>RXPK01000292.1:617949-1217949 GCA_004143645.1 Protaetia brevitarsis
TCAGCATATCTGCGGCTGGTAATTTCTTGCAATCTGAGATGGACTATTCTTGCCTCCCCCATTATCGCCAAAAGGACAGCATGGGTCTCGGTTAGCATTCGCTGCAGGCTTCAGGAGTAGCCGTCATTGCTCCTGTTGGGCTCTAAACACGCAAGGCTCTGTATCTTGCTAAGTTCAGTTATAACAGTTTATTGCTGCACATTTTTTTTAATCTTCCGGGCATTCGTAGTACGTATGTAATTCCCAACTGACTTTCCTTTTTTGAATAACTTCCCTAAGTATTATATGTCGGAAAATGCCGATGCAACTTTGTACTTACATTCATGCCGAATACTGCAGTTACCCACAATACCTTTTTAACTAACCGATCTTCGCACTTCATTAATTATCCACACCAGCAAATCATGCGGCGTGTACTTGCAAACCTTTCTCTCTTGTGTTTGCTTTTTCGACTTCTTTTTTCCATGCGTACATGCCGCCCGCAACTACGTTCTGACTCGATTTAACGAACTCTTCAGACTCCCTGGCTATTCTGTTACAGAAGTCGCGGTCTCCGTCTTCGCATCGACCCCATCAGTAACCGAAGAGAGATAAAAGGCGAGACGAAAACCTCAGCGAGACACCGAGCAGGTCACGAGTCCTTAATTGCTTTCGAATTGTTCAATGGTGTCGCTTTTACGGTAATTAGATGCGGTGCCAGTACTGGCACATTAATAGCCGCATGTAGGGTTGGAAAAGAGACCAAGTGGAGGTGAATTGGAGAAAATGCCGGGCAAAAAGGGGAACAAGCCGATATACGTAAATCCGAGTCGCTATGAAATAAAATACGATCGGATATCTTGTGGATTATCTCAAGGATCTGAGGTGATCAAAGTGAACTGTTGGTGAAGGTCTGGCCTAAATGCCATATATGTATCGAGAACTCTTTTGCTATAGTGAAAAATTTCTTGGTTCGCAAACCAAGTGATTATAAACAATCCATGTATCATATTCTGGGTCATAAAAACACCAACCCTTTTTGGGTATATTAAAGAAAGGCGTATTTCGTTTGAAAGTACTTTAATATGTTGCATGTATGCATTTATGTGAAGACTGAAATAAGAAATTAGACGTAGCTGTGTCAAATCTATGTATATAGCTTATTTCACGCTTGTATCAATAAAATAGAAATAGAAGATAAAAAAAAAGTTACTTACAAGGAACTCACCATAGACGGCCAGAGATTAATTATTTAGAGCCAATATAGTTTTACATCTCACATAAGTACCTGAATACGCAACTAAGTTACAAATTAGTAATAGCGTAATAGCAAACATTGGGCTTCTAATTCGGTGCCTGGGTTCGAATGTGGCGCGAATGTTTTTATGGCTTGATGACTACGACGATAATGAAGATACCAACAGAAGGTACAATTTTACACAGACTGTTGGTAATAATTTTCAATGTTAGGTATATGTGAAAGTATAATATCAGTATTAGTACTTTAATTATTTTAAATTATATCTCTTCCTCTATTCTTATATAATAGGAATTAACTTTGAAATTTTCACCTCGGCAGGTTGTGAGTCTGTTAATATAAAAGTGACATCACACAAAAAAAGTAATTCTCTGACGCAACTATAGCCGTACCCAATCATGACAAAATCCGATTCAAACTGTAAGTTTACTATAACACGTAGGAATACTTACCAGATGTATAGCAAATTATTAATCAAATGCATTATTATACACCCTTAGAATTTTTATTTGGAAAATTACAGCTAGAAACGTACTGACGGCTTTAACTTTACATATCTGTTAATTTATACGGCTTGTTTTCGGTGTTGTCTCTTTCAACATAACTGATTCATTTATTTTCTTCTATTAATTTGTTATAAACTATCTGAAGAAGGTTAAATTTGCTTCTATTTTTGTGGAATGTCATTTACAACCAAGTAATTCCCACATAGTAAGATTTTCAACGTATTTAGTTTTTCTTGTAGAATCTTTCTCACGCTGAAACCAAAGATATCACTTCTGAATGTCTCCAGACTTATGAACTCGCAGATAAAATAAAAGACCTTATGTTTGGCAAATCTGCGTTTTAGAGACCATCAAAACCTCCTTTTTATCTTATTGTGTGGATCATTTTTTTTTTTATTGTGGACCATATGAATTGAATCTCCGAAACAGTGCATCCCTTGTTTTTTGTATTCACTCTCCCATTTTCTTTACCATCATTATATCAGCCATCTTAGTTCCTATACCTGCACTAACCCTTACAGTCTCTGGCTGATTGGTCTAACTAATCTATGCCTGCCTTTTTGCATTCTCCCCATCAGAATGGGGTAGCGTTTTCTGCCATCCCATTACATGGTCCTACATTTGGATTCTAATCTTGATCCAATTTCCTGTAAGTGTCCTTTCAGTGTGCAATGAGCTACTGTGGTGCTAAGATGATTCCGAGTGATCCTTCTTTTTTTCGATGGTACCTTAATAAAGATCTTTCCATAAATTTGCTGGTTATATTATTCAGTGTTTTTTGTTTCCACTTTGACCATCTTTACTTTAGACACTCTAGAACTTATTCTGACCATATATAAGCCCGATAATCTTTGTTAACTCATCGGCTTTTTGATTTCTTCGATTGGCGTAGTTCCACACCCCCCATTGTGCTTTCTGGATCCAGACTATTCATTATCGATTACATTACGAATGCATTACATGTGATCATTTACAAAACAATAAAACTTAACATGGCCTTGTGTGAAAAAAAATCTAATTTGTTTGCTGTACCATTAAAAGAGAAAACTCTTGCAGAACTTTGGAATGAAAGATCTTTCCAGATTCCAACAATAGAAACAGTGATGGTATAGAACTGATATAAATCTAAATATTCTTCTTAGTTGGAGCTAAATTAACATAAATATTTTCACAATAGTGCATGCTAGAGATGAAAAATTCCACATAATTAAATCTGCTGTATACTGATAGTTTTTTTTTATTACTTGCAAACATCGCAAGGCATCTAGGCGATTTATTATTTACTCATCTAGCTTTCTGCCTTTTCTTTCTTTAATTGTATTTCCTTTACTACCTTGTCTTTCTTTTGTCCACTCGTTAGATACTACATATTTACACTGCTGTCGGACTGAAAGCCTTCCTGACGCGTTCAGCATTATTTTCAAGACAAATTGCCGAGATCCCAGCTTGGTTCATTGCATTTGGCAGCGTAGCACGCAAAGGGACTATTAATTCGTGGCGCACCTGGCGTCTGTGGTGCTGCTGGTGCACTTTTGACGTGTTAAACTACCAGTGTTCTAACTATAAATGCCCGTTGGCCGAGTATAAATATAGCGCAAAAAAATGAGAAGAGAAAAAGCACAGTTGCAGCATTGGGATGCCGCTTGGCTGATCGCAACAAGTGGCTTTAAAAATGTCGCAGTTCGATTAAAGTATATATTGGCTTTTGTTGATGCTCGTACACTTCGTTTTATAAATAAAATTAATATGCTTTGATCTGGGGATCCTGTCGTTGCTGTTGAGAACAAATGGATCAATTTGACATTAGAAAGTATAACTCTCTTTAATTTACGTCCCTAAAAGTTTTAATACATCAAGTGCGAGGCGCGACTTACAGCGTCACTGTAAATATTTATCTGTGCAACAACGCAAATATTAATTCCATAGTATATTTATTCAGCAAATAACATACGAATAGAAGAAGCATACCGTTTTGTCGTTAGTGATACCAAGAAAATGCTGTTTAATTTTCTCTTTAATTTAGATAAGTAACGGTTTTGGTGCTGTAAACTTCAGAGTGTAGACTTGTTTATTAAACTTGATACAACTGGCTTCAGTTAATTATTTTGATTAATTGGAGTATGTAAAAATATCCGAGTTTAAGGGGTTGGGTAGTTGATAGAACTAGCAAACTATGTTGAGTTGTTTAAAATATCAAATTTATCAGGTAAACTACAGAGTAAACTACAGAGAGAAAAATATTTTTTGTGTGTAGAACAACATTTTGTAATTAACATATTGTCGTAGTATTTATCAGAAATCTAATTCAGTCTTGTCAATGTCTTATTGTAATTTATTATCGTGTTAGATTACATGAGACAAGAAATAATTGAAAATATAATATATATTTTATTTTACAATTAAAATATTCAATGTGATGCATTTATATTCAAATTGAATAATTATTTTTTTGTGTGTAATACTGATGATATTGATGCCACAGTCAGCTACTGCATACGACATATCATTGTCCGCTAAATATTAAAATATATTGAAAAAGTATTTAAATTTAAAATATTAAAGTTTTTTAAGGTGCTTAATTCATTTGTAACCATCCTGGTTTTTCTGTATTTTTCATTTATTTTCTATTCTTAGCAAGATTTTGAATTTAAACGGCGTATTAATTATTAGGAAAAATTAAAACTGTTCCCACGTTGGCTTCTAATGAGTTAGGAACTTATATTTGTTTTGATGTGGAATGGTCGTACATACGTACAAAATACAAGTAATTACGTTATTTGCTTATAGGTGTAATATGTATTAATACAACAGGATAACTAATAAAATTATAGTCACCTTTGTGGAAATAAATGTACTGAAAGTTATCACTAGACACAAACAAGTGACAAAAAAAAACTTGTTCATTACTAAACTTTACAGCGAATTAACCGCTTACTATGGCACCAAAATTCCCACCTACGATTGTGCCGGTGTAATGTTGAAAAGACCTGCCTAAATCACAGAGATAATTCAAAACTTCCGCTCCGTTGGCGGCAGTTGTTTATGGCGAAACTGGTTCGTCAATAGCCTCTCAAGGCTGTTACAATCTAATACACACAGCACACGGTTATTAAACGATGACACAACACTATTTAACATGCATGTTTATTGTATATTGAATTAGTCTTATTTTAACACATCTTCTTATGTGTTTCCTGATTTCACTTATTGTTAATATTGCATAAATATGTTCTTGTTGACCTGAACTTCTCTCAATAGAGAGTAAAGAAATAAAATTAATTATTTTTTTATTGGATTTATTTAAAAATAATTATTATTTATAATATCCTGCATGAGGTGCCACAAAAATTTAGTATGAATTGAAAGGGCTTTTAGGCAAGGGTTAATTTGCATAAGCAAAGATACAGCCTTCGGTGGGACACCTGTACATAAGCAAGTGCAGTGTGCTTTTACGATTAAAATATTGGTTTAATATTAATATAACTTGATTGATTCTTTTATGGAATGACTATATGTATAGAGAATTTCATTAAGAATGTCAGGAGTTCGAAACTTTTGCATACTGTATCGATTATTGCAGGTATAGCATGCAATACATAGATTTTACTACAGCAAACCTACTACTAACGTTTAATTATTACTAATTTTTCACAACCTATTTAATTGAATATTTAAAATTAATGTCTTTTGTTTTTTTTTAATGTACAAAACGAAAAATTGACGAAAACTGCCTATAGCTTTATTTTAATACATGGAATTATTTAGAAATATGTAAATTTTGAATATTTTATCACTACGATACGCTAATAAATATATATTTTGCTTATCAATTAATTATTTTTACGATAACATGTTATTATATAGCCGAATATGAATGTCAATATAGTTTAGTATAGTGTTATATAATGCAAAAATTAGCACAGCTAATATCACAATGAGCATATCGTATACAACTAAAAAGATAGCCAAACATTATGAGTTGCTTTAACCATTTCTTTCTTGTTTCAGGTAAGGACATATTCAAACTTCACAGCACGCGTAAGTTTATTTGCATAGTATTGGTGCTAATGGTCTAATTTAATTAACAAGTAGGTGCGTCTAACACATGAAAGAAAAATAATTAATGGATAACAGCTGGTGGTCTACGCCTCTTGAATATTTTTGATGCTGTTTAATGTCTGGAGTTAACCATCTTGCCATTGTATAAAAAAATACATTGTACTTTTTGCCACTTCTATAGTATTCTTGAAGGCTTTTTAATATTATAGATATATATTTTTCACATACAAATGAAAAGCTCTTACTATATACCAAGGGAACGCATGCGAACTGAGGATGGGTAAAATGAAAAACCGCTTGGTAGAATAGGGATAGAGTATACGCTATTTTATAACTATTGACGATTTTTTTGGCCTGTTGTACTACTTATTTAATATTGGAAATGGGAGATAGGTTGAAATAAAACAGGTACACTTCAAACAAGTACATTTATTAACTTGCACCTTGCACCCGGAAGACAATCGGTTCTGTTCTAGAGACAAAATCTGACTATATCTTCAAATGCTGCTTGACAAATTTGCTTATTGAGGCCTCTGCACGCTTAAACATAAACTGAATGGCTCTTAGAAACACGGTCAAGTATCCTAGATTAATTTTTCTGCTGAAGCAATACACAGTCTTGTTACTTGTTATTACAATAACAGAAGACTATTGTTACTCATATCAGCAACATTTTCTGTTGTTTGTACTGTAGTAGACAATTATTTTATTATGGACATCTTTAAATATCTTTCGGACGACCATAATTGAATCATCGCGCTAGGAGTTTAACGTAACTACTTGCAGTCAAATCAACCATCGCTATGTACCCATCGACAGATCGAGCGAGTGCACACTATATATAGAGCAGCGTTCTGCTTATACAGCTTTCTACGCACCGCGAAGCACTTAGAATGTTCATACCCTATTAGTTCACATCCTTGGGATCTAATTGAAACAAGACACAGAAAAACGACGAAACCGAAGTTGCCTCGATAAGAACTCGGTAGTACGGCAAATTTAAATTGCCTATTAATATATTATGTAGCGGCCGACGGAGCATTCGACACAGCCGTTAACAAGAAAATCCTTACCGAGCATGACAAATGGTCAAGAATAAATTTGTTCGCTGATACCCTTTGCCAGTACTTATTTATCGAGAGTGTTATACCTTCAAGGACTTTGCTTGAGCTCTCCGTCGGTAGCTTAAAGATGGTGTGCGAATAATTTTATTGTGAATTGTGCCATGACTACTTTGTTTAATGTAGTCGCAGTCAAAACATCAATTACTCCTCTATGTACATACTTTGGGATTACTATATCATGCATGAATTTAAATTATGATTCTAAAATATGGAATTTAGATTTTCTAGAATTCTAATGCTTGCCTTTTTCAAATTTAATTTATCTGACCTGGTTTATTTTCCAAATTTCTGTCCCTCATACTTCCTTTTCTAAAACCGTAACTGTTTTGATAAGCTACGTTTTCTAACATTTTGTTGTCTTCGTACATATTTAATAACTAGTTACATTAAAGCATAGTGAGCTCTACTTAACTTCCAGTAGAATGGTATTGTATAATTAACGGAAATTAGTTACATCTATTCAGTAGGTTCTTGTTGTATTTACAATGCCTTACCAATGACATTCCGTCAGTCATCGCAAAAAAGAAAAAATTCTAAAGAACAAAGTAATTGTAAACTCCGGATGCTTTCCAGGTAGTTAATCAATTGTATTGTGCATAGAAGGCTGAGAGTTCAACAAACAGACTGATTGTTTCTTTCCTTTTTCGTACGTTTCTATTTAACAAGTTTAAATGTGGAGCGCCTATTATAGCTCCTATAGACGTCCATATCTGACAGACTAATTACAGGCATCTATGCACCATGCCTGCATAGCACAGATGCGTTGACTCGTCCTAACTGTATTTCATTATTTTTTTCTCCTCCAATAAATGTTAAGGTCGTTTGCGTAACAGCTGATGCTGGTAGTTAAATATCGGTGAAGATATGTATCTTAGAAGTAATGTATCGATGCCCCTATAACAGCTTTTATTTATGAATGTTGTTACTTAAATGCTAAATGTGAGGTTAAATTGAATGTAACATGTACTTTCATACTTTGTTCTTGTTCATTTGTTTATGGCTATATTTTAGATAAAAGTTTCTATAATAAACTTCATCAGATAAAGGCAACAATATTGTGACCGAAAAGGTAAATCCACTGAAACGGTCGTATACAAGTAAAGCATGTCCTCATTGCCGCATTTCATCATACCTTTTATAAAGCAATCAACAAGGCTATCAAATATAGAGCCCTTTTCCACCGGATGGATATGCTCCGGAAGTTAGATAATAATAATGAACAAATCCGGAAACAGAGGGCGGACGAGATTGCTGGCTTCCTGATGTAGTCCTTGTGATTGTCCTAACCAAGGACAAAATTTTGTCAAATCTCATGCAAATAGCTTTCAATATTTTCAGAAGATTGCTATTTGAAAGAAGAACTTCAAGTGAACACCAGTTGCTCCTCACAAACTGAAAGAAAAAAATGTTCGGATAGGTAAAATATTGAAAGGTTGACTACTGAAATTCTCCATTGAAATTAAATATCCGAGGGTTATACCCAACCAGAGACAAAAATGAAATAAGCAAAATAGATAACATCATAACACAACAACGGCGTAATCGTCTTGGTTTTTTGAAAAAAAAAGAATGCAGACTATACAACAGAAATGATATGTTGGTTATATTATGCTCTTAGGGTTGTGCACGGTCACCAATGGATCCATGGCTAGGACAAAAAAAAAGAAATCAATAATTGACTATTAGCGGAAGTAAGTATGACTTCAATAACGTATGGTAAGGTTTAAATAAATGCATAGGTTACGGAAAAAAAAACGATGAACTTATTGGTCGCAAAACGAAAAACAAGAATCATGACGAATACAGGAACAAATTAAAAAATTCGAGGTAGTCAGATTGAAGGTAGACATGTATGCTTCAAAACGTAATAAGCAAAGCAAAGTTTACTGTATGTATAGTTTAGTCGTTCATTGCATAGATGGCGCTGTTAGATATCGTGTATGTTACTGCTCACAGTGTGGTGAGCAGTGTTGCCAACTTGGTGAATTTTTCACTAAATCTGGTGTATTGAAAGCACGTCTGATGTAAACAAATCATTTCTAGTGGCTAGTGAAAAGTTTAATGGATTTTCTTTAATTTTAATAATAAATCTAGTGAATTCATTGAACACGAAGACTAAATTACATATACATATATATGTAAATAAATAAATAAAAGTACAAAATAATAACTAAGAATATGATTATGATTTATGAAACACGGTTACAATTATATAGTTATACAGTGGAACCTCGTTTACCTGGATCAATTGGAATCAGAGCTGATTCAGGTTAATAAAAATCCGGGTTACACGGACGCTAGGGTAAAGAAAAATAAAATAAGACAATACCTACAGAAAAATGACTTCCTTTCATAGATAAACACATACACGCACAAAACAAACCGAACAATTATATTTTTACACTCATTTTAAACAATAGGGACAAAACTATTTGATACAACGCCCATTTCTAAAAAAAAATATCCTTCAAAATTGATCCGGGTTATCTGAAGATTCGGGTTCACGTGGTCCGACTTAACGAGGTTCCACTGTATATTGTTGTAAATTATTAATATTTGACAACTACCTAATAAGTGCTAATATAATAGACAAAATAAAAAGTGCTTTGTGTAATAGGTTTTTAAAAGTAACATTGTGCGAATTATAATAAATAAAAAATTACATAACATGGGATTTCTAGTAGAAAAAGTAGTAATTACATAAATATATAAAAATTTTTGCTTTTCTTAAAATACTTTATAAAGCAATTCCTTTCCAAATTCTAGTGATTTTCTGGTGGAATTATAATCCCGATCTAGTGAAATATGTCTTCTGTTAATTGGCAACACTGGTGGTGGTGAGTACGCATTTCTGCGAGGTCAGTGCAATGGGACATATCACACGGGTATAAACTGTGACAAGGAAAACGTAGAAATAGAAAACTATGTATGAAAATGATGTATTATGTCCAGAGGATGCCATAAGCCGAAACCGGTCGACAATTATATTTTTACTAATAAAAGAATTCGAAAGAAGGATTTTCTGGTTTTGTTACTAATTATTCCATAATACCACTAATCCAAAATTTCCAATAACTAGAAAACTAACAGGCCTTTATAAGTGAATAGTTCAATTTCAGCCAAAATGTGTGGCAAAATATCACATATCCTTACCATAGATGGCAGCACGTAACTGCTGATAGAGTTTTAAAAGACTATTTTAGGTATCTCCCTGTTGGCCACGCATATTTAACATGAATTATGAGCCGACAAATTGTGACAATATTTATACAATGTTCGATAGTGCCTATCAAATTTAACGCTTATCCTAGCCAGCAGGAGTCCACTTTTATTTTCAAAACTTTTATAAAACGATATCACACTGTGTAAGTTCTTTCATAAAGATCTTATAAAAGTTTTACAAAAGTTCGAATCCGCGTAAGCCTTTCTTCTACATTTGAAAATATATAAAAATTACCAGAACCTATAGGTTTCAAATCGATTTTTAATCGACATACGGGAAACAATAAAACTAAGGACGTTTAAGCACGCCAGTTTTAACTAAACACCTATAAATTTCTAAAACGTCCTTGAGCTTTAATTATGGTAGTAAACAGAAAAATAAAAGCCACAAAACACAATAAACTTAATCTGCGCGTACCATCTGTTCAATAAAACTCAATTTCTTCTCTTTTATTGCGACTTTCTCTTGACATAAAACGGATTTAGAAAAACCTCAGCCACAAATCATTTTCTAGCTCTTCGCATTTCCATTACAAATTTGAATATTAATACGCCAGTTCGTAAGAATATCCACATGTGAGGTGTATTTAAATTTAATTTTGGACTTATCCGCAAAGCAAATGTACACAGATGCGTACCTACGGAAGTAGCCGTAAAGAGCACCAAAATACGTCAGATCTTCTCGAGAAATTCCCGCTAATTACCACGCCACATAATGCTCGCATTTCTCTTGCTTATTACGCCGACGGCGAGTCGTGTAAATATGCCGGGGAAAATGCCATCGGTAACACGCTGCCATTGTCGCCATACTTGGGCAACGCTGTAATGAATTAAATGGAAACCTCTTGACCTCAGCGTGTGGCCATAATTGAAGTTTACGGTGTTGTTTTGACGTTCCGCTTCAACTTTAATCATAAATATAAGGCATCGAATAACTAAATTTTCACCATAAGTCGTGAATAATACAGATAGATTTGATTGCAACTAGCTTTATGGGTGTAAAAAAAACAAACGTAGAAAAAATTAAATGGGTGAGATCCCAAGGCTTGATCGTTTTTTTTTTTTACTATTGCTCTAACGGAGTTTTCAGAAACACTGTAACCTCCTGGCTTTTTGTATTTAACATAAATGTGTTAAAAAAAAAAAAAAAAAACTGGGATTTTGAAAATGATTTTCAAAAGAATTGAAACATAAACCAAAATAAAATGTAACTTAGGACATCAAAGTACTGCTGTGTACTGATTGAAATAAATGAAATTGCAAAATGAAATTTAACAAAGAAAAAGAAAAAATAAATTAGCTAGTTCAACGGATAAGATTTTTAACCTCAGAGTTACCCTTCGCGAATTAAAACCAGAATCTAACCACGAAAAGTAAAATGTGAGTGAAAGGAATCTGACTTAATTACTTAATTACCCGAAAAATTGAAAAGGTTTAAAATAAAAATAAAAGAACAGATTTTTAATCCAACAACGTTAATTAACAATCAAATTTATTTCAATAACGGGTTAAAATTGCAACTTGTGCAGAAAAAAACCGTGAACTGAAGGTTCTGGCCTAAATTAAAAACTGCACTTGACTCTAAATGAAGATAGGACAATGCTATTTCCTATAGAAAGCAAAAGTTTTGTTTGTTCAGGAAGATTATTCTAAATCTTTCAATTTCAATCCACGTGGTATCAAATTAAAATAAACTGAGCGTGGACAATTACTAGAAACTTACAATAAAAAAACTAAATGCAAGAACAAAGCTTCTACTCACCCAACCGAGGTGATTGAAAATTAAAAATGAAACAGCAAAATTGAAAAACGGAAACATTAACTTTTTAAACTATAATGAGAAAAAAAAAAACTAAAATGCATCATCCCAAACAAAATAATAATTGATCTTATATCTACTACGTGTACACGTCAATACATTAACAATTATCACAATATGAATTCCTTGATGGACTAATTTTTTACAGAATTTAAATTTCAATATTAAATGAATTACAAAATGGCAACAATGATATACAAAAATACATCTACTCACGTCAATAGTCGAACAAGGAACTGCCTAACAAAACTCTACAATCGTTTTTCTTACAAAAATCCCCCTCTCAAAATCGTACAACGCAGTCGTGTAACAATTCAACGACAACATTCAATAGAATCCGCATTAAACAACACAAGCAAACACTAGACATATAAATGAATGGAATTAATTAAAAAAAACTTAACACTTAATTAATTAAATCATACAATAAACTCTTTAACCAAATTTATACAAACATAAAATTTGTGAAAAATTCTGTAAACCGAACAACAGCTCGGAAGAAAGTAAACAAATCAAAATAAACCCAGCAAACTTGGATTGTCTATACCACAGCAGTACGTTTTTTTTTACATAAAGATACCGTCATACCCAAATAATAATAAAAAAAGAAATTTAAATATTAAACGGTAAATCTATATCAAGTTCATTTTACAATTGCCAAATTTATTTGATTATGTACAATAATTTAATGTTTTCTTATTTGGGTAGTGCCAGTTTCAACTTTGCTAAATAAGTGCTATCTAGATTTCATATATAGTACTCACAAATGAAGATCAGTACTATTGAAACTTATAGATAGCACTTACATATATGGCATGCGTTAAAACCGACATCACTCAAAATGAAAAAAAAATTATTGGTTTATTAAGGAAATCATTGTTAAGCAAATACTATTTGCATACCCTTTTTAAAATATTATTACAGGAAATAATTATGTAACTAAAAAAAAAAATAGTGCTCTTAAAAGCGTTTATTGTAATTTTACACAATTAAACCTAATCGTCTAAGATATTTAATGACATAATAACCACTTTAATTACCCAGGAGAATATCATCGGAAATGCGCGTTTCTACGCATGTCCACATAACTACAGAGAGGACATCCTTGGCTTGTGAAACTTTTTGTTTCTCGTATTCATATTACGTGTATAGTTACGCACTATGGAAATTAGACATTTTCAATAAAATAAATGATAGAAACTTTTACTTTTACTACGTTAATTGATACGATGATCGAATAGAGAAATCTACACCATTATTTATTCAGGAATTTGCTAAATTAGTATTGCAAAGTTCATGCCTATACACCAATAGCTTTCGATTGTATGTTGTCTAAATACCATCTTTTAGTTTTTTTCTTTATTTCTTCTTGCCCTGTTTTCCTGTCTTTCATTTTCCAATTTCTTTAGCTTCATATAGCTCCCCTTAACCTGCCATCTAACAATCAATTCTTTATACTAGCAATTAGTAGGTTTTGTTTTTTTTTTTTTATAGAAGTTTGATAGAAGTTACTGTGGTAAACATTTTGAGATCATCCGCGAACATCATTTATCAGTATTAATGCAATCCATCAAATCATTAATACGCACAATAAACATGAGCGGCCCAAGATTGGAACCTTGTGGACCCCTGAGTCAGCGTGAAACATTTGGGATTTGTAGCCGTTGTAAGTTATATATATATTGAACTCTGTCAGACACGTAGGTTTCAAACAGTGTTACTACGGAATCACTAAAGCCAAATATCTTAATTTTTTGCAACAATACAATTCAATTGTGTTGAATTCGGTGAAAAGCTTTCGATATGTCCATGTATACTGTATTCACTTGTACACAAGAGTCGAATTGATCAAGCGTATATTGGGCAAAATGTGCCAAATTAATTACTGTAAATCGTTTCTCCATGAATCCGTGTTGGTCTGGAAATATAAAGTTTTTTACCAATGGATATATTCTAGAATAAAAGACAGATTCAAAAGTTTTAGCAAAATGTTAAGAATCTATATTGGCCTATAATTCCCCACATTGTTTGAAGATCATCCCTTCACGACTGGACACACCTTGGAGCATTTCCGTTAGTGCAGGGTACTAGGATCTTGGATGGTTGGTATAATTTAAATGAGAAAAGAAATGAAAGACTACATACAAAAAGTCAACAGGCTTAAATGTTTCCGGAGACTCCATGTGAGACGGCTTCCACAACAAGAAAGGTACAATGTTTACGTCAAACCAAAATGAGATAATTAAAACTTAAATATGTTTCCTTATTTCGAATAAATAAAGCTTGCATAAATAATTGTATTAATGATTGACTATGACAGCAGCATTAGAATGATTATAATAGAGTTCGTAATTATAATTAATAGAAACGTTATTTTGCGAATCTAATCATCTAATACCAACCAACTACAAAACAATGACAAAAAGGAAACTATTTAACGTGCTTCGTTTCTTCGGAGATATTAATTACATAGGATTTAATCGATATACTTCTTGGAATACGCCTATATTTCTTACATCTATAGTCATTCGATTCTAGTAGCAAGTTAGTTTCTCACGATGTCGCAGATTCCTTGAAACATTTAACTCTTAGAACCGTGCTTTTATTACTATCACGTTTACTAATGAAGTCTGAATACGGAATAATAATATAAATATAACATTGCATACAAATTTTGAAATATGTGTCGTTAGTAAAAGACGCAAACAAGCATTTTATGTATATGTCTAATTATTTCAACATCACTACACACCAATACAGTTTAGGTATGCTATGAAATTATACAAGAACCATAAGTAAACACGCCCACGCATTTTAACATAATTTGCTAGAACCGTTAAATGCGTTACCCGTTCTAAATATAGAAAAGTCGATTCCCGGATGCCTGATTGTGATACTTTCAAAGTGCTAAAAACGTAGCTTGTATTTGATAGCGTGACGAGTTTTAACTCTTCTACTTCAAAAACATTGGTTAGTGCTTTAGTACCACGCCGTTCAGTGTTCGATGTTAAGGTCAACAGACCATAAAGTTTGAAATTACAAATTTATTTGTAGGTTTCCTCACAAATGAAAGGTGATATCTTGATTAGATGTATATTTAGGTGGCAATTGCAATAATCTGTACTTGATTATTATAATGTTACTTGTTAATATTTTACGCTTATATACATAAAGGCCGTTAAAATAAAGAGGATGTTTTTTTATTTCTAAAATAATGATTACTTGAGCAAAAAGGTTATTGCTAACATGTTTTTAATTAAAATACTTTTTTTTAATTTAATTTATCTTTTATTGATAAATATAAAATTATTAAAGCATTTATTCGTTTTTATCCATGATTTATCTTTCTTTTAATAAATTATTATTATTTTACTTTACAGTGTATAGTACATAATTTAATCTTTTCTATTCTTTTATAATCCTCACACACCTGTATTATTCACCAGCAAATCTGAAAACACAATTTCACAAAGTAGCACACAAAATTATACATAAATCCTTAAAATACCTGATATGCCTATGGTCCGGATGTTCGCAGAATGGTTTTCCACATGGCGATGCGCAACAATCGTCCACACACTGTCTGTAATTGCTGCAGAACGCGATGCAAGTCGAGTACTTGCCCTCTGGTGGACAACCAATGAATATCTTAGCATCGCAGAACTGAAACATCCAGCAAATCGCCGCAATTACTAGTACGCGCCTGATCATTATGATCTATTTCGTGTTCTATTTAAACTGAGTTGATTTCTTCGAGTATTTATATACAACCCAATTATCCATACCGGAAAAAACAATGTTTGGTTTTGGAAATGCAGCTGTACGGACTTTCTGTTTGTAAACAACAGGAACATGTCTTGCCTGTTAATATGACTCGTGATTTGCAATTTGCAAGTTACTATGCGCAGAATCTGTGTGGTCCCTGGTTGGTTATGTTGAGGTAGAGCATATGGATCTGTACGTATTCGTATCTTCATGGATGTATGTATTTGGAATCGTTACACGTACTAGATTGTGACCAAAAATATACGACCTCCAACGATGATGCTTTCTGCAGTTACTATACATTGTAGGAAGTAATTTCCGTATGTTCGCATGGAATAAGTCACTTATGTATGTTCGTGCTATGCATCGGGACTAACAAATCAACGTTTTGTTCAGTATTAATTATATTCAAATCGAAACGAAAAGCATTTTGGAACATGATTACTATTTATTGGCGAGATTATCATTCAATATGGTTACGCATTGACAATTTTCTATCAAGACACCGAATATTTCTACAGGATTTCCTATACTACGGTGTTTATTTGTAACTATTTTAGGTAAGGTAGGTACAAATAAACGCAAAAAATCTAATAACATTATCTTAACATTATTCAAAATTTAGCAGAAAGAGTGAACACAATTCTCACGTAAATTCCCATTTTCATACCACGAACAAAAATATATAATCAGATAATCATATAATCCGGGATATAAAATACAATCGCAAACAAACGCATGATATTATTTCATCCTACATAAGACAAGCAACTAAATCTAATATATACTGACCTACAACTTCTATCTAGTACGACAATGGTTACTACACAACTGTTCAAAAATTATTTGATGCAATGGCAGTAACGCGGGGGATCATCATAGATCATGACCGGGATGTTTTAGATAATAAGATTGGAAAATATCTTCAAATCAGAACGATATTACTGCAAACAAGATTATGTTAATTAAAGAAACTAGAAATTAACAACACCTTGTTCAAAACTGTATGAAGTACCAAGAAAGTCCAAGAAAATACTAGTTTTACGTACGAAAATAGGTGTTTCCCCTAAGCATCTCGGCATATATAGAGTTTTGGGTCTTTTTTGTGGAAGATCATTTACAGTGCTCATCTCTTGTAGATTTTGATTTAGAGTCTTCATGGGTAGTCTCAGAATAAGCGTTTCTGACTTACGTCTCCCATCTTTGTTTTTCTCTTCCTTTTATTGGATTAGAATACCTGTACCTTTAACTAAAAACCCTTTAACAAGCTGTTTTTAATCCGGGTCAGATAAAACTTGTTTTTTTACAAAGTTACTCCTCTTGCTGCTTTCTCATATTGGCTTGGAGGACAGGCATTGGTGAAATTATAGGAACTACCAACTTGTGGTATGCACATAATCCTTGCAAAAGTTTTCCTAACAATTGGATTTTTTTTGTTATATTCCTATATTCTCCCTAATTTTGAAGTTTTGAATTGGTTCTGGAACATCCACTGCTAACTGAGTCATACAATTATTGATTCCTTCTCGTCAAATATTAAATAAGTAATATGAATTACACTTACAATCTTACTACAATTAATAACCGCAAATGATGAGATCTACTAATTGTAAGTTGTAGATTTTAATCTACAACTTACAATTAGTAGATCTCATCAATACATACATACATTTTATTAAAATAAAATGTATTACATTATTGAATATATTATACAGTGTGTTGCCGGATATGTGTCACAAGAGGAAAGACTTTTTTGATATTGATTTCTCAAACATTTTTATTCTTCATAAAAGTTTTTGCTTGTTTTAAAACTCACAAATATTACCAGATGTTTACGAAGAGCGACGTAAAAAGTTTTACGATCAATGCAACTAGATATTAGTACAATATTTTGAACGTCTGCTTAAAAAAATACAAAAAGCTACTATTTCACCCATTATTAAGACATTTGTGTGCGTAAGACGCAATGTGCTTTTATAACAAATACAACTGGGTGTGCACCACAACCCTTGAGTCGATTAGTAAATCCGCATGCTTCAGACTCTGGGCTCTGACTTCTTCCTTCTTCTCAATGTTCCTACGCGCTCCCATGCGCTTTCTTCGGATGTCCGCCAATCGGAGACGTCACCTTGTCCGCGTGATTCGCCTGGGATTACCATAACGCCGCTTACGTCACCGCACACACATATGTAGATTAATAGAACTAAAATTACGTTACAAATACCACCTATTTACGTGTTTACCTAAATAGGATGAAATCGAATATCTTTCATAATAAGTTAAATTTAAAGTAAAACAAATTCTAGGCGTTCCATTACAAAATACAGGTAATCTTTTAGCAATATGCACTCCTCTAACGGACGATTTGTTTTTTTTGTTGTCAAAATTTAGCTTTCCTAAAAGAACCTTTCACAAAATCTTGAAAATGAATAAAAACACTATATGTTTATGTATATGAACATATTAAACTATATCTTTTAGAGAAAAACCCTTCAGTAACAGACTTCTGTCGGGCCCGTGACTGTCCTTTGTAGTAGAGTTTCACGGTATGGAGTTAAAATCAGTTAGATACTACTTTAGACTTTACTTAAAAATAAAGAAAGCTAAAAAAATACAATAAGAACCAATAAATATTCTCCATTAAAGTATACCTGTACTAAACTTATGCGCTTCCTCTTTTATATGAACCAATTACGTTTTGAAGTTACTCCCTAATTCAAAATATGCACTTACTTTAATTTAACCACAGTACTGCTTTATTTGAGCGCATAGATTATATCAATCGACTTATACTTTCGATGTCGAACGAAGATTGGCCTCCCTGTAGTATGAACTTCACTTCTGTCACCGTACGCATAAATCCAATCATAAATTTATGCATCATTGTTGATGCTGACGGGTAAGTTGATTACATCAGTACGAATTGAATTCACAATGAACCGTTTTAAATTGAAAAAGGTCGGGACACTTCTCTAGCATTGTGATGATATTTAAAAAGTGCAGACACAATTGAAGTATTGTATTGCTTCTAGCCAAGTGATGGTGAACGATTCTAAGTAAGACTTTGATTTTTCAATAAAATAAGGAAGTAATATAATTTTCTTTTGTCGTGGGAGCCGTCTGATACGGAGTCTCCAGAAACACTTTATTTATGAAAAGCTAAATAATTACAATTCATCCTAAACCCCGTGTTCCACCTAAAGTTACCACAAAAAGCTACATATTCCAAGTACTTACTATTGGATTCCATAACAATTGAAATGTACCTACTCTACTTAAATAATTTCCCTAATAATAACAAAAATATAATAAATAAATAACATGTTTGCGCTCAGGGAACGATTGTATATCTCTCAGCATTCGCCAAGGAGTAAGGGAAAACCATGGAAAAAAGCTTACTCTGGGAGCAGATCTTGTTACTACTAGCCAGTAAATTATTTTATTATTATCCTTCTGTGGTTGGAAGAGGCAGCCTCTACATCCTCTCAATTCCAACAGCCATGCCGTCTTCAAGTGGCTGTACCGTTCCTCGCACATCAAGTATTTGAAATTGAAACAGCAGAAGGCACATAGGTATCAATGTGTTCGTGTTAATTGAGTGTGTGGAAATAGATTGCAAGTTACGTGCGGGATAGCAAGGCTCAATCTTAGGTCCTTTGTTGTACATTTTCTTTGTGAATGACTTGGTTGATTATTTGTTAACACAGAGGTCGAATATTGACGTAATTTGCTATGCGAATGATACCAACATTTTAATTCATAATGAATACTTTGAATCTCTAAACAAACATATCTCAGATATCTATAAAGCCGTAGTGAACTGAGTTACTAACAACAAACTCATTTTAAATATTACTAAAACATCTTTAATTTCTTTTACTTTAAATAAAATAAATCCACCATGTATTCAACTACGCAACGATGATAATATAATATGTCAATCGCAAAGAACATTGGGTTTAAGTTTTGTTATGGAATTACGGTGGGATGTACACGTACACGATTTAAGTAAAAAACAGACAATTCTGTTATGCGTTAAAATTTATTTCTCACTCGGAAAAACCAGTTTGTTCAACAAAATAATTTCCAACAAATTTTATCATGAAAAATTAGTTAATCCAACAAAGTATTTCGTTATTTCAAATAAATAAAGGGTTAAATGAACAAATAATTTGGTTGAATTGACCAAATATTTGTTTGCCCATATTTAACTCAATATTTAGTTAACTTAAACAAAATTTGGTATTATCAAATAAATCGGTTCTTCAGTGCAGCAATATAGCAAGGAAGTGCTAATAATAGTTTATCATTCTACAATAGAAAGCCTCATAGATTTGATATCATGAATTGGGAAAACAGCACGCACCGCTTCTAGAAAAACTTTTATTACAAAAATATGCAGTAAGAATAATTGAAAAATTAAATAGAATGCAGTCATGTAGATCAGCATTCCAGAATTTATCAAAAAAGTTTTATTTTTCAAAAGTGCAAATTATACAACAATTTGTGTGCAGAAATTAGGCACTCTCCCAACCAATACTTATTCAAACAAAAACTTAAAGCGTTTCTTCTGGAAAGGAACTGTTACTCAATTGAGGATTTTTTTTATATAGTATTGTTTTACATGTTACATGTATGTTTTATATATTTTGACTATGTTAATGCTATGCAGCTTCCAACAATGAAAAATACTGCTACTACAACAGGTTCTGCACCTATATTTGACGCCGATGATCTCTTTCTTGCTAACTCATAGGCTTTTTCGTTTTTCAATTGCAAACTGTCCGGGCACCCACAGAAAAGTGACTTTATTGGAATCCATCAGGCTATTCAGTACTCGCATGCATTCTCAAAGGGATTCTGGAAGGGATGATCTCTCTCAGGATTGTGTTTTAGGGATCATTAGTGTCCCTTAGTTGCCTGTTGCAATACAGATCTGCTTATTTTCATTAACCCTCTAATTAATTTCTGTTGCACAATGCAATATTGTGTATGCCTCTGCTTTGAAAGACCGTGGCATATTTTCCTAGTAGAAGGGTGATTATTTTTCATCCCTCTGTAGATTCCAGGTCCAATCTCATTTTCGGTTTTTGATCCGTCTAAACCATGCTAATTCTTGAACCTGCCTCTTCTACAGTTGGTTTGGTTCCAGCTTATCCGATCCATGAAAGAATGCAATTTTCAATTTTTAATCGAAAATTTTAGCCAGAAAATCAGGATTATGGTATCACAAACTTTCATGGGTATAATTTATTCAGTACGGGTTAATGTAACGATGTCAAAGAATGAAGACCTTGTTTTTGCAAATTTAATTTAAATATCCGCCGCACAATTTCCTCTCCTTTTTGTTCACTGCGTCCGCAGAGAATTGAAATTAAGCGATGACCAACGCGCGTGCCTCTTCAATGAACACTCTGTTGGCAAGGGATAAACAGGATGCGTACGGTTTTGCGAGGAAGTACGTGCCGCTGATAATATTCGCTCTGTCTATCCCGAGTTCATTAGTTTTTTCCTCTTCATTCAACACTTAATTCGAATCATGACGGACGTGATTCTTTTTTTTACCAGCGGGAGCTGTCATTAAACGATGATTTATATAGTTTATTCCTCTCGCGAAATGCGGCAATAAGACAAGCATCAGGTGTCGGATTTTTAGGAAGCGATTTTCTCGCGTTCTCTTTCCAATTACAATAAAAGGAAATGCTAAACTATCGGCCCGCAATTAGTACGAAACTTTCCTGATGAATATGTAAAGGTGTCGGCTATATATAGCCGCCTCGCAATCCACGCCTAATTACTTCCTCTGCAATTCCTGGTTATAATAAAAGATTTCGAGCTGGATCTGACTTTCTATAGCTGTGACGATTCCTTTCTTCCACTATATTGTGCGTATGTATTTGTAACGATAATCTCCACCTAACAAGATAATAATTTGTTGTAAAGTAATTACAACAAATAATAACGGTATATGTACGAAGTGATATTATCGCTGTGTTAATTCAGACATGTTGTTGATATGATCTCTGGTGGGACGTTGCATGTACTACAAACATAGGTAGGTCATTTTCTCTTGCGGCAGAAATATTAGTTGAAATAAAGTTACTTTAAGAAGATAAAGATCAGTGTGATTTCACTATAATCATGACCATATATTAAAAGTGTTTTACGGCGTTGAAAGGTGGTGCATTAAAAAATCTTGCGATAATAACAAGGAGAACCCACAAAATATTAACCTCAGTTTTGGTACTGTTCTTTTGTACTTTTGTTATTGTTAATAATATATTTGAAAATAATAAAACTCCAATTCACAACCTACGGATTACGAAGTCGGCCCCTTTACTGCTATTTAGGCAAAAATAGTAACTACCGAATACGTTTCGTATTCGGATACAAATACTATGCGCTACTACTTTGGTCTTTAAGAAGTAAGTAAACGCCTGACTATCTATGACTAATATTTTGCAAAAGTACTTCAAGGTTTCCTTTTACCACCTCGCAAAGCCATCAAGACCAAAAGTGAGTTTAACATCTAGTGGGTTCTCCTTATTAGATAAACTTATACTCCAGTTCTTCACTTTAGCACAAGGGTAAGTGCGAAATAACAGTATTTACTACAAGATATATTTAGGAAGAATTTATGATGTGTTACTACATTGAAGAGAGTAACGTTTGCATAGAAACCCTATGAATACGTGATTGGATAAGGAGTACAAGCATTTCAGGTATACCCGGCTCAACTGCAAACTTGATGACCTGAAACCTTATGCACGACCAATATTTGTAGGCACAGCAATAGCACTATACGAAGGCGGGTGTTTGGTGTATTCTTATTGGTTTGTTAAGATCTGCTGTCAACATACACATATCGGAATCGCTGTATTTCAACGAGTTAGGTTATCATCTCAACATGTTTGTTTTGTAAAATAATTTAAGTGTGAATAAAGGTAGTATGCTTTGATGTCAGTGCTTCCGTATATATTAAAAGATACTGGAACGGGTCCTATTTTATTTTTATTAGAAAATTTTGATCAATTTAAAAAAATAATTAAACGATGTTATGTGTATAATTACATATTCATGGACATTCTAAATGGTGTGTATACACGCATGATGCTTTAATTAAATTATGCTCTTGAACATAAATTACGATAATAGGTAATTAAAAAAGAAAACAAAGGTGTTCGGCAAAATATTTTGATTGATTACAAAAAAAAAATGAATGAAAAACATGCAAGAGAAATGCAATATTCAAATAAGTACTATAAAATGTTAATTCAAAACTTATATTGTTTCATTTAACCTACCTGTAGTATTCATCGAATGACTATTTACATGTAATTCAACACCTTTAGGTGGTTATACGAAAAAGATTTTCTTGTTAGGGGAACCATTTTCGATTTTGCTTAAAATCACGTTACTGATCGGACGAGTTTTTAATTTCATTGATGGATGCATCGATTACTGTATCATTAATGTATTAAACAGAGATATACTGTAATCGATGGATCTATCGATGAAATTAAAAATTTGCCCGCACGTTCAGCAATTACTCCATTGACAGCAACGCATAGCTATATATTGCCTAATTAGAAAGACTATAGTAGGTAATAGAAGAAAAAACATTTACGGCATTATATACTACACTTATATTAGCTTAATAACATAACTCAAAAATTATAAAGGTTTTATTCATACATTTGAAAGGAAAGTACAATTTAACGTTTCATAATAAATTATTAATAACAACATTTAACCAAAATTCGTTATCAGCATTTACCGATTTCGTAATACTACACACCAAATAATCATTATTTTCAACGGAATTGGTTTTTATCATATTAATCGATTTACTTAAACAATTAGAGGCAAAATGATTTTTACGATTACATTTATCACATATTTTACCATAAGCTGGACAACTGTTTTGCGCATGCGTCAAATTACAACGTGTACACCGACCTGTTCTAGAATTGTTCGAATCCATTACAAACGATCTTATTTGAATTTACCGGACACCTCTTTCCAATGATCTTCCATCCTTGTGCGGCCCTTGGGTAAAGCGTGTCTTCTATCTTGCTCCTGCATCCGGCTGTCGATCGATGTGTTTTCCAGCGTAATTTCAATATTATTTAAAATTTCTCGAACTTCCTTTCCTATACAATGTAACAGCGTCGCTGCTTGTATTTCGGCTGTTTTCTCATTGCAACCACTCGCGGTAGAATATAATTCCAATCTTCTTTGAATTGCCTCCAATTTTTTGCTAGGTCGCCCTCCATTTTCATCTTCTCGGGTTGAGATACATTCTCCATTTTGTTTTGTTCCTTTCTGACCCTTTTTTTATAATTTGTTGTACTTTTTCTTCCTTTCACGGATTTTTTTTGTATTTAATTTGTTTTTTATTCTGACTGCACCATGTTATATATATACTCCGCGATGGGTTTTGATTATCTTTATTATTCAATATTAATGTTACAGAAGCTTACAAACATAGATCTTATTGCTACGGAGGTTGGATACTGACTGACTATACGCATGTGCGATCACCTATATGTAATAGTATTAAATATTACATTTCATTGAGTTAACACCGATAGTAAATATTTAAAGAACACTTTTTTCAAATGTCAAATCGACAATTTGTGGGGATTAAACCAACAAGATAAAATATTGGTTACGCCTGAACACTATAATCTTGTTAGATTAACTATAAAGTGTGCAACAATATAAATATGTTTGTTTCAAATAGAAGCATATGATTCAGTTAAATGCAACATGGTTAAATCAATGCTCAAATTCGTGACACTACGAAAAATGTTGAAATAACCATTTCATTTCTCTCAGTGTACCTGGCCCCGCATATGACATCCACCCAAAAACAGCAACGGAATAGCGTGCGCTTCTATTTTATTTATATATGTACTGGGATAAGTACCTCGCTTTCAGGGGACGAGTCACTAGTTGCCAATGTGTGGCTGCTGCGACTGGAAAATGGATTCGTCGTAAAAGGTGACTTTCCTCCAAAAAACATCTACCATGCCTTGAGATCTTCTCGCAAAGTCAAAACTTTCTTGACGATTACTGTCGAATAAATCTATTTTTTAGCAGCTCGGTAACTCCTGAACCCAAAACGCGGTTTCTGGCATAGCTGTTCTGCAGTTAGTGGAATGGTGATAATATTGTTGCAAAGCGGAATCCTTTTCAATTGACGTAACCTTTGTTCTTGGACCTTTTGGTAGATTGGCAACAGAATATGATATTTGCCACTTTCTTTTCATTTTCAATGTTGCATTGTGACTTATAATTCTATCTAGTAACGTCACAGCACGCACTCTCTCTTCTTCAGTTAACATGTTTTAATAACTCCATTAAAAATGAGCTCGTAGGTATCCGTGTATAAATTTAACGGGCCGCAAAATCACCTTAACAGAAGAACGCGATTTTTAAAGCTTTTACTTCGGGGATGGTATTTTGAGTGGTTAGGTCTTTATAAGTGGTTGCCGGTACAGCTGCATTGTTAACGATAAATAGATATGGAAAAAATGCAATTCCTATACAAAGTCTAAAACTACTTTATTTAGCTTAGATGAGTTTTTAATCATATTTTGCAGTTCCTGTTTTCTTTTGGAAAACTATTCTTTAAATTTCAACCCTATTCTTTTTTTTATTGCGTTTTAATTCCTATATTTTTCTTCTGTTTATATATTGATATGTATTTTTTTGTACTTAATAAACTCATTGGCGTACACCACACTTTTATTTACATTAATAATTTCAACGAATATCGAGTATGGTTGTCGCAAATTTTGTTCGCCTTGTATCTTCGAAGCAAAGGAGTTTTTCAAAAATCATCATAGGACAAAATATTCTTGGAATAAGCCAAGGAATAACTCCTTGAATTTTTGCCGTATGTTTACACCCTGTATTTTGCAAAACTAAACTGCGTATTAATTAAATTATTAACACATTCTTTATAAACATTAAGTATAGTTGTGTTTGCTTTATCAATCGATATATTATCTCAGATAGAACGTCATAAATCGACGTGGCAAACCTACTTTAGAAGGAATAAACCATCCGCTAGTCCCGGACGCATAAAAAGATATCTACTATCTATACGATGTCAACATTACTCCTATTTTATCCGTGAATTATGTCCGATATTAAAGTTACTTAACGTTCGCGCACACATCGTATTAGGACTTTTATGAGTTAATATTTGTGTCATTGGCTTTGCGTCAATCACAATAAGCGTCCTTCTTCTATTGCTGGACAAGAAGCAGTCGGCGATGGGGATGCCGACGACCCGGCCTTTATACCCGAAGAATGCACTTAAATTGACGTATGTATGCGTCAGTAATGAAATAAGGCATTCATAAAAACTACGGTCACAAATACACCGAGTTGTCGTAACAATTACGTAAGGAAATAAATAATGAAGTCTGGGCTGTTTCCATGCGGGACAGAAGAGCAATTTAGCTGCAGTGCATGTGCATGGATGTATATAGCATCCTATTATTTTTCAATTGCATTTAGGCATTTGAATTTGCATTATTATAGCAAATACTTCCCCTTTTTAGATATAAAATTACGCTAAATATACTTTTATAATTGGTGCATACAATTAACGTATTTTAACGATCTAGCTTGTCATTTTAATTGAATCTGTGATGACAAAAACTTAATTGAGTCAATCAATACGTAAAGTTCTCAAATTAAAATAACTCTGGCAGCGTTAATAAAGTGACGAAAGGATCAGTTCAAGCGTATAATGATTTTAACAACAATTTAATACTATAGGTGTGAAGAAACTATCGATTATTTCAATCGTTGGCCGTTTATCTAGTAGCACAACCAGTAATGGCAAGTGAAATTTAATGAGTGACATTAGCCTAGAACGCTGCATCAAAGGCTTACCCAACTTGGTTGGTTTGCAATAAATTACAATTAGGATAGACAGATTTTTTTCTAACATAGATATATTAAATTAATTAAATATAGATACGACAAAAGGATTTTATATTGGCATCAAAATTAATAAACTAGTAGCGTTCTGCAAGGGTTCATTTTGAGCCCGCTACTTTTGGACAATTTCAACTTCCAAGAAGATATGACTGTATTACTTTTTCTTTATTTCTTGTAATAAGTAGTAATTATTATTTAAACAATAAAATATATGTTAACAACTCGAACAAGTTAAAATGAATCAACAATAGGTACATTACTACTAGATATTTCATTTGTTCAGATCTGTACAACACTGCATGAAAGCCAACGGAAAGCAAGAAAAGCAAAGATTATTTGATCATTTTCACAATTATTCAACGTTGTAGCATTATTCATGACACGTTGGTTATAGCATGAGGAAATCTTTTAAGGAATGTATCTTACATTAATTCATTACACTTCGGACTTAGCGGAAATACTTCTGATCCTTGTTTTATATAATTTAACCGGCATTTATAAGTGTATTAGCTGGTAATAAAATCATTCATGATGACAGTGTACATATATATGATGCGATCAAATTGATATTATTACCATTAAATAGATAACTGTGTTTTTTTTTATTTTATCTTTGTTTCCAAAGAAATAGTAAATAAAAATCATAAAATTGCAATTTGAACAACTTATTAGTTTTAAATGTAACACACAGTGTAAGTACATATTTAATCGAAAATTAGCCAACAATTAAAGTTGCTAAATATTTATTTACAATGGATTATTTTTTGCTAATGTTATCACTGTTTAATTTGTCTTTAAGGATAGTCAATTACTCATAAGACATATTATATAAAAAAGGTAGTAATTTTATTTACTCTTTCATTATTTGAGCTAGGTGTTTTATAAATATATTTAGGTATATTTACTATTCTTTTTGGCTGATTCGTCTGCAATAAACAGGTATTTTTATTTTATATATTATATTCATTAAAATCACTCCATTAGATTTAGATAATTTTAATTAAAAAAAGTTTCTTACTAACCTTACTTTGTACCCTCCTTAACTTCTAAATTTACTTCAATTTACATCACCTTAGGTACGGTATGTGGTAACCGGTGTGTTTAAACTACCTACGGATGAATTTACTGTGTCAGTAGACGTCAATGGAGCTATATATCTTTTCTTTATTTATTTAAAGTATTTTCTCGATTCCACCAAAAACAATTTGGTCCTAAATTTCATTCTAACCCCTAAATTGTCAGCTTCAATCAAATTGTCTGTATCAGACACCTTCAACTCTGACTGTCATCTTTTTTCTATTGCTAAACCAATGCTATCCAGTGTTCCCTGTTTTTTTTTTTTTCAAAAAGTGGTAGATCGATTTGATTGTTTATCTATTCTGCAACGGGCGTGTGGCAATTGTATTTTTCTTTAAAATAACAAATTAAAAAGACATTAATTTCTGTATTAGTCTAACTTTACATTTTCAACATGTTTTCTTTTATTGAGAAAACGTGGGATAACATTACAATCTTTACAATCAAATTATGTGATTAGTCACAGTTACTGAACCTGTGATTGTTAATTAGTTTTTCTTGACAGTTACAATAAAATTCTATAATATTTATAATAAGTAGCCGAAATATTTTCTAAGCATTTCTAACACTACAATATAATTGTTTATTGAAATGCACATTTTATTATTTCTGTTAGTTGCACAAATTTAGCAAGACGTTTCTACAAAATTATTGCCTTAACAAATGTTGTTATAGGAATAATTACAGTTATTTAAATGCTCTAGTGATTTAGTCCAATAAATTTGTGGAAAGTATTTTTTGATGTATTTCTGATAAACACAATTATCAATCTCACCTTAAAATGTCATCAAAAATTCAACATAATTTTTTTTAATAAAATGAAATCTTTGGTAAATTACCTTAGTTCCGCCTACCAAAAATTACGAACCAAATTTGCTTCCCATTCCTCTCACGTTGGAGGTCAACTGCGGGAGTGAGGCCCAATCGTAGGTGCGATAGAGGACCTTCGTGCTCAGACTTCCACCCTAATGTTCACATGATAGCCTTTATGCCAGGTAAAATCATGCGAATCATATGAACAAATCCCAAAGTCATGTTCATGGGTATTGTTGTGCGCCATCTTTCGTTCAAATGATAGTAACATCAGTACTACTCCCGGTAGTTTCGAATTCCACGTTTAATCTGTAAGAAGGAGAAGTTGCTCGCAAATATCTCAGTATTATATTTTATATTTTTCTTCATGAATGATCTGTTGAAAAATATTTTTAAACTCACAATAATCAGTTTTACTAACGTATATTTTCAAACTGTATACTAAGTAAAATATACGTTAATAGAACTGAGATAGGTATGAACCACCAACAATTTTGTTAGAAAAAAAATGGTTTCTCCACATCAAATACCGCTAAAAGCAATACACTTTAACATAATTTTAATGTTGCAGACGGAGCAGGCAAATATTCTGTTTATCGTACATTGATTGCATCCAACACAAAATATCATATGCTCCAACAATTTTTCTATTTCGTTTATAATGTTTATCTTGCAGCGACATTAACATAACTTAAGGGGACTTTTGTTGAAATTACTGAATATATATTTGGTTCAATCAAAATAAAATACCAAAAAATGTTATGTTAAACCAATGCATGCATTTTTCTTATTCAGAAACTGCTGAATCAGTATTTCATTTTCTCAGAATAGTCTACAAAACTATATTTATGGTTGGATAGACCAGATATACAAACTCAGAATAAAACATGTATCTTTTCAGCAGCACATAATAATCTGGAAGATCTGCAAAAAAAAAAGAGAAGCAAGAAGCTGTCCTATTGTTAGCAACTCGCATGTTAGGAAAGATGAAATTTACTTCGCCATATGGCGTATCCAGAGCTATACTTTTAACGTTTAACATATTGCTTTGCTGTTGGATGCCAGGTGTTCTGCTTTTGTATTATTCCCACAAAAGGGTTTAATATAAAAATACAACCAGTACCCTTAAATGCAACTATTTACCGCTTTGCCAATTATAGGTATGTAATTTTATGTATAAGTTTGCGCGAATACAAAGTATTGTATGCAAATATTATTATGTACTTATTTAGTCATTACGAAATCTATAGGTGACTTTATAACACCATAAATCTATTTGTGTGACGATTGCTTTATTGATCAAATTAACTAACTATGCCAGGATAATAACAGGTGTTTCAATGGAAATCCTAATAGTATTATTGACAAATTGTAAATAAAATTTCACCAAATTTAATGATTTAATAAACCGTAGTGTTATTATATGTATATTAAAAATCCAATAACCAAATAAAAAAAAAAAATAGATGAAAATAAGAGAAATTCAGAGAAAACCTACACGTGCTGCCTAACAAAATCACCTAGGAATTACAACAATAAACTCCATCCAGACGTAGTTTACGCGTCGTTGAGTATTTTCTCGACTATACGCCGCGGTTTAATAACTTTAATTGAATACCCTACGAGCGTTACGAAAGTGTATCTATTATTAAATTAAGATTCGAAGAGGTGTCGAAGCCAAACCTACTTATTCGAAATGTAATTGACATGTTCCGAGTGAAGGTATGGTAAGAGCGAATGAATTACTGTAATCATTTGATTGAGTGCCCATAAAAACACTATTTAAGTTCTTTTTTTTATACACTTCGGGCGAATAGAGAGCCTAATTGGTCTTTATCTTGTCGAATATAAAAGTTTTATTGTCGATGTGTAGTTGTTGTTCCGGGTATTTTATAATTCCTAAATATTCTTACAAAATAAAGTGTATAGATAATTTTATCTTTTAGATACTTTCAGATTTTCTATTCTACTTTTAAATCTTTAATGTGATTTGCATATTCCATGAGAAGAAAGTAAAATTCATAAAATAACGCAAATCATTTTACTATAACACCTAATATTCATTAAAGTCGTATTGAAATATGAATAAATTTAATTACCTAACAGTCATTTAAAGACTTTCATTTTTGTTATTGAAACGTTTGCTTAATTAATGCTAATACTATCAATAATTCTTATTGCCATCTTCTAATAAATAAACTTCCTCGGCGAAAAAATCAAAGCTAAAATCTCAACTTCGATAGTGAAGTCTTCAAGTTGATATTTTGAAAAACAATTGTATCCTATTGTAAAGACTCATGTAAGTACCTACATACGCCCTTTTAAATAGAAAACCAATCTTTTTAGTTCGTCCTAAAACTTCTATAAAACAGTTCGAGAAAGCAAAACTTTCAAGACAATTTAAGTAGATTAGGAGAGGCAACATCATACGGTGCGTTATATTGTCCTGTTAGGTTTGTAATAGCCCGGTATTTTCCAAAACCAACCCATTGCAGAGGAAAGTACGATAAATTATAAAGTATCCCAAATCGTTGATGTTAATACTAAATAACTCGAATGACCATTTACTAGGAGGTAACCCTAACTTTTTGACAGCAGCCACACCAGAAAATACATGATTCCAAGCCCTACCTATAAAAATTCTATTCCATAGGAGATTTGACTGTCTCATCATGTTTTGCATTTACTAATATACCAATCATAACTCCAACTATCAACCAACAGCTTAAAAAATCGAACTTCAATTCAGATCTACAAATGTTGCCTTCTTTCTAATCAAGGGACTTGATGGACAGTGTCAAATATTCTGGCGATTGATACCAGAAAGATATCAAAAATGCTAATACCCTTGATACTAATGTTGTAACATTTTCCAAACTGTTTGCTTTTTCGTCTATTTCGTATAAACTGTTGAAGGCAAGACTCCTACTTCCCAAAATACAGTTCCATTTTTTGTACTACAATTACTAGTTATATCCATGATTGGCATGATTAAAATTCCTAAAAGCATAGCAATTTTAATTTGTTACTTGTTCTGTTGTGTTTTAGTTGCATTTCATTTATTCGTAGTTTTTTACTATTTTAATCCATATATATTTTTGTTGTTTTAAGTTGATTTTGATATAAAGTTTTCTAACACTTGTTGATGGCATTCATACCAAGCTGAAACATGTTTAAAAAATATAATAAATAATTAGCTTAAGAATGGAAAGAACAATTATTTATGCATCCAATTATCAACCCTATTCAATGGATTTTTGACCCTCTTCTCCAAATTAACCGATCAAAATAACTTCCTTAAAAAAATTGGTTAAAATTCTCGTTACGTAAAACAACATGAATGCTGCACTTTTTTTTTATTATCTCCGGTAGAAATGTCAAAAATAAGAAGTCAGAAAGTTTGTGATAGAATAGGATAGAATAACTTTATTGTTGCAGTGTTTCAATACTTATGAGATTAGAAATTCTTATTCTCACTTAGGGTGTGTCGATGCTTGTACTAGTGATAATCGGTATTAAACTCTATAGAATATTCATGTTATAATTTATTGTCCCCGAATAATTGTTTGTTTTTCAATAAGATCTGCAATTAAAATATGTAAATACCATACACAGTTAAAATATTACTATTTGAAGAAGTTTGAAGAATGCTTTCCAAAACTGTGTAAAAAAATCTACTTAGGTCATTACTGCCACTCCAAACAACAATCCCATATTTTATGTTTGAGTAGCAGCAACCTTAATACAAAGTATGGAGCATATACCAGCTTACTGTATCTCTAAGTCGACGAATCGCGAAGCAATTACGACATAGTGCTGGAAGAATAAAACAAAACACTTTCCAAGATAACGTTTATAGATTAGGTATGCACACAGTGTAACACTTCTCGTATCTAAAACACAACTGACGACTAGTTTTATCCATTCGATAGAAACCCCTACCACAGAAAGGGAAAAAAAAGATTAACAATAATTATCTACCTGCACAAAAGGTGTGACCCACCCATACGACCATCGATAAACAAAGCATGCCTAACCGAACGTTATCACATTAAATAATGCAAAAACTATATTGACTTATAATAAATTTCAATGACAATATAACAAGTTAAACCAGATAATTTAGAGAATCATTAATTAACAAAATGTTGCCGTTTCTAACAATAGTTTTTTTTTTACAAAGTACAGTAACGTGATCTTCCCATTAGGCAATTGCACTCCAATTTTGTTTCAGTCACATTATTTAGTAAACTTATATTAGCTATATTGTGACTATAACATATAAATTTTACACGTTTTAAAGTTTGCAAAAATATTTTCGCACAAAATGAATTACTTTGTAATTACTGTGTACATGACTATCACAATGCAGCTTCCATTTATAGATGCAGTATTCTTTTCAATTGTGAAGAGATTCTGATGGTTATCAAAAACCATTGCAGTAATCTTGAGTTACTAAATATTATGTGCCATACACATACTACAAATAAGGATGAATGTGTGAATATATTTTGAAAATTAAATGAAATGTGAAAACTTGTTGAAAATCCTTTTTACTTCTTTATTGGATTGATTAATTTATTTTACAAATATTTCAGCTGTCAGGACATAATCAGTTGGAATGATCTCTGTGTATGTTAAAATGATAAAATGTCATTTTTTGGTTATGTTAGTTAACTAAAATGTCAAAATTAATAATATTTAAGTAATCAGAAAATGAAAACATTGAAAAAAAGGTAAAAGGTTAATACAAAAATGTATAAAAAGGGGAAAATTATTAAAACTAATAGAAAAGCAACACGCCTAAGGTTGAGGATAAACAATTGTTCACTTTTTTCACATTTTCATATTTCGTACTACCTTTTCCTCTTAATTTTTTTGGATTTGCTAAATATTCTTACCTTTGTCATTTTAATTTAAAAATTTCAATTTTACTGTGTAACCTAAGAATGCCATTTTGCCATTTTAATGTACACTGAGAGACGATGCTGATAAGAATGGCCTAACGGCAGAAACTAGTTCTAGAGTAATAATCGAACCAAAAAAGATATAGAAAGATTTCTTCTATATTTCAGATTTAGTAAAAGTAAAAATAGCAATTAAATGAACTCTACTAATAACTTCCATTCGACGTATTTGCCTTTTGAAAAATATCAGAAATACTGAATTTTTCTTTGTAATTTTACTTTTAAAGAAGTGGAAACTTGTATGGAAATTATTATTACTTCAGAAAGTTTACTTGTAAATATCCCAGACTACATAAAAAATCTTGGAAAAGTTACACAATATTCGAAATTTTACTATGAATATTGCAGGCTACATGAAAAAAAAGCTAGTTCGAAAAGTAAAATATCTGTATGGTTTTAGAGACACAAAATTTACCCAAAGCGCGGGAATTTTACCAAAAATTTTTTAGTATGATGTAAGACAATAAATAGTAAAGGACCTAGCACACTACCATGTGGTACGCCTTTTGTTATGACCATGTTATCTGAGAGAGCAGTCCTATTTTTATTTCTAACATGCATTTGTTTCTTGCACTGATTTAAATAGGAAAAAAACAAACTAAAGCGTTATCTCTTATTCTATAGTACTCACATTTCCGTAAACGTACATAATGTCTATACTATTGAACACTTTTGAGAAAGATCTAATACATAAGCATAAGCGGTTAAAATTCCGCTTTCTAGTTCAAAAAGTACAGCTTCTTGTTCTTAATGAAACCACGTTGCCAAATATTGTTGTCAAAACTTCCAATACTTTTTCCAATCTAGTTTTCGAAAAAACCATTTTGTAATTCCAAATATGAGAAAAAAAACATATCGCTAAGTTTAGGATTAAGAGTCAACAAAATGCTACTAATGTAGGGATCATAAGGATTGGTGTATGTAGTGGCAGCCGCCGTTAATGTGGCTTCTTAGATTATCTAGTTCTAATCAATAATCAACTTAATCTATGCGTACTTGAATTAATTCATTCAAAAGTTCTTCCGCATTGCATCGATCGAGAATGCTCTAATCGCATTTATCTCCAAGAAGCTTATTCAGCCTAAACAATGGCGGTACCGATGTAATAATGACAAACTTTCACTCGCTGTGCTATCACCATGAAATCTTTCTGATCGTTCGAATTTTGTCGAGCGTCTCAATAAACACATTAAACACATCGCTAATTTCAGGAAACGACGATTGCGCGCCCGCAAGCTGAAACACTTCCTGATTATTGTCCGCGCCAATAGCGGCAGTCTATTAAATTCGATTGGAACGAAGGAGAAATGGTAAATATTTACGTAACCGCGCCAAGATCGGAGCGTCCGCTAGACCGGTAAAACAAACCGGTAACGTGTAATGACTAATCGCGCTCGATTTACACGAAGAACCCATTCTATTACATATCTGTGGAGTTGGGCAACGGAGCGTGTGTGTCTATTTTATTGCGATCTCTAAGTAGTAGCTGCGTAATCTGTTACGAACACTGAACAGGTCAATTTAGAAATGTATAGGTTACCGTTTTGGTTTTCTAAATCATTTGAAAATTAGTTTAACAACGATGAACATGGATAACATCTCAGACTACACAAACCTTGCATTGCAAACAGAACTAAAATTTTCTTTTACTTTCAATTAGTAAAATCACTGTATAGATTAAGATCAAGTAAAAACCCATGTTGGCCAATCGCTATGAGAATTTACTTTTCATGTAAATTCATCTCGATAAATGTTCGATAGAATACAATGTACAGTGGGCTTCTTTTCTAATGTCTCCCCCTTACGTATCTATACTGTATACTTTCTACCACACGCTCTAAGCCGTGTGCTTCGGCTCTTTTCGGATTCCCAGGTGGCAGATATGAATATTACCTTATCTATTTATTTTGCAGTTTAGTTTATGATTCATAGATAAGCACCTGATAAAATCGATATGCCTTCACTATACTCAACTATGCTTAGACTAACTTAATGCTATTCGCAATAAAACAGATTTGCAATACAATTATTATTTACTTAATTAATAATCCTTAAAGTAACACTACATATATGCGTCTTTCTGGCGATTTCTTCAATGTTCCCACGGAGGCAGAGTCATCTATTTATTTCCTATCCGCTACTACATTTGCGGCGCTTCCACCAAATGGACCGCCTTCTCTCGGAGTGTCTCCTTTACAGAGAGTCCCGTTTAGAGTACTGACCTGGCTTTGCGGAAAATAGTTTCGATATTTGGTCGTTGCAAGGAGGAGACATTAGATCTGGAAGGCACTGTACAAATTTCGTTATTATAAACAAAGTTTTAGTTTCTAATGAAACGAGCCACCACCTCAAATAACTCTGTACCCGCTATAATTTATATAAAATTCCGAAACCTGTCATATCAACTTTTAATGACGAGCCTATAGCCCGCTTTACAGTTCGCTTTTTTTTATTGCATGCAATAAAAATAGCGCAAGCTCTATTTCGTGTATTGCACGCGCAATACAAGTAAAATAGCACCTAGCTGATCGAAGAAATCCATTGAATGCACATGCACTATTTCTATTGCATGCAATTTTTATTGCACCTGCTTGATGAACGATAATCTCATAGTGAATAAATAACAATTAGCAAGTACTTATATTACATTTTTTTCTCAATTAATACCATACTTAAGTATCGACATTCAGACGAGTCTTTTAATTATCTTTACGGCAATATCAATCAAAAGTCTTTTTTCAATCAGTAAGCAAAAAGTGTATAAGTTCTCCCTTTGTGCTCTCCTGATATTTCCCATTTTTTGTGCTAACCAAGGTAACTCCTATTTAATGTTTTTGCCACATTTACTTATCATCCTTAAAGTCGTCTTTCTCCCCTTTTTTGCTTCCGTTTTCAGCTTTAGACACTTAGTTTGCACGGTATTAGTTTACGTTTGCATTGTTTAGTGGACTATTCTTCAGTGGAGTTTACTTTTAGTTTAATTGTGAATTCACAATAAATTTTTATTTTGTATTCCATCCAAGAACGTGTGGAATCTGTGACTTTGGATGATGAGAATGGGAGGTGTACAAGATCTCTTATTCAACGAAAATCACGCAGGCCAAAATATGCGCCACAAGTACGTACTGGAATTAATACAAAAAATTATGGAAACGGGCTCTGTAAATAACAAAAAACAACATTTTCATCAAGTTGTCCATAATGAAGATATCAACGTTGAAAGTCGTAGTGCTTGGAAATGCAACGTCGATACAACAGGTATTTCAAGTATCAAGAGTAAGTTTGTATCAATTCATCAGTTTGTATTCTACTTAAGAAGTTTAAATTTCATCCCTTTAAAATTGCACTTTTACACGAATTGAATGAGTATGACCTTGACAGGAAATTTTGTGAGTTAATGACCTAGCGTTTCAACAATAATAGAAACTAAAGTCTATCCCTTGATCCCAGAAAAATTCGAACAAGATCCAGATTTGGAGAATGAGATAGTATTTCAGTGAGATGGAATTATCGTTGGATCGAAGGGGGCCTATAGAATGGATCCAGATCTTACACTACTTGATTTCTGTTTTCTCTGGGAACATTTTAAGTCTAAGGTGTGTACCAGCCGTTCAGCAAGAGTTTCGCCAAAAAATTGTTGAAAAATGCCAGCGAATAACTCCAGAAATGTTGCAAAATGTCAGGAGAAGATGTGAAGCACTATTGTATGCAGGTAAATCGTCATCATTTTGAACATTTATTAAATGTAAAATCAAAAAAAAAAGAATGCGAAATGTCAGGAAAGCACATAGGGACAGCATTAGAGGCTATTTCATTCTAATCGTATTTTATTATACAGGTTGGAAATCATGCACTTTTTGTTTACTGATTAAAAAAAAACTTTTTGATTCTTGTTGCCATAAGACAATTAAAAGACCTTTTGAACGAGTGGTCACATGTCCCATCTTTCCTATTCAAATTTTAAGGGCTGCGCCCCCAGGAATGATCTTAAATCGTCAGACACGTCATTAAAAGTTATCCCCCTTGATATGACAATTAACAGTTTTCGAAATTTTATAAAAACCACAGCAGGTAAAGAGTTCTTTGAAGTGCATCCTAAAAAAAAGTGATAAAATTACCCCAAAAATACTTGCATATCCGTTGAAACTACTTCCATTTATGTGCCATATAGTTCTAAAGCTCATTACAATATCTGAATATTTAGTTTATTTACCATACTAGACATATGTTTTGTTCAGGTTTTACATTTTATAGAAAGTGCTTTGAAACATGCATTTAAATTTAAAAAATCAACAGAAAAAATCACCCAATATTAACCATCCATAGTAGCTTTCCCATTGAGTCAAATCGTCAAAAAATGAACATATGAGGAAGTGTGCAGGTTTTTGAAAAAGATGAAAGATTCACCAAACGTTGAAGTCTTCGGTGGGCCAACTATTTCTATTGAAAATTTAAACATTAAAAGGTTAGCCAACATAACACTAGCTCAATTAAAGTTGTCGCGATTTTACCTATACATAACAATTCAATAGTATTACAAACAAATTACCTATAAACCAAAACTAAACAATGTGGAAACGCAATTTGATCCCCAATTTCCGATATTACATGTATCGTATCTACGAAACTTGTGTTATACGAAATAACGCCGAATCCCCATTTCAATGTCGTCGATGAAGTCGTAAAAGTTTCCATTTTGGGGCCTACACAATGCACGTGCCAACGAAGTACGTGTGGCGCTCGCTTGCAAGGGCCGCTATTTCGACTGTTTTTGACAGATTGAGTGTTGTTTATGAATTTCCGAAACCCATTAACCGTACAGGCGAGAATATTTGACGCTGTCGGGGAATAAAACAGATTGTTTCTTGGGACACGCACTTCTAATAGCTCAACGGCTTATTCATGAACTAATGTAAACATCGGGGCAAGTGTATTTTTTGTTCGTTCCGTTGTTCTCCGTCAAATAAGATTGATTTGTTTTGCTTTTAAACATTGGAATTTTTGTGGTTAAGGGTTTGAAAAGGTTGCTTGTTTAAGCTATTAACTCTACAAATTTGGTACGTAATAATTTGGATGTTTTCCTTTTGGGCCTAAAGGATTTCTATTACCTCAGCCGTGGTGCAGTTTATTATTGTTCTCACAAATAAAAGCGTATGCTCAGAATACTCCAATCTTTACGTCACATTTAACGATTCTTTTTAAAGCATTTGATTTACATCTACCAGCAATAAATTCTTTTAAATAGATATTTATTTATCGTACGAGACATGTCAAAAGTTGTATAAATATATTCAAAAAAGGGTGTTAGGTGTCATGCTAGTACGTCGTCGTCGACAGTGAAATTTGAAGTACCGCAGCCTACAGCCTGGCGCCAATCACTTTATTATCGTCTATCTATATCATACCATTTGCTAAGTTTTACTGTGTCTACTTGCAACTTTTGTTGATAATAGTTCAAGTTTCAAGCCATTCCGCTTTCATTTGATGGATTACTCATAAAATGATTGTTGTGTATAATCTTGTGTTTGCAACCATTTTCTTGTAAGACTTTTGCTTATTTTATAAAATTCTGAATCTGTTATCACCAGTCAGTTGTGAGTTCATATAATTCTTAACTTCAAAAAAGCTACTCTTATTTTATCCTTGATCCATTTTTTACAAAATTAGGACTAAGTTTATTACCATGACAAAAATACTCCAAACTGTGGTACTGGAAATGCTGCAAACTTCTCCTAAACCCCTCACCACAAACTGCACTAAACTGGACGTACGTTTCAATAGCAAAGCTATCATCATCAGCAAGAAAACTGAACTAAATAACTACAACTAAAACTACCCTAATTTATACCTAAAAAAAGGTCAAGGTACATTAATCACGGTCATGGCTGACTGCCGTCATGCTTAACTAGTCATAATCCTAACTCTGTCTAATCTACTACTTATGCTTAATAAACCGTTAAGACAAGAATTTAAGGTCCTAAATCTGAATTCATTAAAATATGTTTGTTTTTATATATTTCCATACCCTCATAACAATTTAATTGTACATAGTTGTTTACGTTTCTAATAATTTTATATTGTCAACCTTATGGTTTTCTTCAAGCATCTGTAGGGTACACTAGATTTGTCAAACCTTCTAAATTTAAGATGAGCCAAATGCTTCCTTGTAACGTGTTTTTAATTGAATCTTTTAGTTTGCCCAAATATTACATGATACAATCTTTACAAGATATTTTATAAATACCTGATTTGTCCAAATTATCTACTTGATCTTTAGGGTTGCCTAAAATATTTTTAAGACTGTTATTTGAAGTGTAACTATGTCCAGATTGAATTTAGAGAAAATTTTTTGTAGACCTTTCGTGTAACTTGGATAAAATGGTAATTTGACATATTTCTTATTTTTCTTTTCACTAATTTCTAAAGTACTCACATTTTTAATTTTTATTTTGTTTATCTCCCTTCATAGCTAACCTCTTTATGGGAAAATTTGAAACCGATCTTCACAATACTTTGGCATACTTTCACGGTTTGGGTCAGATACGTCGATGACATTTTTTGTGTTTTTGATACTAGTAAGTGCTCAATTAGAGATTTTCTTGAACAGATAAATTCAAAATTTCCTTCCATTAAGTTTACCCATGAGAGGAAACTAACAATAGGATTGCTTTTCTCGACATGTTAGTAATAAAAATAAAAATAAATTAGAAATAGACATATATAGAAAGCCCACTACTAATAACAGATTTATTCAGAAGATTCAAAACCATTCATGGAAAAACAAACTAGCAGCTATTATTTTTTGGTACATCGCTTACTTAATTTCCTCTGTCTACAGAACGATATAATAAGAAATTAAGAAATTATTAATATCGCTGCATTTAATGGATTCTCAGAAGACGTTGTATATAATACCATCAGAAAACACAAAAACAAATAAAAATTAAAAATGTGAGTACTTTAGAAATTAGTGAAAAGAAAAATAAGAACTATGTCAAATTACCATTTTATCCAAGTTACACGAAAGGTCTACAAAAAATTTTCTCTAAATTCAATCTGGACATAGTTACAACTTCAAATAACAGTCTTAAAAATATTTTAGGCAACCCTAAAGATCAAGTAGATATAATTTGGGACAAATCAGGTATTTATATAAATATCTTGTAAGATTGTGATCATGTATATATTGGGCAAACTAAAAGATCAATTAAAACACGTTACAAGGCATTTGGCTCATCTTAAATTTAGAAGGTTTGAACAAATCTTAGTGTAGCCCTACATATGCTTGAAGAAAACCATAAGGTTGACATATAAAATTAGTTAGAAACGTAAACAACTATGTACAATTAAATTGTTATTGAGGGTATGGAAATAATAAAAACAACATATTTTAATGAATTCAGATTTAGGACCCTTAAATTCTTGTCTTTACGGTTTATTAGGCATAAGTAGTAGATTAGACAGATTAGGATTAGTGACTAGTTAAGCATGACGGCAGTCAGCCCATGACCGTGATAATGTACCTTGACCTTTTTAGGTATAAATTAGGGTAGTTTTAGTGTATTATTTAGTTCAGTGTTTCTGCTGATGATGATAGCTTTGCTATTGAAACGTACGTCCAGTTTAGTGCAGTTTGTGGTGAGGGGTTTAGGAGAAGTTTGCAAGTTTATTACCAGTTCTGTAATTTTTTGGAAATATGGCTTAGGAATTGACATAATCCGTTTAATAAAACATCTAAATTGCTGATCCACATTTGCATCATTAACAAGGAAATTACTGATTAAAATTTTTGTCATACTATTTGAGGAAAAGATTATACAAACACTCCGAATAGGATAAAAACCGACACAACAGAATAAAAGGTTCATGTTTAGTCAAATTAGAAAGGAAAAACTTTGTTAGATAAAAACCATATGGAACTATGCAATCAAGACATTTAATAGTCTAAGAATTCATCTTTGTTAAAATCCGACAGAGTTTGAAGGTTAAAATTTATTCCCATAAATAAACTGTTTCCGTTATTAAAACTACATTATCTTGGAAAAAAGGAAATGAAGGTTACATAACAATAACAAAACAAAACATTAAGCTTCAGTTTAATCATCATTGCTGCCGCAGACAACTTCCTGATGTTGATTTAATCTATTCGATTACATGTCCCTGCCAGCGTTGCTAATATTACTATTGTTATTGTTAGTACGTGAATTGCAATTATTGCCGAGTACGGGACCAATGAACCTATATTTATCGAATAAATAAATAATATGGGAAAAGTATAGTAAATCGAAGGCGGTGATCTCCCACAATATACCCGCTAACTCTAACGATCTTGAAGCTCTTCGATTCTTGTTACTTTGCCAGTAGTATTTACGAAATAAAAATTGGAATTGGACGTATATTATAGAGATAAACATCTAAACTTGCCGATAGCTTCAGCTTGTAATAATTTTTATTAACGTTTAATATGTGGTTATACAGTAATGATTAGTTATTGCTAGCTTGTGTACATGTATTGTAATATAATAGTAATAATTTTTATTTTGGCCAACAATGCACAGAAACATTTACAGGGCACATAAATATTAGGAAAACATAGTAATAATAGTAATTCTATCTTTATTTCTACAGAAAGTAGAGCTACATCTATAAATACTTCCCTAATAGTTCTAGACACACCCCAGATAGCTGAACAAGCATTCTTTACTAAGTAGAAAGGAAAAGACAAACACATACACCACCACCATCGAAATGGACCAATTAGATAATTGTCGATTATACCTGCCCACACATTAATGGAAAACCCATACTGGTGATTGCGTATTACGTTCTGATGAGGGTTTTCATCGCTCCAATAACGCATATTGTGAATATTCAAAATGCCATCGCGACTAAAACCTGCTTCATCTGTAAACAGAATTAATGACAGAAAATGTTGCTCTTTATTTTGCAACCACTGGCAATATTGTAAACGCGGTAGGAAATCCTGTTCGAATAGGTAATGGAATGTTTGGAAATGAAATGGATGAAGTTGTTCTTTGAGGACTTCTCTAACAGATTCATGATTGACATTCGGTACAGCTGCACTTATTCTTCTAGTGCTTATTCTAGAGTTGAGTTCTACTATTTGCAAAATAGCTTCTTCATTACGAAGAGTTCTGTTAACCCCAGAATCAAATGTTGGTTTTTTAAAGCAACCATCTTCCCCCAAACGCCTATGTACGTCAATAAATGTCCTTGCCTTAATGGGTATCTCTCTCGATAGATTCGTTGAACTTCGGAAGAATTTGAACGAGCTTCGTCGTAACACATGATCATGTCCCTGTATTCTACGAAAGTATAGCTCACTATTTTGAAATAAAACTTTCAAGACAGTTTGCTAATATTGGTTTGACATTTACCAAATGTTTTGTTTCTAGAAATCACAGCCTAGCTAATATTTTTATTGCCATATATACTAATATAGCATAATATATAAAAACAGTTTGTAACTTGAAAAACAAAGCAATCGGATATTAGTGTATAGCATCTTTTTTTATTATTTTTCGTTCCTCTATCTCGTGGTGCTATGCATTGTAGTTTTTCTATGTCACCCTGTATATTGGTTTTAAAAATACATTTATCTTCCTGTGGAAAAGGGTAATTTTTGTACACAGAACAACATATTATACTAAAATATAAGAAAACATATTTTACATCTGCATACTGAGGGAACAACAGATGTTGCATTAACAAAACAGATTCTGTTAACAAAATATTGTTGAGTTAATCACAATTAATCTAACCGGGAAAACAAACATTTATTTTGTTACATCTATTATTTAATACATTTATTTTTTTGATTTATTAATAAAATAAACATGACTATTTGAGCAAAAGGTTTATTCAATTAATAAAGTAAAAAGTGTTACATAGAGTATGTTTTGCGCGAGTTTTAATTATAGTCATCATATGTTAATTTTGTGCTAAGAATAAACTAACGTTGCAGGCACACATCACTGCTTGCATTACGCACATATTTTAAAACGTCTTTCCTTTTAACTCAAATATTTACATAAACCACATTTGTCACACCAAAAATGTAGTACCTAATGCCATTCCCGGAGTTAATATTTGCTCTACAAAACTCGTGAGCATATGCAAATAATGCGGATAATAGGTAAAATTTCTCTTTCTTCGATATTATAATTATCATAAACTAACCATAGGTATAATTTTTCTGGCTGCATACTTATAAATTAGAAATGCATTAACCTATAAATTCTTTGCCTATAGGATAAAATACGATATTTGAACATAATATTTCTTGAAATGAGTTCAGTTTTTTCCTATGCGCTCAGACGTGGATATTGTTACATTATGCAAATCTCGATCGGTGGGTTTAACCAACAATTCTCACACTTTCAACACGAAACCATTTGCCGATAATTATATTAATTGAAACGTCTCGTTAAGAGGAGAAACTTTAACCTATTCCGACATGCAAACCCTATTTGTGTTAGATACACAGTATCCATCCAGATTTGTAGGTCTCTGTGATATTTACTAGATCGAATGCATGTGATGTTCAAAAAATGTACTCGGAAGAAGTTATGGTAATGGTAAATATTTTTTTTTTTTTTTTCGAATTTACTTCTTTAAATCTTCATCAAATCATGATAATTATCGCGTTTCTATCAACTTTTTACAGTTTTTTTTTTTTTAATATCACTTTCTTAGATGGAAAGTGGTCATTAGAAAAATGTGAATAGAAAAAGTGTCACAAATTCTGAAAATATAACTTGGGTTAAGTAAAAGAGCTTACAATACACAGACACATAAGCACACAAAATCATTAGGTACTTCATTTTTTTTTCGTATACAGCTGAACCAAATTATGACTATAGAAGTAGGCTAATTAGATAATGAAATAAATTATGCGGTATTTTGTAAAATAGAAACACACGTAGCTACTATAATACTATAATATCTAGTCAATTGCTATAATTTAGAACAATTATGTGCATTTTAAAATTATTGCAGTTTGTGTATCATTATGTCTTATTTCTGAAACTATATTTTCTTATTGGTCTAATTGGTTCAGTGTAACACTTTCGGACTGCCTATGTTGCCAACATTAGATATAGTAGCTGAAACTACAAAAAGAAATGAAATAATAAAAACTTTAACAATGATATTTATGCAGTTGGGCAAAAATAATGAATTTACTGTTTACGTTGTTGATAAAAATACTTAGGACTGTGGCGCTAATAATACTCCACACTTTATAGCGCTTTATCAAAAGCTTTACTGTACTAGACACACGCTTCAATAACAAAACTATCTGATCGTCAAAAGTGAAATCGAATTTTAAAACCAGGCCGAAGACACCACTAATGTTGGCTAGAAGACCCCATAGAAAACCATGAGGGTGACCTAATATGGTGTACTGGATATACATCACGATGGTCAGACTCATGGTCACTTATGCATGTCTATTATGGTGGACACATGTGCAGTAGAAAATTGCTGTAATTGAACTTAGTAAGATATAAGGACTTGCGTGTTTAGGAATAACCAGGAACTGTGAAGACTACTCCCACAGCAGCAATAAAATGTCTCATAGACCTCTTCTCCATTTGATGATAATTGGTGAGGGAAGAATGGTGCATCTCAGATTCCAAGAACTACCAAATGACAGATATAAAGGATTAGGACTAGTGGTGGGCACTATCGATATTTTCAATTCAATTTTCATCATCGATAGTTGACTATCGATAATTGAGTATCGATAACTATCAATAGTTACAACTATCTATAGTCGCTATCGGTAATGCCCACCACTCCACTGAACCAATATATCTTCAGAATTACATTGTGTTTTTTGTTATTGCAAACTAATGACAATTGTCTTAACACTAATATTCCGTTTCATGGTTTTATCAATACCAACTACTATAGATATTACAAAAGAAAGAATTAGTTCCGTTTAATGAATAGTTGATGACTGGTAACACAAACATTTTTAATTATCAAGACAATACATACTAACACAAACCTTTAGCCTACTCAAAAGAGAAAAACAAATAGCACATTAAAACACTGCTTGTAGTGTTCCCATTGAATTGGGAGATGCTCCTCTTCGTTATAAACTATATATAAATATTAGTTGTTAATTGACTACCGATTGACTATCTATAACTATTGATATTGGACTATCGATACTGCAAACTTCTGCTGGACTCCTTACCACAAACTGCATTAAACTGAACGTACGTTATCATCATCAGCAGAAACACTGAACTGTTCCAGTGAACAGAACTGTTATTGTGTGCCCAGTTCAGTGTTTCTGCTGATGATGATAGCTTTGCTATTGAAACGTACGTCCAGTTTAGTGCAGTTTATAGTGAGGCACAGTATTACCAGTGCCACAGTTTGGAGTATTTTTGTCAACAACTATCACTAGTCAAAACTATCGATAGTGCCCACCACTAATTAAAACACAATAATATAATCCATCATGTGGAAGTCCACACGATTTTGACGTTTCATTTAACAAATTTCGAGATGTAAATCACGCATAACAGAAGCTGGAATCAATCCAACTACAGAGACAGGTTCGGAGAACTGATTTGGATTACGAACGGATCAAAAACTGAAAACGGGACTGAAACTGGAATCTACAGCGAGATGAGAAATATAATGATCACCCTTCCACTAGGAAAATATGCTACGATCTTTCAAGCAGAGGCATATGCAATATTGCATTATGCAGCAGAGATTAATCAGACGGCGTATGAAAATGAGCGGATCTATATTGCAACCGACAGCCAGACGATACTGAAGGCACTAGTCAGCCCCCAAGATGCAATCAAAATTGGTTTCGGAATGTATTGGAGAACTGAATAGCCTGACAAGCCACAATAGATAGTGCGACTTTCGGACATTCGACAAACGAAGAAAATGAAAAAGTTAATGAGTTAGCAAAGGGATCATCTACTCCATATATAGGACCAGAGCCTGTTCTAGGAGTGTCCAAAAATACAAACATTGGAGTAAGTAAGAAGCAGGTAAGAGATAAAGACAAAGAACACTAGTATAAAAGCCACCAGGCAAGTTCATGGAAAAACTTTTATTAAGGGAACATTAAAGAAACTGGAAAACTATTGCATCTTACAATTAGTAGAAGTGTAGATGACGATCCAACGGATGTCGGTGCCACAGTTTTGCTTAGATACAGGAGGCTACCGTATGTTCAGTCCTTCACAGACAATATCATTTCTCATTTTAAGGGTTATAAAAACTTAAAAATAGCTAAATATAACACCTTATCGATCAGTAATCTTTTCACAAAAACTAAAGACAAAACTAATTTATTGCAAAAAAGTGATACAGTTTATAGCATTCCATGTAATGATTGTCAAGGATGTTACATAGATCAAACCTCACAGTCTTTAAAAAGTAGAATTACACAACATAGAAGCGATTGTCATATTGGAAAGCATTCTTGTGCTTTAGCAACCCATTTTCATAAAATGGATCATAACTTTGATTATAATAACGTGAAACTTTTAGATAATGAGTCAAATTATAAACGTAGGTTATTTCTTGAAATGGTACATGTCAAATAATAGTAATTCAATTAACTTTAAAACTGATATTGATAAATTAAGTAATATTTATTGTAACATATTAAATTTTCGTTAGGATAGATTGATGAGGAAGGTCCTGTTTATTTTGTTTTGTCTAATGGCTTTAATATGTAATTTTTAGCCTCTCCTCTTTTTTGTAATCTTATAGTTTTTATTACGTGTTTTATTTTAAGACATATATGTTAAATTTCAAATCGTTCTATACACTTCCTGCTCAACTGTTAGTTTTTACATGTCGTTTGTTTAAATTCAGTGTTAATATGTTTGTTGTAATTTTAATTTTATTTGTGAACTGATCTTAGTTGTAAGTATTGTATCGTTTTCTTTTTTAACACATTGTTTCATTCTCGCAACACATTTCAGTAAGCAATCCTCCCGATGATGCAATAAATAAATTGCGAAATATAAAGGAACCTTGGACAAATAGATCGTTTTATTACAGACCGCTTACCCGTTGTCTTATTTCATAAAATTAAATTATGAGCATGTGTAGATATTCTCTAACAATTAGTCGTAGATGGAATGAGCTCTTTCTTCTCACGTTTTTAATTAAATCAGAATGACGTTCAATTTATTTAACCCTATGTGTCGTAGAAAGGCATCAGGCAGTCTGGTTCAAGGATTGTGACGGCCTTTTAACGAAAAGATATCCAGAAGTAAGACGAGATAATTTATTTTTCCAAGTTTTTTCCAAGCGTAGGTGAACACTGCCACTTCGATATAAAAATGAATTAACCGGAGAAGTATAAACGCGCCAACGTAACAATAATACCAACACAGGAAGCAGATCTCTTCTAATAGACCCGTTCCAAGAACGTGATCTTAAATTAGTATTCGAATTACGCTTCAGTAATTCGGTGCACTATTAATTATTCTTCATTGCACTATAACGTTTTAACTAGCTGCAAGTCGGAACAACTCATCGATACCAGACTTCCTGCTAGATAACGTTTACACTTTGTATAGTCGGTATAAAACATCTGGGTTCTGGTTCCGTTCATTCGATTTAGTTTCTATTCTGGAGGTGTTAAGTAACATCCCAGAAATGAAACGTAAATTATAGCAATTACAGACGGAATCCAATTATTCCTGTAGCACATGTGTATATTTAGATTATTGCCGGCTGAGTGCTATGCTCAAATTTACAACTACTTTCGAATTTACGCGTAGGTATGTATATATTAGAGAAACGTTGTGTAAAATTGTATTTTAATATCGCAAATGTGTGCACCAGTTTAGATTATTCGAGAAGCAGAGGAAATGAAGCAATTTACTTTTACCTGTCTCTTCGAGTGCAATAAGATTATGTTATTATCCTTAATAAATGCTTAGGCTAGTGTGAAATGGTCGTCCAATTAAATTTATAGAACTTTCATAAATATTCAATGTGCCCTAAATATTTACTTGTATGTGCGCCCCTATTTTTTACATAAATAAAATATCAGAGATATCTCACTTATTACTTGCAAATTTGACTTCCAAAATACTTTTGAAAAGTATCACCATTTCACAACTTAACTTCTTCTTCTGTATCTATAAATATACCCATCCAGAGTGATATTTATAAACGATGGATTTGTCTACCTGAGCGTTGAAAGTGGGCTAATGCGTTTCCGATGCTTGAAGCGAGGATAAAATATCCGCTTGCCTGGTCATACTAAAATAGTGTATCACCAATTCGCATTGGCAAAATTTGTGCCTGCTAATGGAACTGTAGTTAAAGCTTATCGTTTCCTGCTGTTTACGAAGTTTTTATTTGTAATATCTAATTGTAACAGCGTACAAAAATACCTTAGTGCGCAAAATTTTCCAGCGCAGTTTTCAAAAATTTTAAGATCGAGAACAAAATTTCCAACATTATTTTCAAAAAACTAGTCTACTCATAATATTTTTATATGAGAACAGTGCTTGTGATCTAGATTTAGATGTACTGGATGCAAGAAGTTAGCATAAATATTGGGTGATATTAGAAATTAAAACATATTATAAACACTTTTGCAAATAATTTCGAGCAATTATTACATGAACAGCTACTTTACCGTATGAAGACACATTTGCCCATATATTACGGGGAAATCTATTTTAACTAATATAGCGACCGTTCTACAGTGTATTAGTGAGATACCGATTTGATGAAAGCATTTAAGCAACAACGTAACTTCCTATATAAGTAAGAAGATGATATATTTATATTGAGAATAAAATTTATTTAGTTTTCCAAACCCATGAATTTATTAGACAAAACATTTTTTTGGTTCAAATGTAATCAATATACTTAAATCATTATGAACATATAATATTTCCACCACAAAAATAATTATTTTAGATTTGAGTAAATAGATTTTCGCAACTGGAAACTATCATATTTATGCCTTAATAATTTATGTACATTTGATAGAAGTATATAAAAGTATTATCTGAAGTATTGCCATTATTTGCTTCCAAAATATAAGTATATTGAACTGATACTACTTACCTGCTTAATCTAAGCATTTCTACTATTCAAGGGTAATAATTACCTACTAATTTTGTGTCTGTAACACCAAAAAACCTCGGTAAGGAAAAATTTATAAATAAAGAAATATTATGCAATTAAATAAATTTACTGTCATACTTTATAGTTTTACAATGTTTGGCAGAAGGTAGCGTATCGGAGCACTCCAGGAGCGCGCACGGGATATTGATGCGTAGAGGTATAGATGCTATGCGTATCCGTCGTTGCGACCGGGTGTTCTCGGGATACGTCCCACTCAATGCCTGGGCCTGATATCTAGTCGGCGTTGGTTACTGATATAATTTCAATCAGTATGATAGTTTGCTGGTATTACCTACTGAAAACTAATAACTAGTAAATACCTACATATGTTTGTTAATGTACACACCTACCATGTTCATATATTATCGACACAATGGCGCTGACTCTAAGTATTATTTCAAAGTTTTTTAAACCAGTAATCCGTTAATATTAGATAACACGTATGTACTTACCTTCGAATATTTTAATGGTAGCACCAGCCCCATTCCACCCCATACTCTAAGTAGCTATGAAATGCCTGGGGTATCCATTTAGATTTACTTACACTCACAACCAGCAACACTGTTCGCCGGTCAATCAAAAAGTAATTCATTATACCAAACGTATAAGGGATTTTATTTTGAATCTACAGACTTTCTTACTATGATTGCATAGATTTATTCCTTACAACAATAACAATGTTCATTTGGAGGAAGTATACTTTAATGCTAATATTTATACTATTTGTTCTAAGAGTATATTGTGTTTTCACAGAATTTACTCTTATGTTCTAACCAACAAGATTTAGTTCATTTAAATATATATTAAGTTTCGATTTCTGAATAAATAAAAATATTCAGATTGATAATAGATTTTTTTGTATGTAGTGTTCCTGAAGCCCCTTAGATGGTGACCACACGCAGAGAAAAATAATGTGGTAAAACTAAACAAAATTTAGGTGTAATACCTAATTTATGCAGTCTCAAAATAGCTAAAATTGTTAAAATATCTATTTATAATTTGTTGTTTTTGCTGCATAATATTGCTGCTGTCTATAAGAATAGGCACTATTTTTTATACATTTTATAGCATTAACTACTTTTGCCATGAATATTTGTCTTCACAATTAATAATAATAATAATAATTTGGGAAGGATAGTGCAGAATAAGTTCCTGCGCGTGCAGCAGAAAGTAAATACATCTAACAATGTAGAAACTTCGAAGACAGACTTTTTGTTTTATCTATTTACTTTAGTTGATTTATCCAAACAAAATATCTTTTTGAACATTTTTCGGCTAATATGGACAATCTTTCTATTTTATAGGCAGATTGTCTAACTATAATATGAATAAAATATCTGTAGTAGAAGTTTTGAATACTGATTTTTAGTTCATCGTGTAATAACTAGTGTTTAGTCGCTTTAAATATTCTTTTATTTAAATTAACTTATTTATATATATCACCTAATTTAAAATGTTAATTAATGGAAAATTAACATATAAATAAGCTAAATATCTAGGTGATCCAGCAACTGTTCGGTTATCTAATTGCAATTGCTATCATGACTACTTTATTTGTCTCTTTGCATTTTACAATCAATTTATTCTTTTCTCAATGTTTTTCTTGTAAAACTACAAAAGCTTTCCAAAAAAAATCATCTCTCACAAACTGGATAGAGTTTTTCCTCCATGAGAGTTAAATTGTGAAGAACTCTTATTAAAGCATAACTTCAAATGGTTAGTTCAACGATATGCACGCACTAAATTTCCTTTTCAAACTTACCCGAGTATTGTATCGACAGTAATGATCGAATAAAAAATTTCTTTATTTTATGCATGATTGCAATTGGTTGTTTTTATTTTTTTGTTGATACTTTCTACGTGTCCCTACTACTTCTGTGTATCTACCTAAATTCTAACAGTTATTTTTTATTTTTTCTAATAAAACCTTTTTTTTTTCAGGTAAGGATCTTTGCAATACAGTAAATCCAGGTTGATACATCAGCAAAATGCATATAAAAACTTGTAAGTAACTTCTCATCCATTTTCTAATTGCAAAAATTACCTTCTTCAAGTCTGAATAATTCACAGTTTTATCGTTCAAATTAGATAACATTTTGAAACTATTTAATAGCTTTCTCGATGAAAATTAGTGACGCCTAAATTTCAGAAATTCCACTCACAATCAGTGGACACTGATCGAAGAACTAAATGTAATGTTTTAGAATCTATACCATAGAAAAATGTTTTTTTTTTTTTGCGCAACCTCTTTTACAACATCAGGTATATACTCAGTTACACCGCGTAATTGTTCATGCTTCACATAGGAGCAGCACTCATGTTAATCATACTGATTTATTGCAGCACGCCGGTAAGCTATAGGTTTTTGTGTCTAAATACCGGAACGACAAATTGTTCGGAGCCGTTGTGCAATCCGCAAAAGCAAGATGCGAGAACGCAGTGCGGCTCGAACACAAAACGTTTTTCGACGGCTCGTTGCGTCGGGACAATTTCGAAAACGACACGGGAAAATATTTAGAGTCAGCGATGATGTCGCGTCAGCGGCGTCGATTGTTATTTTCGGCCGTGTGGTAACACTAGGTCGTCTCTCGATACATAGATAGCATTTTACGAAGAATATAAGAGAAAAATTTCCAGCGGGAGTATTGCGAAACATCTGGACATATAAATTAAATTACATTAAAATGACGAGGCGCTTTATACCTGGCGCTCTTTTTACGAGCGTTGCAAGTTATGTTTATGTTCTTGCTCTTTCGTGGAAAACTTTTACTTCGTATCGTGGGTGCATACTGAATTTTATTAATAATGGTTTGGATCATAAACATTTATTATTGGAAATTTAAGCAATGAAATTTACAGTGAGTCTTAACAAGATTATAAAGCGCAATATTTTAAACCATATTCTTTTGACACATCTTGATCTTTATATTATTAAAAAATCCAATAATCAGTTGGTACATGATTTATTATACCGTATGCGAGATACAAGTATAGTCAAACGACATACAAATAAACTCCTGTCTCACAATATACCTATGCAAATATACTTGTACACCTGATGATGTTAACATAGCTAATGAAATGTACTGTAGCGTTTTCTATTATTAAATTAATTAATTATTAAATAAAACGCTGTCGGGTTTAGAAAAATAAACCGGCGACATATTTAAATTAACCTGATTTATTTGTACACTTAGAGTCTACTAAAAATCTATTGCATTAAATATAATAAAAACTACTAATTAACTTAACTTAAAATTACTTACTAATTACTATGAAAACATTTATTAATTAATCACTTATATAACTAATATCTTAATTTATACAAATAATATTCCGATTCCAATATTTCACCCGACATACTTGTTGTAGATAATCAGATAACCGAATCGTAATAATATTGCTGATGATTGATAATGTGATATCTAAAAAAAAGAAGGCGTATTCTAATCGGAGTCATCCGAATATTTCATTAATCGGAATCAACGAATATTTTAATTCGGAAACTCACAACACTACTTCGTTCGTAGTTCCCTGTACTGCTGCGCTAGCGCCATCCAGCAGCGCCTAACGAAGGCAGCGGTCTAAAATTGGCACTTGTTACAGTACCTATCCTAATAGCAAAATTTAAATTTTCCGCAATTATTTCTAGTAACTTCAACATTGAAATATAAAATACTCACCATTTGTACTACATTAATAGTTATTTTAATGCCTGTACGTTGAATTCACTAAAAATGTGGCGGAGAATTTAAATTTGGCTATTAGAGGTAGTGTGAAGATTAAAAACTGTTGTGAGACGAAAGTTTATTTGTATTTCTTATTTGTTAATCGGGGATTTAATCGAAATTAATCAGTGACATTTTTAATCAATTAAATTCCCAATTAAAATTATTAATCAAAAATTTAATTGAAATTAACTTAATTAGAAATTAAATTATTAGCTGATAAGTAAATATCTAATTATCAGCTAGTTAAACATTAATTTTTAATCCGAAATGGATTAAATTTGAGTTTTATTTTTATCTTATCGTATTCTTGTTACGGATATTAAACCGTAATCGTAGCAAAAACGGATTGCAAGCAGGCAATATCTAACAAAAAGCGAACATGATATAACGTATCATATACAGCTCCTCTAAAAAAAAATTAACGAACCTACACGAAAATATCTGCAGCAAGCACATTTAGGACGAACTGTTGCTTTTACTACAGCCATTGAATAAAAGACAACAACAGTTGAAGGACATCAAACTGAGTTCGACAATATCACATACGTAAAAGATACAGCGCAAGTGGCACTATTTGTAAAATTTGTCTCACCTCAAGGCCCTAAGGAAGAATTATTAGGATTGCTGCTACTAGACATTAATGTAAATACGATTGTTTCCATTGCAACTGATAGAACAAAGGATTCATTTCAATTTTAAAAAGTAAAATTGACCATGAAATCCTTTCTTTTCATTGCATAATTCACCAGGAAGCGCTTTGTGTACAATCATTTCCAAAAGAAATAGTTGACGTTATGAACTTGGTTATTAAAATTACCAATAGTATTTTAGCTAAGGCCTTCTATCATCGTCAATTTAAAGAATTATTACATGATATGGGTAACCACTACTCTGACTTAATTATGCGCAACAACGTACGATGGCTTTCACGAGGCAGTGTTTTAAAACATTTTTCCTCATGTCTGCATAAAATTATTACGTCCCTAAATAATAAGGCCATTGATGAGCCTAAATTGAAAGAAGATAAATGGCTACGAAAGTTATATTTTATGGCTGACGTTACAATGCATTTCAATCAACTAAATCTAAAGCCTTAAGGAAAGGGAAACATTGCATTTTCATTAATGGAAGAAGTAGTTTGTTTTGAAAATAAACAGCTTCTTTTGGCTGAAGATATGGAAATAGGCACATTATTATATTTCCAAACCTTAAATAATTATCGGGATGGAAACAGTGCATCTATTGATACCAGTTACTTCACAAGAAGGATCAAAACAATAAAGGATGGTTTTGCTGCACGACATGATCAGTTCAAAATAAATTAGCCTACCCTAGCTTTCATTGCGAATCCTCTCAAAGCAAACAGCAAAGAATTAAATTTTGCTTCATTTGATATCGTGCAAGCAAGTTTTTCCATGCATGACCTTAATAAAAAACAAGCTAAGAAGCCAAATAACTAATCCAAATTTAGAGTCAAGTCTTAAACTAAAAACTGTCACTTATATGCTGGACTTACCAAAACTTTCTAGAAAAATGCAAGGTCATCGTTCGCATTGATTTTTTTTATATAGTTTCATAACCCCTTTCTTATACGATTCAAATTTGAAATAAAATGTAAAAGCAAAAATAACAATTCGTTGCTCTTTGAAATTCATGTGAATCGATATTCTTATTGCGACTGACTCTTCCAAATTAAAAGTTTGCCGCCCAGGTCCTATTCCATACGATCTACCATGTATGAGATCTTTATTGCTGCTTGGGACCATCTTGCCACAATTAGGGTTTAATGTCGAGTTGTAACAGAAATACGATACTATAACAATGAAAATCCATTTAGACAAAAATTAACGATTAATTAACTAATAATTACGTAGTTAATTGTCAACTAACAATTAATTTAATTTTGATTGCTTCCCGATGATTATTTGAATCTGGAATTTCCTTAATTAATGTTCAACTTTGAGAGTCTATAACCAAAAATTAACGATTGAATTAAATCAATATGGTCAGATTAAAAATTAAATCAATTTCGATTGATTAATTTTGCTTAACTCTGGTCTGGATGCGTTACTTTGTATTTATTTCTTTTCGAAAATCTTTTCCTTTTTACCAGATAGAAGTAGTTTGTGACGTGATTTGTTGAATCACGTCAATTCTCGGCCTTTTTGACAGGACTTCAGAAGAATTATTGTTTTTGTTCCACTACACGAAAATACAGCATATATGTGGTGTCCATGTTTTGTCTTGATTTCTAATTTTGAAGCCAAAAAAGATTGTTCATAACATCTTTAAATTAATTCACTTAAAGGCTCCTCTTGCGATTTTGTCACATATAATCGACAAACAGCAAAAACTCCAGAGGACGTTTACAGCATCTTGCACGGTTTTCCGTCCTTGAAAGTAACAGACAACACAACTTGTGGAACACTGCTTGAAACTTTCTTAACTAAGTGACAGTTTCAGTAACATTTCGTTTGTTTCCTACCAGCCCGCGTCAACAACTAAACAATAAATGAACCACTGCGCCGCATCTGCACGTATCGATTCAAGAAGTTCCATTCCATCTTAGTGTAACGGAACGGGTTTTCTTAACAGGAAACTTTTGGGGATGGCCAGCCCAATTTCAAATAAGACAAATCCAAATTCCACTCACAGATAACCCACCTGCTCTTTGGAGCGACCAGCCACTGCTGGAAAGCAATCTTTTTGTTCGGTAGCGATTGGTTTTAGAAGATCTAGGCAAAGATGCTCTCCAACAGTGTTTTCCTCGGTCAGTTGAAGCAAGGCCGTTAGTTAGCCTAAAGATTGTCGACTTACCCATTTCGTCGGCTTTCTCCTAGCGAAATAACTTCCTCTCCAAAACTCTACTATGGGTACAAGTTAAACTTCTTCTTTTTTTTTAAATTAGGTATAGCGAAATAATAGAGTTACTACTTTTTACATTATTAATATTGAATAATTTTTGTAACGATAGGATTTAAACTAGCAAACTACAAATTTAATAAAGTAACAAGTAAAAAGACAGACGAAACGAAACACGACCATTTTAATGAATATTTTAAGACTTTTATAATGTAATTTAACTAAAACTCTAGTAATTCTTACTTACAAAATTATTTATTAAGGGAGAGAGAGAGCGAACGAGTTACGGTTTTACGTATTTGCAATGGTTAGTTTTCAGCAGAAATTTTGAACATCTTACTGGCCGATGTGGGTAATTAATTCTTCCCATAATCCAAATTTTAGGGCACACAACTTACACAACACTCACAAAAATTTAAACCAAGAAAAGGGGAAATTTGAACGAATTTTTAGCACAAAAACGAAACACCTCTCGAAGAAGCTTTTGCTTCCTGTTCTCGAATTTTTAGGCTTATTTTAATTGCAAAAATTAAGAAGAGAAGTTTAAGTTTGTAACTTTAAGTTATGGAAAGGCCTGGAACGAAATGGAGTCGCGTGCTTTACTGTAGCTAAATCAGAGTCCACGAATTAATTGTCTCAAAACAGCAATGTAAAGAATTTTTATAAACTTTGATTGTGCCGTCATTTCGCACCGATAACTAGTTCGGCTTCTCTTTACAGACTTTTAACAAAATAGACTATTATTCCCTATGAAGTAGACGCTGCTTCAGCGAATGCCCATTACTTATCATCTACGTTTTAATAAAATGAATTTAAATAGTTTGTATTATACAGGATGGAATTTCGAATTATTACATTAGTATATTTCGCGATGATTAATTTATTAGAATTCTCTACTTCTGGAATGCATGATGTCATATCCTTTTTAGTTGCTGCTGTTTTTCATGGAATAGCCGCAAATATGCTCGAACTCGTTACAATATTTTTATTTAAAATTTTATGTTAACGTATTTATTAATGTTTGAAAATGAAATCGAAATAAAGGCGTGTAATCCAAAATGTAAGTCGAGAACTTTGCCTATGCGTGCAATTAGTGTTAAAAGCACCACCTTCACATTGCAAAGATATCCTCTGTAAGAATTATTTTAACAATCCTTCTGCCAATGTTTTATGATTAAAATATATCCCGTATGACGAATTTTTTTTTAATTCTCCAAAATCAAATAATAATCGGCACTACATGCGATCGATACCCTTCTTCTAGAAATCTAACCGCAATCAGATCAGTGCTTATAAGCTCGTAAGAAAATGGAAAGCAAAAGTGCAGAAGCGAAACTAATTGCAGACAAGGCGCTCTCGCCTCTTCACGTCGAACTGCGCGATTCCCGCTCATGTCGAAATCAGATTACGCCGGACGCGATGCATTCTTCACCTATTTCATATGCACAAAGGCAAATAGATGGGAAAAAAAAAACAAATTGCGTCTCGATCAGGGTCACCTACTTGATCATTAATCGCCGCTTTTCTTTTATTTATTTATATCTCAATTCGAGAGCAAACGCGCGCGACTAGCACAGATAAAATCGCAATTAATATTATATGCGGGACCCTACTTCTTCTATAAGCGGTAGAAAGTTCACACACACACAAGACGTCGGTTGATTTTTATTCAGCCAGGAGACGAAGATTGTCGTCCGCAGTGAAAACGAAACCGATTTCGAATCGCGTCGGAAATGGAAAGATTGTTTGTGTGATGTGCAGAGAAATTATGGTATAGTCAAAAAAAGTTTTGTTTTAAAAGAAACCCCTAGTATGCGCACCTTAAGCGCAATAACTATAGGTTAAAATTTGTTGAAGTTCAGTTCGGGTCAGGTACTTAAATTAGCATAAATGTTTTGCAATTTTCAGATAAGCACGTTCAATGTCATTCAAATGCTTTAAGAAACTACCATGGGGTCTAGGAGGATAAATTTGAAACGGTTTTTGAAGCCCTGAAGCACGTTTCTAGTGAAAATTTTAAGTATACCTTGATAATCTTACGACACGTACAATTTTGGCCTAATATTAATATTAGAAAAAGCATATTTAGCTAAATGTATTTGTCATTTTTACCTTTCTTTCGGACAATTATGAAGCACCCTTGGGAAAAAGTGTGAAAAAGTGACCCACTATTAACTCTACCGCCTGCTACGATAAACTAACCTACATTTCCCTAGAACGTGTAACGTTACTGATATTGTTTAGTCCATTCGTAAATAAGTCATAATTTTACCTCTAGAAGTATGGAATTTTTTAAACTTAAGTTGTTTAAGTTTAAAAAATTGTATGGTGTAATTTCTTCACAGACATTTCGGCTAGCTTCAAGTAAGTTCTTCAATTGTATAAGGACGATTTGAAAATACTATATTTTCTAGGTGCACTGAAAAACCAATTTGTTCACGACAATAATATAATTTCAACAAAATTTTATCATGCAAAATTTGTTAATCCAACAAAATATTTGGCTATTTCAAACAAATAAAGAATTAAATGAATAGATAATTAATTCAATTAACCAAATAGTTGTTTGCCCATTGTCAGCTCAATATTTATTTGGCTTAAACAAAATTTGGTATCATCAAACAAATCGGTTTTTCAGTGTGTGGATAAATTAAATAATCCATAATGGTCAAATCTGGAGATCGTGGTGGAAAATCTACTATACGATTATCAAAGAATTCATACAATAATTCTATCATTTCCATTGTCTTATAGGAGGTTGCATGATCTTGCTGGAAATATCCCTGGCGAGTTCATCGTCATGTAATTGATTTAAAAATGATTTTAATAAATTATTACGATATGCTTCCGCATTTATAGTATTATTAAAGAATAGTGGACCAAAAATCCGGTAAACAGTAAACCAAACACCTATTTTTGGAGAATGCAAGGGTGTTTCAAGAATTTCGTGTAAATTTTCATTAGATCGGATGGGCATTGTTTGTTTATTGAAATATGCTGATAAATGAAGCTATGCTTCATCCCAGAAAAAGGATTTATCAAGAACGTCGTCGTTATTTATCGTGTGCAAAAGTCATTGACAGTAATTAAGTCGGATTAGGTGATCAATGGGTAACATCTCTTGACGCAATGAAACTTGTATGGTAATTTTCGTATATCTTTTTTAAGGATTGTATGGTATGTTACGAATCGATTTCTTAGGTAATTGAATTATTCGTTTCTCAACATGCGTTATATTTTCAATCGTCCGTTTTAATAGTCTACCACTACCTGGTTTTCGAGACACAGACCCTCTTTCACGGAATTTTTTAGTATCAATTGCCGCAAACTGTCGTATGTTACTGAAAAATTTGAAAATTCTGCCCGAAATGCTTCTATACATGGCTGTAAAGGGACAACCATTTTCCATTTTCTAGTTTTACACCATTTCTGAAGTATAACTCTATAATAAAAACTGTATTATTTATTGTAAATGTAATATATTTTTGAGTGCCAATAAACCACTACACTACACATGATGTCACTACCAACATGATATTTTGAAATAAATAAAACAATGACTTGCTAGGGGGTAAATTTAATTGATCATATTGTAATTTCCCACCTACCCTGCCATCGTTATCCAGTTTATCCATAATTGCTTTTTTAACTACCCTAGTCGAAATTAATCCATACCTAATTATCGCGCTATCCTCCCTAGACACCGGCTCTTTCGCTAATTGACCCACTATCTCATGATCGATTATACCTACGTGAGCCCTAGTCCAAAAGAAACATTGCACTCCCCACACATAACAAATCCCAAGTATTTAATAACAAATCGGTCGATTTTTTTTTAAATTCCCTAACGTCACTAATACAGATAAACTATCAATTATAATTCGCACGTCCCGTATGAATTTCCCACTCGCACATAATATTATTTTGATTATGTATCCCGTCCCTCTTATAAACAACAAAAGCCGCCCTTGTACCACCATCATCATTCGACCCGTCTGTAAAAATTTCTAAACCCTTTGCAAAAGTGCCTACAAATTTGTTATAATACTTTTGAATTCCGCGGAATAAATTCAACCCCATATACCTACTCGCCTTTTTAAATCGCCCGGTTCTAATCTAATTCCCGTTGCCGCAATCAAACCACCATTTATTGATAATGCAACAGCAAAAGAAACATCCTTAAACCTCACGCTCCACTCAAAGGTACTACATGGGACTACCTACTCTAATTATCTCTTTGTTCCTAACATGTCATTGGTCCCTATTCTAATTAAGTAGTACCTAATTACTATTGCGGAACTAGTGACGGTGGTATTGATAATATTGCGCCCGTGCAGCGACTTTATAGACCTCTCAGTATTCACCTACGCTTAAAGAAACATGAAAGTTATTTCAACATATCTGCATGCATTTAGTTAACTAAAAATTAGTTTAAGTAAAGCTAATCTTTCTTTCAGTGTATGAGTAAGGGAAACCACGAAAACTCTGCTCTGAGAGCAAATACTAGTCCGGCTTTAATATATTATGAAGAATTAAATTCTGGCCTTAATCTAAGTGGGAGGTATCGCCTCTTCACGGATTCTTATGACTTTGAAAGCAGTCTAAACCCGTCCAGTCTCAATAACTCTGCTGTTTTCAGTTAGCACCTTGGTCCTCTCCGGGTCAGAAACCGTTTCTTGGATTCATTTAGAGAAACGGTTTCTGACCCGGAGAGTACCAAGGTGGTAACTGGAAACAGCAATTAAACCGTCAAACCCTATTTTATTGGCGCCTCTACGAAATTTAAGCTCATTTAAACGTAAATCTATTTCTAATATAGCCAAAATAACGCACGCCGCGTCACCCGAAATCGATGAATACGCGTTCACAGCCCTAACCGTTAATAATCTTTGCGTCTCGATTAATTTTTTTATTTCTTTAATTTTACGCGCATTTGCTCACATCATCCCCACGTATAACATTGCCAGTTCTTTAGTAACTCTCCGTGTTACCGTTTGAACCCCACGTGACTCTAGCCGATGTTCTAGTTGGTTAAACAGAAAAGAAAATGATAAAAAATGAACTTCAGAGTTTATTGCTTTAATTAACTCTGTAAGCAGTTATAGGGTGCTGAAACTTTGCATAGATCATGGAGAAAGTATAACATTTGCGTGGATTAATTCTTTAACCCGAAAACGTTCAATATGGCTTATTCTACTATACCGGTTCCTTGTATTATAGATTCTTATGGGTTGGTTTATCTTTTTAACTGAATATCTTCTTCCTTCGCTATTTATTTCAAGTTTGAAACAGATAACCTTAAATAATATACTTTAGAATCTTCAGAATGATAATAATTCAGCATTAAAATATAAAATATAGTCTTAGCGGTTTAGCATCGAAGACACATTCGTCTAAGGATTACCGCCAATGGTATACAATGATTTACTTCGTTTAATTAGTGCACACATAGAACCAGTTACCAGTTGCTAATTTTTCCTACATTCTACAACGCCCATATCAATTAATCACCGTAATTGCACCAACCATTTCCCCTCGAATTATTATAGCCTGTAATTCTAGCACAATTCGCAACAATATTTAATTTACATGACGCTTAATTAATGCTTGTAAGGCGGATAATCGCGCAACCGGTCTAACCAGCGGTAAATCTTCCGTCTATACGTATATTCTGCTCCGCTGTCGTACGCATCTATTTATATGCTCCTTTATAATCTCCTTAAACGCTCTATATAATCACGACAATCTTCGCGAGACGAATAACCAATTACACGGTATAATAGTTTTAGGGATGGACGGGTCAATTTTTGGCAATCGGAATTGATCTGGCATTTGCGTGCTCGCTCGCTTTGCGCGATAGGTGGAGCGGCACGAACTCATTTCGTGACAGGCGGATTCTGATAATTTAATTTCATCCATCGAAAGTTACTTTAATTATAATAATGAACCACGAAAAAGATGTTGCATGGGGGAATTGTCGAAAGCGGTATTATAGTGTGATGTGATGCCCGTATAAAATTAGTACGGAGCCGCAGAACGTTAAAGCAATAATTGATTTTAGCGTCCTACGCGTCCAACTTCCTGTCCTGGTCCAGTTTGCATGATTGATCGCTCATGAGGATCTGTATCCGAACTGACACGGCTTTTTCTGGTCCCGTGACGGATCGATTATATAGTTTGTGAGATAAGAGTTAATTAATGATTGATCTAATTTATGGGTTATAGCTTACATGTTGGTTGGATATAATTTAATGCTTTTATTTAGGAAGATAATACGAGTTATTAAATAATCTGGACCTGAATTAATATTACATTAGGTATGTTACATATGTACCAGATATCTCGTCGTGTTGTGATGTTGTCAATTAGCAGTCTAGTGAGAATAACAAAATCAGCAGCTACCCACTGAACAGTAATCAATTATTGGACAAGAATTGAAAGGTTGTTTGTATAAAGGTGCGAAACTGATAATTAGTTGTACAATAAATTAAGTTCCCTATATGCAATCTTTAAAAATTTAATGTTTCAGTAAAAGCATTAATGTGACAATTATAAGTAAATAGTCGTTTTTGTATTTCACCGGCGTATTAATCATAAAATCGAATCTTTATATTTAAAAAATATATTTAGCTATTAAATAGATCCAACTTATTTCTTCTTTCCCTTCTTTAATGCTTCAGCTACTTATTCTTCTATCTTGCCCAATTTTTATTAAAACTGCCTACACAACCAATTACTTCAGCAGATGCATTTTGATCCATTTCTTAGACATATTTATTTTATTGTACATATAGGCATATCACAGCAAGTAAATAGCAAATATTAAACATTACATGTACACAATAAAAAAATTAGGTAATTTTTCTTGGTAAAAATCACTTTTTTGATAATTTTCCTCCGTAGTGAATGGAAGCAAATTTACAGAAACCTAAGGAAAATGTCGAAATGTTAAATCTCCAACATTATAGTATTGCCAAGAAAATATTAATATCTCTTAGGAGAAACTTAAAATTTCCTGCAATTTGGAAAATTTCAGTCATGAATATAGTACTTTTCAAATAAATAAAAAAATAAGCAAGGCGCGCATGGGTTAACTTAGAATGTTCTGGTTCAAGCCAGACGTAAGCAGAAATGACATGGTGTTTGGCCACACCTGGTTCTGTTTTTTTGTGATTTTAGAGCTATTATACTGATTATTAGTAGGTGGTGGTAATGTAACGAATATTCGCATTCGCATTCGCGAATATTCGCATGTTTTTGAATATTCGCATTTGCAATAAATATGCGAATATTACGAATAAAAAAGTTACCTGTTAAAATGGATAATTTAGAAAAGAAAACTAATATTTAAATTCATTGAGATCCTAAAACAACCTTTTGAGCACAAATTTGCAGTTTACATTAGAATAACCATCAATAATCTCAAAATTAAACTTGAATTGACAAGAATAAGACGTAAAAAGTCGAAACGATTCGATTGCACTAGGCTAGTTTCGCTGCGGTGATGGAGAAATTTAATTTTCTGCGTGTGCACATAAGCGCTTAATGCAAGTGTTCGTATAGTTGTAAATTGAGAGCTAATAGATGGCGCTAGTAAAGTTAAGAAGTAATATTCGCATTCACGAATCACGAGTAGGTGGTATTAATTCATTTTAGAACATCTGTTCTTTTAATACTTTAAAGTCTGTTACTCACTGTGCTACAATTTGAACATGGAATATCCGAAACAACTTGCATCTACGTTGGAATTAATTCAGCATTATCTGTTAACACACTAAAAAAATTAGGTAATTTTTCTTGGTAAAAATTACTTTTTTGGATAATTCTTCGCATTCAATGGGGGTTAATGTACAAAATGTACAACAATCAGTATAATAGCTCTAAAATAACAAGAATGCAGAACCACGTGTGGCCGAACACCATGTCATTTCTGCCTACGTCTGACTTAAACCAGAACATTCTAAGTTAACGCATGCGCACCTTGCTAATTTCCCTATCACTTGAAAATTACTATATTTATGACTGTAATTTTCCAAATTGTAAGATTTTTTTCCTAAGAGATATTAATATTTTTCTTGGTAATATTAGGATGTTAGAGATTTTTTATAAGAAACAGAAATTTTCCTGTAGAAATTCACGTAAAATACTTGTATTATGAAAAAATTTCTAACATTTTGACATTTTCCTTAAAGTTCTGTACATTTACCGCCATTCGGTGCGGAAAATTATCAAAAAACAATGATTTTTACCAAGAAAAATTACCTAAATTTTTTAGTATGTAGACTTTGCTACCACTTTGAGGCTTCACTCGTTGATGAACTAGTGTTAATTATTTGTGATTTGGTAATGTGGAAAGAAAAGTCAATAGAATACATGCATACAGGATGTAAAAGACCTCCACCGGCATTGCCAGAGTCGAACCTGCTTAAAAAAATGAAAAACACTGCATTTCCAATATTTGCTAGTACAGGCTATCAAGAACATTAGGTCTGTTTTCGTTCTCACTGAGGGCAGTTCTATTACCGTTCGGAGCAGTAGACCAGCACAGATCACGACCTTGTCGTGTAGTGGGCAAAACTACACCTGCTGCTAACACCAATGGCAGCGAAACTGTTACTATCTATGATGAACAATTACTACAATCATACTCACTATCAAACTACTTTTCCTGTGATACACTGGCGAATTCGCCAAAACTGGAAAATTTACGTTATTTGCCATTATCAACACTTATTAATCTCAATGCGTACGGGGAGGTACACAAGGTTGATGTAATCAGCTAATTAATTGCATTTTGACAGTTTCATCATTTTGTTTCACACTGAAGTATAATTTCATGGCTGCCTATTTTATTGGAAAATCTAGTTTTTGCCAGTATGAAATTCACTGTCAGTATCTCTTCCCTATTTTACAATATTGCTTAATACCAGTTAGCATATCACTCCGTTTTCATTTCCCATCGGTGTTCAATTTCATAGCCTTATAATTTCGTATTTAAGATTATTTCTTTCTGACAATATCTCCGCTCATATAAATGAATTTTTAGCTATGTTACACATTGTTGAAAAGCTCTTTCTAGAAACTAACTAACCAAAAATTCAAAATGACCGCCATGTGGAAAACAAAAGGTGACACAAATAACTTGAAGACAAATCACAGTACACCAAAAAAACAATGTCAAAAAGGTATAACGCTTTAGAAGCAGTCGCATTAAAGGTTATCAAATTATTGAGAAAAATGAAATCAACATATTTTGGTTTTTGCAAAATATCTTTAAAATAGTTACAAGCTATTTATTTTAATGATAGAGAATTACTTATAAAAGTATAAAAATTACAAAGGTAAAGAAACTTCTCTACTTTTAAATGACAATTCTGCACACAGAACTTTTACTTTTCCATGTTATACACACAAAATCCGTTGTAGCTTCTTTCCGACACATATGATGCTGTCACTACTAAAAGAAAAAGCCATATTGAAATGGAAACTTTGCCTGCGATTTCTCACAAATGTACTGTACAAGCTATAATAAATCTTACCGCCACCATTTCGAAGTAAATGCAGGAGATTATGTTAATTCGGTGATAGCTTCGATGTATTTACATGTTTGATGGGCAAACAACGAAAATAAATGTTCACACACAAACATAACTATCATAGCTACACATGAAGACAGGTGGTATTATTGCATTCTTGCGATTAATCGAGAGAAATTGACCGGCGGAAAAATAGAAACCATTCATATGTAAAAGGCCAGCGGCGGACGATTTCATCTGATTGGAAACGCATACTGGATGAAATTGGGTCAATGCCGCGAGACGATCGATTGGCATACTTTATGTTATTGACTGTTTAAGGCAATCGTCGTTCTAGCGATTTCTTACCAAATTTAGTTATCGTATGAATATCTTTCGTTATAAGTACAGATATGTACCATCACACAAAGCTAAACCTGGACGGTTTAAGAAGAGCTAAAATAATTACTATTCACCCTAAAGCCCGTGCTCCACCTAAAGCTAGGTACTACACGAAGCTTACCTATTCTAAGTACTATATGGGTTCCATAACAACTGAAATGTCTCTACTCTACCTAAATAATTTCCCTATGATTATTAAAAATAATAACACCAATATAATTATACCTGTTAAATCGAGACGAGAAGTAACAAGAACTGTGTTATCTTGATTCGTTGTTTATTAAGACGAGATTTCTCGCTAATCTCGATAGGTTTCAATACATTTACTGAACCCTAAATCTTGTTTCTTTTTATATTTTCATATTGACGTTCAAATTGAGATAATGATATTAAGATAAATGATAATCCGATGGTGTATTTCTCAATTCAAATATTTGTTTGTAATTCAGCTTACCGGTTTCGGTCAGAGACCATCTTCAGAGCCATGTAATGCCCATATAACTAAAAATATACAGAGAACATTGCACAAAACTATTTAAAAATAGTGTTTAATAAAATTAGAGTAAGGTGTACTAAAATAATATATATGATAAGAGACGGAGGATGAGACTGAATGCACAATCACGTGGCTCTGAAGATGGTCTCTGACTGAAACCGGTAAGCCGAATTACAAATAAATATTTGAATTGAGAAGTAAACCGATGGGTTATCATTTACTTTGTTTGTTTTTGTTTAAATGACAAGTGATTAATACGTGTTTCCAGCACAAATTAAAATAAAGCACACCTAAATAAAGAAAATAGTATAGTAATGAAATGAATGTGAAAATATAGAAAGAATCAGCCAGTAGCTATTAAAAAAAAAATAATGAGAATTTTTCTATATTTAAACAAAGTAATGAATTAAACGTGTTGACTATATTATATACAATCACATTACAACTACAACAGGAAAAATAAATTCATTCCACACAAATAGCCCTGGATATGGAAAAAAACTTATTTTTATATTTTAATTAGGCGAGATATCGCTTGGGCACGAGAATACACGAGACTCACAAGCCTTCGCACCGTCAAGACAAGAAATCTTGTCTAGAGATTTCTTGTATTGCTCGAATTAACAGGTATAAATGTAATATATCAGTTGTTACAACCGTCACTCATCAGTGAGTGCACATTCAAATAAAGCATGACGCGTTGTATCTACCCCACCACATTCACAAAGCGAATCACTAACCCTCCTAATTCTAAATAAATATTAATTAAAATTACCGCGACCTGTTATTAATTCTACCGCCGGATACGACAAATTAACCCTCATTTCCGGTAGTCAAAACTATCGATAGTGTCCACCACTAATTAAGACAATAATATAAAATATAATAATAAATAAAACATGCCGCGTTGTATCTAACCCACCACATTCACAGTGCGAATCATTAACCCTCCCAATTCTGCATAAATATGATCTAACATTATCGTGAGCAGTTATTATTCTGCGTCATCAAGTTTATCCCTAAACGCCTTTTTAACTACGCTAACCGAAATTAACAGTTACCTAATTATTGCGCCATCCTCCCTAGACACCGCCTCTTTCGCTAGCTGATCCGCCCTCTCATTACCGATTGTACTTACCTGAGCCCTAGTCGAGATAGATTTCAAACTCCCCCACGTAACATATCGCAAATCAATCGAATTTTTTAAATTCCCTAACGCCTCTAATACAGATCAGTTATAATTTACACGTTCCATTTAGATTCCTACTCACGTCTAATATAATGTACTGTCTGATTTATTGCAATGTCTTCTTAATTTAAACATTTGATTATATATTTCAATACCCCTCTTATAAATAACAAAAACCGCCTCTATGCAACTCTCACCCTTTCATCCATCCTTAAGAATTCCTAAACCCTCGCCAAAAGTGCCTATACATTTGCTATAAATAATATTTTTTTTAATTCCGCGGAATGAATTCGGTCCCCTATATCCACTTTCGCCTTTCTAAATCGCCCAGTTCTAATCTAATTCCCCTTGCCGTAATTAAATCCTCAAACCTTATTTTATTCGCGAATTTCCCTACGAAATGTAAATCTACTGGTAATTTACCCGAAATAACGCACGCCGCGTCTGCCGAAATAGATGAATTCGCATTCGCGGCTATAAGCGTTGACAATATTTGCGTCTCGATTTCTTTTTTTATTTCTTTTATTACTGAAGATTCACACTTCATACTAGAATGCTTGTGTACTGAATATTAAAATTAACCCACAAACTTATAAAGAAAATATGTTATATTGATATTTGTCACAGTTCAACAATGAATTTAAATAACACTTGGAAAGTAAATGAACCGATTAAGACAAGAAAGGTGTAGTGAAAGATGCTTCTATATTTTGTTCATTCCTACAGGCCAATTGTGACCGTCATTACAGGATTAATCTAATATGCTTATTTTAATGTTTGATTTATTTGATGATGGGCCTCATGTAATAATAATGATAATAAGTGGCATTCAACTTTCAACTAAAAATCACAGACAGGTGGTTCAAAGTCAACTGCTAATATCTGACCTTCCACTACCACTTTGAATAAAAAGAAACGATATATAGCAAATCATTTTTTACGGCCACCTTTCAATAGTGGTTACCTCGAAAAGGGCCACTTTTCAACAAATTTTCAAAGCAGTTGTGATAAAACGGATATCGCAAAACCAACAGTCATTAAAACCGTTACTCTTAATAATCAAGATTAAATTTTCTTAGGAAACAATTTTCTTCTGTAAAATCCTTTAAATTTCTAGAAATTAGTTCAGTACACAAATGAACGTTTGTAACCGTAGATTTAATGTGCAACTGCCTCGAAAAACTGCACATAAGCAGCAGTTGCAATGAGATTTGTACATTCGGTAGCTTTTAGCAAAAGTATCGGTGAAGTAGGGCTGAAATAATAATAAATATTATTCCGAAATGATTTATATTTTAGGCCAAAGTCAAACACAAAATTTGATAATGCTAGAATCATGGTTTATATTATAAAAGTCACTTACTCTTGAACAAATGTACTTTTCATGCTTCCTGTCGTCTTCCTTTGTATCAAAAAAGAAAAAGAAATGTGGAATTCCCATAAGGCTTAATATCACTTGCATCGTATATCGTAGCTAGCCCTTCGTTCAAATTAAACTTTATCCAATAGTACATAAAGTGATTTATAGATTTAAATATGAAAGAGAATACAAGTGTTTGTTACAAGTGAAGGTCGACAATTTTCGAAAGTGTTTTCCGGTTTGTGGTAATCTCCCTGCACATAAGACAACCTAAAACAATAATTGTATTAAGGAAGTTGTTATAAAAATAAAACTATTTTATAAGCAATTTCCCAAATTAATGTGTACAGTCGCATAAATTTCATTTTATATTTTCTGGTTTTTATTTTCACGTTACACTTATTTGTAGGAATATAATTGGTTAATTATTAGTATCTATACAGTTATTCTATACTAATAAGGAGCAAAAAATGTATGTTATATCTTATGCTCCTTACAAACAATATTGAAACCAAACCCACTATTACAAATTTATTTTTAACAGCGTGAGGTTTATTAGTGAGATCCATGTTTACGAATTAACATTACCTATGTTAAAACATTCTGGCCTTTTTGTTTTAATTCACCAATGATGTATGGGAGATTTCTTCTCAATTCTTCAAACTCGTTATTCGTTCGAATATCTTAAATACTTCAGCGATCAGTGTAACTACGTGAGCTTCTCAATACGGTAAAGCGCGCGCAGATCACGAAACGGTAAATCGAATTAATTGCTACTGCTCAGGCGAACACTTTTCCTAACTGTACTTTTTGATCTTCATGAAGATTAAACGGTTATGAATTATTTCTTCTCCGGCGGGAGTATTAATTGCATTGTTCACTTAATAATGGGTTAGGTAGGATCTCAACATCTAAGGCGTCCTTTTTTTATCTCGCTTTACGTTTTAAATCAAACGTAATAGACGAATGTGCTGTATGATTTATTACGCTATAGAGTTTACAGTCTCAGTTTTATATTATATTGTCTGTTACAGATAGTAATTGGACCTTATTGCTGCAATCTTTGTTAAATCTAGATTGAGGTTTATATAGTTTGAATTCTGTATGGTAGTGTTGGCGCCTAGCTTATGAAGTAAATATTAAAAACAGGCGTAATTAATGAGTACTACTTTTGTGTAAATTTACTTAAAACAAACACTAAAATGAAAGTAAAATTAATCTTATAGGTATAAGGCTTAATTTGTTTAATTTTTGCAGCCTTCAATTTTTTGTTTAATTAAATTTTATTTATTTTATCACATTTACAATATGTAAAAGTCTATTTAATCACTTATGTTTAAAAATTACCCACATGTCTTGACAATATGTACTACACCACATTTATCCTCTTATGTCAAGAGGTAAATCATCCAACAAAGCTTTAAATTCATTGTTAAAAAAGTGTAAATATCGTACTCCTGTAAGATTACCATAAAAAAAGTGTTGGCGTAAAAGTTTGTTTTCAATAATGCCTCCGACCACTGCTGCTGATGATCTACTGTCCTATAACACCATGCGCATTAACGGTGTCATAATAATGAAAATTAACGGTCAACGTGATAATTCTTCTGGAAGGTAGCTAATCACTCATCTTTAAAAATTACCTAAAAGTCTTGACAATACTTAGAAAGTTTTATTTATATAAAAGCCTAAAATTTTACAAAAAAAAATAATCTAGTGTGTTTAATATACAGGGATGAACATATACGATCCAATGCATCTATCAAAATAGTGCTAATTTAAATAATTATCTGCATTATTCACGGAATGAGCTGGTGCTCCATCATGTTGAAACCACATTTACCCTCTTATGTCAAGAGGTAAATCATCCGATAACGCGTTAAGATCATTGTCAAAAAAATGTAAATAATGTACTTCCGTAAGACTACCATAAAAAGTGTGGGCCTAAAAGTTTGTTTGCAATAATACCTTCGACCACTGCTACTGATGATTTACTGGCCTAATACCAGGCGGATTAACTATGTCGTAATAATGAAAGTTATGGTGGTTAACGTGATAATTCTTGTGGAAGGTAGCTTCATCGGCCAATAAAATTTTATTGAAGAGCACTTCTTGTTTTTGCTGTTTTTCTAGTTTCCATTGACAAAACATCAACCTTCGATTGCAATCACGTTGATCTAATTCTTGGACCAATTGATAATGGTAAGAATAAAATTTATGTATGTTTAAAATGCTTCATACTGACGTCAATTCCTGTTGTAGTTACGACCGCCCGCCTAGAAATATTTAAGAATTTAGCAGCACTGCCTCCTACTAAAAACTTGATTGAAGTTTTTGATTTTTCCATCTCTTCACAGTTCAAATTTCTCCTTCGATCTTTTAAAAAAAAGCACATTAGGTTTTCTTTGGGCGTTTGGATATTTTTGACTGTATATACATGAAAGCAGAAAACAGTTCTGTCACATTCTCGCGGTACATACACTATATTAATTAATTCTTCCTTTGGAAACTTCATTTTCTACAAATAATTTAATCAGATACTTCTACTAAACACGATTAAACGTCAAAAGAACGATTGTTATTATTCTGTCTCTATAGAATCCTGGGCCATTAAATATATGATCCCAACAATAAAAAATTAATGAAAACTACATTAACTGGAAAAATAGAAAAGATAGGCATAGGATATGCTTTGCAAAAATCAAAGCACTTGTTAATAGCAATTCAATGATGTAAAGATATACAATGTGTTCTATTTCAAAAAAAAAAAAATAAGATATACCCATTTGTTACTCTGTTGACTGAGTTTCCACTTTGTGACGAACACGCAGTATATTATAAACAATTATAAGCAAACTCTGCAGGTGTAGATCTGCACTAACATATTTCAAAATTTGGTTCACTTATTCCAAGTGGTAATTAAACTACAACCGGTTTTCTTAAACAGTGCAAGCGACATAATTTTTAGAAAGCCAAGGTTATCTCGGAAATTAGCGAATGTAGCACTGTCTTATTTTTTTGGAATTTACTGATGCTTTTAAAAAATGCAGTAATATTGGAGGTATTGAATTTAAAAAAAAAAGTTGAAGGCTGTACCAAGGTTACGAAACACCCTGTACAAATACCGATAATTTAGAAAAAACATAATCCTACAATAATCTACAAAAACTTTTTTTCCATCTGCCACTTCTTACGAGCTAGGCAAGAATTTCCCTAAAACACTCTGTGTATTTCTCCAAGTGGTGTCTGTGCCAAGTTACCCAGGTCACGCTGCTCCGAATAAAATAAAATCTGCAAGTGTAACTTATCTAAGGCTGGCCAAATCTTTCCATAATTATTAGAAGTAGGCATTTAGTGTGTGATATATTCTTGCACTGATTTTCAACATACAGTGCAACCATATAACAATATACAAAATATCTCATTAGAATAAAAAAAAGTATGGCAATATTCATATTTTTTAGACATGCTGTACGGTTATATGAATCACTTTTGTATACCGTATTTAATAACAAAAGGATGTGATTATAACCGATTTCTGAAATTCCGTTTTCAATTACTTGATATAGTTGAATAAGTAGAAAACCCCATTTGACTTTTGAATGTCTTATGTATGTACACTGTTGAAAATTTTTACACTTTTTTGACTAATTTAATAGTCAGGAGAGGTCCACACTGTTTTCGTGTTATTTTGTCGAGAACTATAGAAGTTTAAATTTGACGAACAAAGATAGTCAAGTATTGTCTATTGCTAAGGAGTTATTTTGTCCAACTAACACGTGGAATTATGATATACTTCTAGTCACATTTTATTTGATCTAGACTGGACAAATTTACTAGCTGTTTAACTAAATGAATGCGATCTATTGGATGATTTAACACCGTTTTCTAAACACAACGTCTTTTTAATATGCAACTCCTATTTCTTAGTGCTATAATATTCTCTCTTTAAGACGTTTTCTCAATTATAAATATACAGAACCACTCATTCAAAAGTTTTGGTTTCAACTAAACGTACTAATTTTAAAATGATTTTTTTTGAGAACCATTATAAAATTAAGCGAATATTTATGCTATTTGATTCAAATCTGAACTAATTACGTAAATAGTTGTTCCCAATACATCTTTAAGATGTTGACATTTTTTATGCCCACTGGAATTAACATTTAATAACACAGGGTTACACTTCGCAGGTCAGTCACATTTGGTGGTTTGTTTGGATATGTTAATACGCAGAAACAAACTCGAAAACAGATACACGTGCAATGCAGGTGGTGCGTATAATGCAATACCGTATTAGATTAGGTGGGGTTTCTATATTTCTATTCGAGGGAAAAATTCTGATTGGTTGATGCTTCTGAATGTCTAGAGAAAATAGTAAATCCTCATATCTGAACAAAGAATTCACACCAAATTCTAGTAATTTCTGTTCTACTAAACACATGCAGTCAATTCGTCTGGCAAAGTTTGTAAAAAACAACACTAAAATATTTGACTAGCGCAAAATTAACGCCAACACCGTAATATTTTCAACAGTGTATCTATATAATATATTATTGCACATATGGAGTAATATTTACTACTAATTAATGTTATTTTTATACTTAATTGCCTATATGAATTTAATTATATAAAACACAATTTTCAAGTACAATTTTAGAAATTGGAACAAGCTATCTCACAAGAAATCTAAGTTATACCGTAAGTAATGGTTTCGTAATCCTTAGTGCTATAAAATCGTTCGTTATTATTAATTGTTACGTTATATTGTTAAATACCTACGTTTGCGCTAGGAGGAAGTTTAATTAACTGAGTAAATATATATTTGACTTATATCACAAAAGTATATTACATGATGAAATTCTAATTAAACGCAGAAGCCAATATAAGTACTTATCTAATTGTAAATAACGAATTATAGCGTATCCTGGCATTTGCATAAATGCAATGTTGTGTCATGGGAAATCAGAAATAGAATTTACCCAAGGCTTACTTTATTATTATTTTTTTTTTGTTGTAAACGATCTTTATATGCACTTTTACGCATACATACACTTCAAAATCTATGCGCTTTCTACTACAATGCTTTTGAATTAAAAAATTATAATCCCCTTATCTGTAATATCTATTTGCCTGAACAATTTTATTGTAAAATTGTAAGAAATGTATATTTCATAGATGTGAAATCATCAGTGTATATATATGGATAAATGTAATTATAGATTTCTTTCTCTGAGAAATTATCTCGCCATTGTGAAAAATACAATAAAAATTAATTGTTAAGAAATACAAATATTTCTAAATATACATAATAAACTGCGAACTATCTTTGTTTTTCGCAACGTTTTTTTTTTCAATCACATTTTTATAAAGCTTATTCTTCTTTCCATCTAATGCAGTTTGGTAATTATTGGCAAACCAATTGGGATCTCCTAATCAATGTTCCTTTCATTAATTAATGCTCATACAAATACATGCCATAGAATACTAATTTGATGATAAAATCAGCCTCAAGCCTTTTTCATAATATTAAATTTTGTAGTTTATTACATTGAGGGAAGCTAATAATTATATGAATTATCGCTATTGGCCTTAGGATTTTTGGTGTAGTTTTTTTTCTTGTATATGAATTTGTCTACGCGTACATAGTTGATCTCATTTGAAACAGTTATAAATCTACCTACATATCTTGTTATTTCTAGCGTATAAATACGTTTTCGATTTCTAATGAGTTGTACAGTTTTTTTTTTTTGCTTGTCAGAACCTTTTAAAGTATCTTTATTTAACCTCGATTCACTAATGTTGATTTAATTTTGATTTCAATTGCATGTCCACCGAGCATGATAAAACTATTACGCATACTTTCTAATAGTGATATAGTAGTATACTATGGTGCTCTTTTATTATACATATGTTTGTTGTATTATCTCTTGTGTTAATGTGTTGAAACTTTAACGAACCCACCTGCATCACACTCTGCATGACATACATTTATCTCGGAAATATCAAGCTAGCTTGTTTGATACACTTACTTAAAACAATGCTCAGCAATAAATCATTGATAAACACTATTAATACGTCTAGCGGTACTCTAGAAGTCGCATGATAAAGGCGGCAGTTCTGCCCATCATACAGAATTCTGCAGCTGAACTCCCATATTCGATTGCTCATTTGCTATTGAAGTACGATAATAAGATGCTGCACTTAAACACATGGTGAAGTTAGACATTAAGGAGCACATCTGAAAATGACTTTGAAATATACCGGAAGTTCGAAAACCCCTCGGCATAATCACATATCTTTTAAATGGAACACCCTGTATTTTTTTACATTTTTAGCAGTGGCTGACTGATAGGTGTACGAACCTATTTTGTTTTTTTTTCTTATCTGATTCGTTTAATCAGTGGCGATAAATGTTTTTGATAAGAAAACAGATATTTGCATAGTACCATTGAAAAAAAATCAGTACTACCGCAAATGTGAAATATAAGCTCAAATAATTGGAAATTCTATCATTGCAGGATAGAAGATAATTCAGATAAAATTTTACCCTGGTGCAATATACAGGTTGTTCAAAATTTATTGTCAATTTCCAAAACTTTTTTAAAGTATATTTTTACACCAATAGATGGTGATGTTAATTATGAACAGTTTTTGTTATGTTCCTTTCACTATCTGTAGTGGTTTTAAGTAAAAACAGAAAAATGTGTGCGAATAACACTATTTAAGTATATAAGTATCAACTGGGCTATGGTTGAGTAAAATATAAGTACTGTTAAATATATTAAAATAACTAGTTAGGTTAGCGTTAGGTTACTACAGTGATAAGTAAATAAATAAGGCATACACTAGTAATTTTTGTCGATTTTGAATTACATTTTAGAAACTTTACACAGTATGAATTATTCTAAAGAACTAGAGACTAGTAGATATGATCTTCGTATTTGAAGAAAGTATAAAGAATTGTTTCCTTACGAGCAGAATTTATGCTGGAAAATATCCAAACAAAAGCCATAAGATTAAAAAAAAATAGGAGTCTGTTAAATAGATTTATGGATATGGGAATACAAAACACCAGATAAGTCAAAACTTGCAACAGCAGCGGACAACGAGTATTCAGTATTATTGGTAACAACAGGAAACCCTATTTCTAGTCAAAAAGAAATTAATGAAGAAATAGGAAGAATTTATTTAACGAATTCTAAAACAAGATCACTTTCATGGATATCGCGACTTCTCAGAAAAATGGATTTCAGCACAGATGGTCATTAAATGCTTAAAATAATATTATTGGTGATCAAATAGCAAGTTCCTACTTTTTTGGTGGGCAGTTAAATGGCGAAGCTTACATTAATTTAACAAAAAATATAGATTACCAAACTTTTTGGGAGTGGTGCCTGCTGAGCGAAAAGACGAAAATCAAATAACCAAAAAGATTATAAAAAAAAAAATAAGTAAAAAAGAAATAGGTAAAAAGACGCAAGTGAGTGCCTGACCAACACTCATCAATGCATGCCAGATTAGTGCTGCCGCTTGTAGTTTGTTTGGAAAGATTGCGCGCAGGAGTGAAGAAGAGCTGTTGCTGTGGTTTTTTATGCCTAGGTTTAGTCCTTATTTATAAATATTCACGCGCCGATATGGTATGTCTTAAAAATACAAACCATAATATCAACTTCTATTCTTTATACGTATTTCGAATAATTGTTTTAGACAACTGTAAACTATATATTGCGTCTTTCCATAAAGAGAAATAGGGTATCCCTTAAAATTGAAGACAATTTTTCGCTTTCTTTATAAGTCAATTTTATACCTACAGTTAAATATCACCATAGCTTGAGTTGATCTAGTAGTAAAGACTTACCTAATTCTTGGGTAAATTCATTCCTTGTATATTCCACTTCTTAAGGAATTCTACATTACAACGAGACAAATACTTCCTTGATATGTAATACTATACCATTTAATTCCACCATACACGGAAATTTTCTGTAAAAACATGACGTTCCAGGGGTATGATCTTCCCTTGATATATTCAAGGGTGACATTTAGGTGAGATTTTTACTCTGAAATGTCACATGCAAGGATAATATTTCGCTGCAGGAGTAAAATTACCCCAATAATGAGAGGTAGAAAAGTTGCCTTCCATTTTTCGGGTACTTTTTCCCACTTTTTTTAGTGTAACCATTACTTTAATTATCTATTACAAATTACCGATTCTTTACACTAAACAATTACCTACTTCGCCGTATGAGTTATATTATATAACGCAACCAAATATTTTGTAGAGTCAATTCATTGCACCGACTTCAATTGACTTACCAAACTTTGTTAAAATGAATTATTTTCATTTTTCATTATCATTCCATCTTGATTTAATGAAAATATTGAGAAGATTTTTGTCATAAAATATTAGTACGTAAATATAAACTATTTATTCACAGTAATCTATTATCTCTTCTGAATTCAAAAATTCAAACAGTGCTTTATTAATTCCCACTACCTACACAGGACATACACCTTGTAGAAAATGTTATGTGAACTTTTTCCCTTGGGTAATGATCTAAAATACTCGCTAAAATAGCTATTAATTATCCGAAAGAAGTTTTAAGCAATCCTTAAATTAACGCCTTTTGTCGTTTCCCAGAACCCACAACTTCGAAGTCAACGTCCTCCATTCTACACAACGATTCATTATAATTATTATCAACATTAAAAAGACGAATTGAATCATTTTTTTTTATCCGAAAGCAAACAATCATCAAGATTACCTATACGAAATCATCTTCCTCTCCCGGTAAGGTCGTCTTTCTGTAAATATAATTGCCTTGCGGTTGCTATATAACCGCGCGTTAGGGTATTAGCATCAGGAATTGGCAAACCTATAATTCACAGTTGATTCTAAATGCTCGGCGAGCGCATACGGGCATAATTAAAAATTGGGAAACACAAGTCTCCTCTTTCATTACGCTGGTCGGTCTCCCACTGTGTCTCCCACGTGCTCTAGCGCGCGTGCACGTTGTATATGACGCTGTCTTAATTTTTAACATCCCACTGCACGCGGTTGTAGCAAATTACCGTATTATTAATATTAATTAGAGATCCACGTTGTTGCACGGTTGTACCTTCGGCTTTAGTAACAATAAGAATAATGATGACTTGTTGCATGTTGTGGTGCTGTGAATGTTTTTCCGCGATGTATATGACGTATACGGTTGAGTTAATATTCATTCAATAAACGATAATTACGCAAGCAATTCTAATTATAGGTGCAACAGGCTTGGCCTTAAATTAATCCACAAAAAAAAAAAAAACAGTTTCCTGCATATGTGAATGGATTTGATTAAAAGAACGCATTCTTTCACAATAGCTGATGTTTAAGCATGACATTTTATTTAATGACAACAAGGAGTGCATGTTTTTTTCTTCGTATTTTCGTAGGCTTATGAATTAACATATTAATAAAGCACCCACAAATACAGGTTCAATTTTTTCTACTTAAACCGTATCCCACTGATTTAAAACAAATCTTTCATAATCATTGGAACGTTTTGTGTATATTTGAGGTTTCACACTGACGCAACAATACATACTTAATCTTGTTCACCATTGCAAAAGTAAAATCTACAATCTTTATTACAAGCAGAATTTTACAATTTTCGTCTTCATTTCGCTGAATGTAATCGCTTTACGTGCTGTACACCATATGTTTGCAGTACGTCTATGAAACTTCCGACGTCGCGCTTAAAATTCTTATTTCCGTTGGTAAAAGGATATGTTTACCTTTTGATGTCTCCGTCCGCTACAAAACAAAAGTTACCCGAGGTGATGTACTTTAGCTAGGTTCTTACTCTTTTATTTATACTTATCTGTATACCATGCTTTCAAACACTTTCCTGATTCGAGTAAGGTAAAGTCAGGTAAGTGTGTAACCGGGGCAAGTGTGTAGTTTGTTTATATTTATTTTTAAAATTGAAATACGGACGTTCTCTTGTTATAATACTAATGTACTAAACTTCATACTAGTTTTACAAACAAAAGTTCGCATCTTCTAACGTGTAATAACTTGAATATCTTGTGAATATATCATACCTTATTAAACAGGCATCAGTTTAGTATTACACTCTTGGCCGAACTAAAGGATAATGCTATTAATATATAAGATGCGGAACGATTACACACTTGCCCCATTTTGCTGGGTAAGTGTGTAGTATTGACAGTGTTCAAAATTTCTTTTTTTCTAGTAAACCGTTGATAATTATAAAAGGTGTATCTACTGAAGGCTTTCAACTGAGCATACATATATTACGTACTTCTATGTGTAAAATTTATCAAAATGTCTTATTATGTGAACAGTGTTACATTTTCTTCGCACTATGCAATTTTTACTACACACTTACCTGACTTTACCTTAGGCCATTCTTTTTTTTTTTTAATTGTTGGTCACAATGCATGCACGCACTAATCACTATGACGGTTTTTATGTCACCAAATGTGTGCAAAAAATATTTGCTGTAAGTTCAAAAAATAACAATACTGAAGGTTATGCTGAAAATGTTGCCCATTATTTTGAAGACACAATCGAACTCTGATGCGCTTCATGTTCTCAAAACTATTTACGAAGAGTTGTGTGGTTATATCGGCACAAAAATCTCTAATAGCATTGCGAAGCTCTTCGATTATGTGATGTCTGGTCTTATAAATGGTATTCTTTAAATATGGGAAAATAAAATTATCTAAAACTGTCAAGAACGGAGAACGAAAAATATACACCAATATAATAAAAAAGTACATTAATTCAATAATTATTTTATCAAAATTCATCCAACGAACACTTTTATCAATACAAAGTATGTGCGTTTATTATAGTAATAAATATATAGGTTCAACTATATATTAAAGAAAATTGTTGATATAATGAATTTATTATTCACGTGATTATGAATATAATAAACATAAATTATTGCTTTAAAAATCGGTATACATTAAAGTGATTAAAGAAATTTTTGATACAATAAAGTAAGTTCATATTATATATGAACTAGATTTTCATATTGCTGGCTGTGGTACATTGTATGAATTAACTGCTTTATTGCTTATATGAAATTTATACATTCCGTTAATTAATAATAGTTATAGAAACTATGAATTATATATTATACCTATTTATTACTAAAGTTTGCCAAATAATATAAACAGGTTTCGAAAATATGCAGTTAGTGTAAGAGGTCCAAGTCTTTTACACTAACAGCACATTTTCGAAATCCGGTTATACTATTTGGCAAACTTTAGTAATAATTAATTCGCTTAATAATACAACCAACTTCAAAAAAGTGCAACTAGAGTGCAATAAATAAATTTACTTACCAATAATACTATTTGTTGATAAATTTTAATATTAGTATATATTATTTATTTACAAATCAATTTACTATGTTCATTCTGTCAGCATTTCTTTTTCGATTAAAAAGTGAACAAAGAGCGCCGCTAGATATAATTCTTCCCCCAACACTCTGTATATATAGAGAAAGAACTTCTTTATTTGGGTGGCTACATATATTCGCTTTCTACTGTCATTCGGTTTTGATTTAGTCTATTGTAAGGGCTCGATTAAAAAAAAGCAAATAATAACAGTTGTCTCGGTAGAAGTGCATAATGCATGTCGTAGAAAGTAGTATCGTATTTTGTAACATGTGTGTATGATACCGTAACTTCCTATTCGTATCGATTATTATCAAAAAACTCGTAAAAATATTGTTGGGGAAAGTATTAACCAATAATACCTACAAGCTTTGTGATAATGGAATGAAATAAAACAATATTCCCGTTTTATTAACACGATGAAATTACACATTACTCGATTATTAATGTGTTAATAACAAAGACTAAATAAAATTAATGACTTTCGAGTATTTGTTAAGGGTAATTAATTTTAATGAATATCGTTTCCAGTCATTTCATAAGAAAACTCGTCTATTGATTTCTATCATTAAGGAAGTATTTGTAGGAACACACTGCAAAACTACGCAGAGAAAATTGTTTAATACCATCCAATGGATTTTAGAAAGAAATACAATACTCTTTATAATAACTTTTATTAATACTTGATGGCCCAGTTAATTGCCTCTACAATACAAACCTAGTAATACTATATTAAACCTGTTAAAGCAAAAGTATGTGCCCTATATAATAGAAAACCATCTGACATATTGAATTACAAAAATTGTCTTAAAGATGACGCTACCTATTATTTCACTATTTATGTAATGCATATTGTTAACTTGTTCGACAGACACAGTTCACTCACTGCACCAATTGTAATGATAATTCGCCTAATTAACATATATTATAAATCTTCTTAAGAATTATATTATACTTCATATATCTATAGGAACAAGTAAGTATGGCAAAAATTATGCAATGCTTCGTATTATTTAGCCAATTTCATAAGTGGTAGATGGTCTGCAAATAAGCTTGATATTAACTCTGATGACATCTATAAAAGTTAACACTTTTAATATGCGAAATAATTTTATACTCTAATTATTATATATACGTTAAAACAATTTGCATTAACAGTTACGTATGAAATTTCTATATGCATTCGGTATTTAATTTATTTGCTGTGAAGGAGCAGGTAAAAAGTTTTTATTGAGTTTTTTTAGTTAGATTATATTACGATTTAGTCATGTTTTACGATATTGAAAAAAGATATTTTTAACACCGTAGTATATGACTAAAAAAAGAATAAATAAAATAATACAATACTACAATAACATTTTATTAAATTCTCTTAAAATGTATTAACTTGGTCCATATAAAGAAGTTCGATCTCACTTTTTCAAGCGAGTATATATTTGGAAACAAACAAATATATAACTAGAGAACTATTTCGAATATTTTTAATTACATTAAAACTAAAAAATAGCATTTCTAGAAATTAGGTATTAGAATAACCAAAAAGGAATAAGTTCTATCCAATCCTCAAAATTTTTATTATAAGTACAACCGGTTTCGTGTCATCATCAGACATAATACGTCATGCAAATTCCAAAGCTACATCATTTAAGTTAAAATTCATCATTGCTAAGAACAATTGAAATAAAATTAAAATAAGATACCACACATACAACTATGAAATTGTTACACGTAAAAACCGTTTGAAACTATTTACTGAATTTTGTAAATGGCTGTTTTTAGATAGTAATAAAAAGAAAATAGAAAAAATATCATAGATATCATTTACTTGATAGACACAATAAATCCTGCTTTTATAAAAATGTCTTTATTTTATCTAGAACAGAAAATATAGATGACAAACCAGTTTACCGATCATAAACATAATACCTTTATTGTAAACAAGGTGAGTAGAAAATATCCTTAGTATTACAAATTATTAAATAAATTCACTAAATTTTGTTTAATTTCATTGATAAGTAGCACCTCTTTTAAGTAAACTTGTTATTTTAGAGCAAAAATGATTATTTCATTCTAACCATTTCTAGTTAACTGCCGTGTGTGTCATGTTTTGACATTTAGAAAATTAAATGAAAGCTACGTATTTTGAATGAAAAAACCTTCACACTTGATTTTATTACTGTGATCATTTATCATGCTTCTGCATAGGATGTACATTTACAATAATAATGCATTGAATTTTCAGACAATAATTATATAAGGGGAAAACGGTAGAATATTAATTCAAATTTCGCACTCTTAGTGACGCCAGCGTCTTCTGTGGATAATTACCAGAACCTTTCAACCTTTCAAACCCACCACATGCAGTGGTGTGGAATATGGTCCATTTATTAAATTATTACATATTAGGATTATAAGCGAAAGATGATATTATAGTAGGTATGTACAATGTATCATTGTTATGATTGTATGCTTTTATGTATTTTGTTGTTAAAAATTTGTAGAAAAATAATGTTAATGTCCAATATACAATTTTACAATTATTTTTAGTGCTGGTTATAATATAATTTTGCTCACATACAGCATTAAAAAATATTGCAAAGAAACTATTATTTCTCTGTAATTATGAATATTTTAGGTAAAAAAGTCTATGACTACCTGGAATCTAGAGTATATCAAGCAAATATTTTTTTACCAAATTAGATTTATTAGCCTTCAATATTTCCTAAAATAACACTTCGTTTTTTTTTTTTGTCTTATAATCAAGGCAATTTTGGTTTGCAAACATTTGTAGTTCTGTTTAATTTACCAAATGCGTTTTTTTATAAGATCCTGATACGTGCCATGGCTAAGCTATTTCACTTTAAAGCAAATGCTAAAGAAATAAATTGGACTAAAAACCGGTTTAGAACGTTTCAAACGCTCATAAGCTATGACTTGCTCCCGTATAACTAACGATAGTTCGGCAGATAGCGTATACTCAAATTAATCTGGAACTGACCTAGACGGCTTTAGAATATTAAAATAGGCCCAAAGCGTTAACCCGACGGGCTATTTGCGTCCCCGTTTTAAAATTCACCGGCGAATGCAGTGGCACAACACCAATCCCCGGCGACTCGGACCATTACCAAACACTCCTACACTCTACTGCTTAAAACAGCGTAGGTCCGACGAACGGTAAATCATGTTCGCCGCTGCATCGTCCTCGCGTTTCGTTTATTTTTGCGGCCTTGTATTTACATAATGACGTATTCATTCGGCAGTCTGCCTTGGATCCCCTTAACGCATATGATATGCTCTTCGGTATTTGTGTTTAACAAAGTAAATAAGCTGGATGGAGAGATCCGGCTCGTCTGTCTACCCTGGATAATTTAGGGCGAATGAATACATCTAATAGAGAGCCGGTGTGTTTTTATTTTATGTAGTTTACTGCTGAAGATCCTTCCTTCCATTTTATCTCGTCATTACTCAGCTTTAAATAATTTAAATAACAGATTTTATAGTGTAATAGATGCACATATAGAAGAATGGGATGCAAAATTAGTTTAACATAACTTTTACTCCATTTATAATAAAAGAGTTGTAATGCTTTCTGTAACGATTTCATACAGCGAAATCTCTCTTAACGATACTCCTTTTTACGGACAATTTTTAAATTTTTCTCTAATCCATAAATCTCTTTGACAGCTTAATTTTTTCACCAAGCATAAATTCACCTTTCCTGAATGGACAATTTAAAAATGGAGTAACCTCTTTTCATAAGTCTATTGCATGGTCTTTTTTTTTGTTGGTGTATGCACATATATACTAATAATAATTTGAAGGGAAGTACTCCACTGTACAACGTAGGGAAAGAATGGAAATTCTTCCCCAATAATAATAATAATAATAATAATGATAATTTTTATTCGCTACTTGATCTAAAGAGATATGAGCTGCATCAAAAAGTAATCTTAAGTACTAGCTCACAACACATTAAGTTTAACACTTTCACTACCCATAGTTTGAGAATCGTGTGCATAAGAACGGTACAAGTGCATTCTTTGTAATGTTTTTTTTTACAAAAATATAAATATTACACTACACATAACTTTAGAACTATTAATATTTAAATTAATGAATGTATTTTTTTATTTTATTAAAAAAAATCTTGGCTTCTTTATAGTTAGATAACTCTAGACTGAAATATTTCCAAAGTTTGTACAAGTTACTTATACCCTTTTTATTCTAACCCCTTCAATTATTCTTTTAAATAATAATGTTAATAATAATAAATGTCTTTATTTCTTCATGTATAAGAGCCGTATAATCAAAAATACAGAATAATGCAAAAAGGTATAACATGAAATTATAAAACGAAGTAAAATAGAATAATTTTAATTTAATAATATGTTGGGGAAAACGGCGGAGTTCAAGTTACGACGTGTGAAAGAAATATTTATTCAGTCCTAAGAAAAAATATTTGGCACAAATAGTGATTTAGGTAGAAATTCCTTTTTTATGATAAAATATAACTTTGACTTGAAAATAATCGATATCAGTCGCAAAGTAACATTTCTTTGTTTGGAATAGTAAAGCATATTTGGTCGAATAATTCTACAATTAATATTCAAATAAACATTTATTTGATTCTAAAAAATGAAATTATTTGAAATTAATAAAGCGTATCTTTAGTTTAATAATTTGTTTATTTGATCAAAACAAACTATTTTATCAATCATATTATATAAAGAATCCAGGCGAAGTTGAATGACAGCAACGCCCAACTGACTGTAAGATTGTACAGTATGTAAATTATCATTTTTCGATGATGAATTAAACAAAAACTGAACAAGTGATACTTCACCATAATCGCAATAAAATAAGCTTTCATTTGAGGTGCCACACGATAGGCCGTTCCATTTAAAATTTGTGAGGGGGTACTCGTGGGGGCGCAGTTGTAAACGTCAAAAATGTAGTTCATCTGTCAAATTGTTTCCCCTTTAAATTAAAAGCAGACGTACTTTTCAAAAATTTGAAATTCGTTTTATTTTCTGAAATATTTGTGAGGCGTTTTCAAAAAATCACCCGGTATAAATAGGGATATCATAATCAATAAATATCTCACAATTCGCTTTTACCTAATAAAACAACGCGAGGTAGTAGGCATGGTATCTCAAAACAAAGTGCCACACTGCAATCTGAAGAAAATATTCGCGGAGTAAAACATTAAAAAATGGAAGAAATGACCCGAAAAAGGTAAAAATTGTCCGTGGAAAGGAGTGTCCGTTAAGAGAGCTTTCACTGTATGAAATTGGAAATTTCTTCCCCTGTTTCAGCGGAATTGAAAACTAAGATCACTAAAGGAAGCATTACAATCATTTTTGGCAAATAAAGTAACAGTTATATGAAGCTATTTCTGCATCATATTCCTTATATTGAACCTTTTTATTAGGGCTGTCGAAACCCGTCTTTTTCAGGAGTCGGATACCCGCTTAGTGCACTGCCCAGTTCCGGGTTACCCGTGTATCGAGCTTTACCGGAAATAGGGTACTACCCAGATTGAGCTTTACCCGAAACCGGGTATTACCCGAAATGGAGGTTTACCGGATGTTAAGCTTTGTCCGAAACCGGGTATTACCCGGCATTGTGCTTGACCCGAAATTGGATATTACCCGAAATCGAGCTTTACCTGAGCCGGGTATTGCCCGAAATCGAGCTTTACCCGGGTAGTCAGTATCCAAAAAATTTTGGGTACCCGAAACCGGATACTCAGTTTCGAGAAACAGCCCTACTTTTTATAACCACCCAACAACACAACACTCCGCAAATCTATAAATAACTTACAAAGACGAACAGTTTCCAGCATAATTAAAACTCGTGACTATTCCAATGATAGAATGATTATCAATTCAACAACCCAAAAAAATTACTTTCACATACCGCAGGAACAGATACAGGCTTTAGCCGCACAGGTGGTGATTTGTCAATAGGACATTTAAAGTTAAACCGAAGACTATCGTTGATTTTTCGATCTATTTAGTTCTAGTCCATTTTCTACAGCATCCAGACATCGCTAACGCGCATTCACTAACAAACATTGAGAATTTACCATCATGAATGAGCACAGTAATGTCATCGGCACTTTGACAAAGATTACCAACTGAAAAGAAACAATTAAGGTCGTTAACATGTAATACAAAAAGAAGAGGTACAAGAATAGAACCCTAGGGTACACCCACCACAAGATCCATGGGCGTAGAGAAAGCATTTCGACAGGCGCGCTCGTTTGCTATTACCCCTATTACCATTCACAACAAATCGTACAATTATTAATATTAATAACCTTTAATTCAAATGTTATGGTTGTAATTTGCATTTTGAATAACGTAAGCTAGAATGGGATTCCCATATATTTTATTGATTCATACCAAAAATAGCACAACGTTAATTAATTAAGATCATTACTCTATTCTACGACTGCTTTAACATCGCATAAATGAGTAAGTACGGTATAATTGCCATTTCAAATACCGATTAACAACTTATTTTTCCTTTCCGTTCATGTCACGAAAGATTCGAAAGCAATTTATTCCAAATTATGCGCCAACGTGACAGTAATAAGGATAAACCCGAGTGTAGGCAATAGTCAAACTGTACCTACATACGAAATAAAGGTTATTTAGTTATCTGCCTCATTTTAAACGATGGACGTACGTGACCAATGTTTTAATGATTCGATATTCACATATTCGTAAATTGTCCTGGCCATTCGTTCCAATACTTAATCTCAGACTTCTATGGGTTTCGCATAAATAAGAGAAATTTGTGTGGTTTGGATTTTTTTTTTTCTCTTAAATGTCGTCCCGATTTCGAATGTCCTGTTTACCACAGTCACTGTCGTGTTTAATGGAGTGTAATAAATTTCTATGATATAGGATACAATGGTGGGCAGATATTGCATTTGGTATTGCATTAGATAGATAGCGACTACATTGTAAACAATATCAATAGAAGATTTATACCAGGTTATAATTTAATTTTCTTTTAAATGGAATGAATGTGATTAATTGATATCTTAGTTTAAATTCTATTGTCCTTATATTATCTCTCTATCTATTCTAAACATTTCAAACACAAATAATATTGTGGAAAAAGTCATAACGCTTTCTAATTTTATTTATGATACAAACTATTCAAGTGAGAATTCAAAGTACGTGGCTTGTGGGTAATATGCTTACATATTAACTGAACTTTCATGTTGAACCTGAGAATGGCATATATTAAAATTTAGCTTAGAACTTAACAGCGTCTCATATTTTTACGTTTTTTTTTTTTCTAATTATCATTTCGTTAGCATTCTTTTTCAGCATAACTATTGAAAAAAGTGCAGTATTATTTATTCCCTATATTATTATGTTCCCCACATTGAAAAAAAAAATGAATTGTAGAAATTAAATTGTAAAGTATCGTTGTATTAATCGCCATAATAACTATTGTCAAAAGAGGAATAGGTATATTGTTTGTTAACGCTAAAATAATCAGATTTTTTCATGTATTATATCGACTTTACGATCTACAACGCAATGGTTCCACAACTATTAAAATATTCTATTATTATATTATCCCATTATATTAATATTACTGCTATTATCACAGCAACTTCTTCATTATTTACAGTACTCATATTCCAGTTTATTTCATTTACACGTTATGTATTGTAGCTCTACAAAATAATATGAATGTGTACGATATGTAGATAAAATACATGTTTATGTACGTGTTTGATTTGCACACACAGAAAGAGAACTTTTATAAATAAAATATTTTGAAATAATTGTATTTAAGATTTATGAAGGCAGGTTGAATTTATTAGTAAAATACTTTAAATTTGTCAACAGTAATAACTACTAAGTGTAAAAATATATACTTAGTGATCGATTTTCTTAAATAGTTTTTTTTTAATATATTATATTTTCAGGTTCAATTATGCGTGGTTAAAATAAATAAAGGAAATAACTTGCAAACCGTTTCGATAGCTTTAACTGTCTTTTTCATTTGCTGGAAGATTTATGTTGTTTCAATTATGAATTGTGAATGATACCTTAATTTTTAAGTATATTTATACTATTATATAATTATTTAATAGCATTTTAATTTAGTTATTTAAATCTTAGCAACATAATCCAATAAGCCATTTAGCCAAGTATATAAACAACTTACAAACATTTTAAAATTGTGTAAGATGGACAGGCCAAATGTTAAAAATGCAATTGTTACACTGAGAGAACAAAATGTGTTAAGTTAACAAAAAAATTGTCTATCCAACAAAAACATTTGGTTAAATATAGTCAAACAAATTTTTTTGTCAAGGTAACAAAATGTGATTCTTACTATAATTGTGTAGATTAGACAATATTTTTAGCATTGTCTTAACAATCAAGGTAATTTTGATCTGAATCTTTGAAATTGTTCGGGCAACAAGTGCCTTGGGTTAAACAAACAGTTATTTTATGTTAAGTTTACCAAATCATGCTATGCATTTACATTAACAAAGTGAATTTGTTAAAGTAAATATTTATGTTTGTCAATATATGCTAGTGTAAAGTTTTCCTTCAACAATTATGACTTGGTCAATATAACCAAATTTTTAATTCAATGAAACGAAATATTTTGTTGCTCTTCGTGTTAAACAATGGTATGTTGTTGGGCTAACAAAATATTATCAATCATTTTTTGCAGTTGTTGTAACCTTTTATTTTGCTCGATTTGATTAAAAAAGTTGTTGATATAACAATATTTTTTTCAACAAAATGGTTTTTGTTAATTTAATGCATTTTGTTCTCAATATAACCAAATATTTTTAATTCAATGAAACGAAATATTTTATTGCTCTTCGTGTTAACAAATGGTATGTTGTTGGGCTAACAAAATATTATCAATCATTTTTTGCAGTTGTTGTAACCTTTTATTTTGCTCGATTTGATTAAAAAAGTTGTTGATATAACAATATTTTTTCAACAAAATGGTTTTTGTTAATTTAATGCATTTTGTTCTCTCAGTGTAGTGATTAATGATGCGACAAGTCAAGTTCTCACCTCTATATACTCGATTCTTGAAAGTACTCTTTATACTCGAGTACCAATCGCTACTTACTCAAGTTCTTGGTAATGAGCTCTTAGTTTTGAGTTCTCGATTTCAGACTCGAATGTGTGGAATCGATTCCAGATTCAAACCGTAGACTCGAATTCAAATACTTATATCTACCATGTATGCCGTATGTAAGTTATCGTAAATCTTTTATAAATATGCCCTTTTTATGAATGCTTCTGCAATACATATAAATATTTTGAATTGGATAATATGTACATAGGTATTTTTTTCCATTACACAGACTCGAATTAGTGAGTAGACCTACGTACTAAAAGATGAGTAGTAAAAAACGCTGCGCAATATGGTTGTAGAAATGTAAGCGAAAGCGTGCTAACACAATAAATTTATTTGTAAAAATATCAGAAACCAAAAGCTTTGTTTCTAATATTTTTAAAATCCGAATTAAAATCGCAGGTGCAGGGGCTAGATTAAAAGTTTATAATAATATTGTATAAATTTTGGATAGGGCAGTTAGGTTAGCGCGATCGTTTATCCTAGTTTTGTTTTTCTTTGTAAATTTTTTTTCTAAAATGTATTCGACAATTTTTGCCTCATTAAAATTAAATTGTTTTGATATTATATAAAGCGTCTGAGCTCTTTGGCTTTGCTTCCAATAGAAAGCAAATAGACTGCTAGATGTAAATTTTACGGATTTGTTTAACGCTTTTGCTTCAGAGCAATCCCGAAGAAAAATTCTTTAATAAATAAAATTACTACCTAAGTATACACAAATGCTTTAAGCAAAAAAATTTGTTACTATTTTTAAATCATTTAATGGAAATTATGCGACGAAAAGCTGGCTGGGTTGACGGGAGCAACCAGATGTCATTATAAAGTATGTAAATATCAGAATCTTTGCTTAGGAATATACATACATTGTGTTCTTCAGTAGCAGCATCCAAAAGAATAAGTACCAATTAATATATTACAGTTGTGACGAAAATTATGAGACAACCTGAAATTAATTAATTTTCATAAAAGAATAACCCAATATATAACTTAAAGAATGGATAAAAACTGGTTAAGGATAATAATTGTATGTCCCTATTCCTATACCTCTCCTGTGTAATCAAAACATACGGACAACAGTGTATATAAATGCTCGTAGAGTATACAATAGGGAACATAAAATTATTGTGACGTGACGCGTTCAACGGTAGTATTTTGTGTGCGGCTGGAATATTATCTATCCCAACTACGGTTTATCGATCAGAGTATTTTTGGATTATTGTTCTCTCTATCTCGGTATATTGATTTTAAACGGTGAACTTCACGTTCGCATTATGCCGATGCTACTGCGTTTTAAATTAGCTATAACAAAAATACGTCGTTAGAAAAAAAAAAAAAGAAAGTAGGCGGATGTGACGGCCTTTTTTCTGTGACATCTCTCGATTTTCCTAAATTGGAGTTTTGAAATTCAACAACCTTCCGCTACTGTCTAAGGTTAAACACAAAAATGGGCCTAGTTTTTTTTTTTTTGTAAAACATTAGACTCGCCAAACCGTGTAAATTAAACAGGAAACGGATTCGTGCGAAGAAAGCTGAATAACTATTGTGTCTGTTTGCATATTTGCGTTAGCTATTGTATATAAAAATAGATTTTTGTGCTGTTTGGAAATTTATTCTACAAGGATGTATTTAAATTATAATATGTAATTTTGTAACCTGTACTAAATTGAATTATAGCAATTATTTTTTTTTTCTTTCACAACGATTCTTCACGCAATCACGATTAGGTATTTATATAAAAAAGTATTAAGCCTATATTTATGTGTCTAAAGAGGCATCGACGTCACGAAACTATGAAAAAGTGAAATAAATTTCAAAATAATGTGCTTAATTGCATCTGCAAACATCTACTTAACCCTAATGTGCACACTATCGTTCATAACTAACACCAAACATTTCGTCAACTCATTGTCATTTTTTAGCGTTATTCCCACACAATACCATTATTCATCTGCAATTGTATGTTACTAGGAAATTATGTATTTTTCACTACTAATTATTATGTTGTATTTTGAATCTAAAGAACAGATAGGGATATGCAGTTAAATATAACAAGAGTTCCGTTCGGATGTATATTGAAAAACAGATTACGTGTTACGGCCTGCGAGGGCCTGCGTCTTTAGACCTACGTCAAAATTCCGAAAGTTGTCTGAGAATATGTTGAGCAATCAAGATTTTAAAAGTCTAATAAAAAGAAAATAACGCTATATACTAGAAACACTAATAATAGATAACTAAAGCAGTTCTAAAAACATTTGTTAAACCAAATTCATTTAAATACCACTTAGGTATTTATATTCATTATTTATTTCCGCTACTATTTATTTTCATCGTTCGCACGTAACTCTCACTTCGGGCTTTTCCAATAGCACTCTCCAATACCAAACTATCCATCCTCCGTTCGCGCACGTACTTATATTTGGCGCGTTTTGTTCGGAAACATTCTGCATCTTTCTTAATTGTCCCAGAGTGCATTCGCACCAGAAACTTTGATTAAGAATCAATGCAGCATGAAATAGCGCCCTCTATTAGCAGCCATCTACTGGAGCGAATACTACTTTTTCATACATGAAGTTTACGTTACCATTGTTACCTGCTTAGCTACAGTCAACATATTCCCAGACAATTTTCCAAATTTTTATTTAGACTTGAAGATGACTGTCGTATGTCGAAACATGTATCTGATTTTCAATTTTCATATCAGCGAAACGGGAACTTTTGAAGAATACTAACTTAAAAGCTTGTCTGGTTGTAATAAGAACAAATATATAGATATTAAACAGATATAATACTAACTAAATATACTAGTTGGACGATGCATTCATAACCTTTATTACCGCCAGCTAAATTTGACTGCACAACCACAATTCACTTTCACTAAAGAATGTAGTATTTAACTAAACTTGTACTTTAAACTATTTACTTATCTAAATATATCTACTCCGAAAAATATTAATTAAACTTAATATTAGTAACATTTTACTTAAATCAAACAAGATTTTATTGTAAAATTAAGTGATTATTTCATTCATTCGGAATATGTTTTTTATTTAAAGCAAAATTTTTATGTGTCGCAATTTTTTAATGTAGTATTGTTTCTGATAAACATTGTAATATACAAATAACTAACACGAAATACCAATAAACTTCTATCTCACAAATTCTTTAATCTTTAAACACAATGTACATTTCATTAGCTATGCTAACACCTTCAGGTGTACATACAAGTGTATTGTCAGAATACCAAATATGTAAATATAATAAGTTTATCCTAGGTTACAAAATAAATCAGGACTACTATATTCTAAATATTTATAATTAAGGGGTGTTAAATCAGTATTAAGTAAGCTATTAATATATTTTTTTCATATAAATAGCTTCCCACATATTAGGATTCTTACAATTTGAAGACTTAATTAACTCTAAATCATAAATTGAAAAAGTGTGTCCTGTATTAACAAAATTATACGCCAAAGCGGATTTATCAGCATTATGATTCTTAATATTAAGAATTTCTCCAATGCTCTGCTTTTCTAAGATATATTAGTAGACACATAAACAAAAACAATTCAGAAAAGAAAAACTAATAACAGCGACTAAAATTCATTTGCAACTTCCTTTGCCCAAAATTGGTGGTCGAACGAAAACTGTATCTCTTCGAGATAATTTCCAGTCAAGATTTAAGTATATCTTAAATCTTGCTTATTATCTCGAAATATTCAAAATTGTATAAAAAAAAGGATGCATCCGATAGAATAGCTATTTTATCTCATTTTAATCCTGAAAAACATGTGGAGCCCAAATGACAATGAGTTTATTTTAGCAATGGAAATACACGATAAATAATAATTACGGTTATAGTAATTAAAAATTTAAGTAACACATAAGGTGTAGGCAAATAAAATTCACACCTTTTCAGTAATACCTAGAACAGTGACTTAGCATTATCGAGTAACAGTTCGTTCACCCTAAAATCGGTTTTTAAACGGCTAATTATTAATAACGAAAGAGTTCACAACGCAACCCGACGGACTTCAACAACCTTTCCACGTTTTCTGACGTTTACTTCAGCCGGACCCAACTCGTTCGTGGCTCCGTCTTTGTTTTTTTCAGAACTATTAACATGGTCGTATCACTGCGAACACGGCAGGTGTATTATCTCAGCGTGTTAAATTTAATTGAAGTTGCACAGTGGTTGTAGGGTAATCGTTGTATCGGAAGCCATTTCATCACATACCATTGAAAAATACGATGTCAAAAATAAACATATTTAATATTGTGTCATTAGTGACTGTGAGTTGAATTGATTCTGTAATATTTCCATCTTAAAACTTCACATTGAAACATCCATGACTTTCTGTATTAGGTGAACTGAATTCTTTAATCATTCTCTACTAATAATTAAACATAAAAAGTTAATTACTATCTAAACTATGATTACTATTACTTGTTACTAGTTCTAGTTAATAGTTCGGTGTCCCACTGAATTCCAATTCCATTCCAGGCCATTCGAACTTCTAGAATCTGATGCGAATTAAATTCTGAATTTTTAAATGGAATGGTACAATTGGGATCAATCTAATATTTTTATCGCATCATTTGTGGGCAACTTATATTAAGGTACACCGTTTCTGCGCTATTTGCAATTTGTGGAAATTTTGAATATTTATAATAAAATAAAGTATTAATATCATAGGGCATTAGAAATTTGCGCTATAAACAATGCTATAATAAATAATTTCACGTGCCATTTGAAAACAGGGAGACTTACGTTCCTCATATTGGAGATGAGCTTGTAAACGCTCTGTATATGATTTAGTAATGAACACCTATGTCGTTGTATTCATATTAGCCAAACATCTTAAAATATTTGATTTTTTACGAAAGAATGTAAATAAACGTCAAAAAAACGTTTTAGTTTAGGAATAAAAATCGTACCATATCGTTTGAAATAAAAAGTTGACATCAATGTCCTGAATACCAGATGTACTATAAAGCTGAAGATTTTTGAATTTTTCTGGAGTAGATTGTAATCGCTCATGACTATTGTACAAGTTTCAAAATGTAATTCCTATTAGAAGTTCTAAAAAATATAATGAGTATTTGATAATTTGATAATACATATAATGACACCAAGCTATCTATAATCGTCGTGCGAATTTGTTTAGTAACTAGTAACTACTGACGTACGACAAATTACCACTTCGTACCAGCTCCTGCGGTATTGTTTGGTAATTAGCTACCATAGATTTCATTACTAGAGAAACAAATACATTGTTAAGGACGCCCATTTTTAAACTTAAAATTTCGCACTGCGCCAGCGGCATGTAAATATATGTATGTACATACTTCATTTGAGCGCATTTTTAAATTGTCAATACAGCGTTTTCTCAATAACTATGGGTTTTTATTATTAAACTCTCTTCTCAATACCTTCACCTTTTAAAACTGTAAGCAAGTACTTACTCTTACACATTTATTAAAATTCTTAGAAATCTCTAATTCTAATCTATAACTAACGCCATCCTGAATTGCACCCCAATTTTTAAAAGAAATATTGCATAATCGCTTATTGTTTACTTCAACAGAATGAATTAACTATAATCTAATTATTATTCGAAGCAATTAACCAAAATGAATTTAGATGTTACTAATTACCGATAGTTACTTTTACATATACCTAATTAAAGAACATTACCAACAGTTTGTATAAATTAATTTTAATTTGAAAACAATAAAGCATAAAAAAATAACTTTCCGCTGCCAAATATGCTTGCAAGCTAGTTGCATATTTAGGTAACTTATGCGAGATGTAAAACTATATTGGACTCTAAAAATAAATATCTTCCAGTACGATGTGTTTCAACCATAGAAAATGTCTTTTTCTTCAAGAGCACTGTTCAAAGTGTTTAATGTGATATGGTGGTCTGAAAATTGTATGTGAAAGAACCACTTCTATGTAAACAATATTTGTACAGTACGAGCTTCCATTAGAAGTTTATGGAAAAGTAAACAAATGCGAGATTTAACATTTCTTAGAGTAAGTCTGTGGGTGTAGGTCAGTTCAGCTAAAATATTTTCGACTTCCGGTAGTGTTTCCTTATACCGGAAGTAGTTGTCAACCTTGTTATTTCAAATGGAAAGGAAGTATTTTTACTTCAAATATGGTTTCTACTCTGAATTTTAGGTCAAGTTTATCTAACATACCATGCACTTAATCTAATGAATACTTTAGGAGATATTTCGGAAAAACTGTCGCAGCATAATCATTACAAGTCCATATGTCGGTACTAGGTGACCATGATTGAACAACTTCAATAACTGTCACCTATAATAAATAAATACCATAGGCAATTACATCAGTATCTTTCTCTTGTTTATTTTCTACACAAAATAAGTAACAGGAAATTAAGACTATTTATTCAAGAAACAAATGACCAATATATTATTTTTTTACAAATGTTGTTCACAACTTGTACCGCCATGCTGTAAGCATACAGTTATCCTCCGTAGTAACTATTCGTGCGTTGCGCGCTGAATTGATTGCGCATCTAATTCATTTATAGTTTTTCTAATTCTTTCGAAAATATCTTCTTTGTAGTAACTGGGTCTTCGTAAACAGAATTTTTAAGATAACCCCACAAGAAGAAATCTAGTGGCGTTAAGTCGGGAGATCTTGGAGGATATTTGAAGGGACCGTTGTTCGCCATCCATCTATTCTCGAACATTTCTATGAGGATACGCCATATTTGGTCGGTATTATGTGGCAGAGCGCCGTCCATCTGATACAACGTATTCTGATCTTCTTGCGCTAGAAGACGTAACGATACAAGAATAACATTGCGTAATATCTCTTCATATAGGATACCAGTTAAATTATCGTCATAGAAGAAGACACATAGAATTTATTTTTTAAAACACATTGAAGCTCCAAGCGTTTTGGAAATTCCGCTCTCTAATTACTCGAGAATTTTCGGAAGATCAAAAATGAAAATTGTGTCGATTGTACATTCCCCTGTTGCTGAATTTAGCTTCATCGATCCAAACAATAGTGTTTGAAAACATATCATCTTCTTGCGTTTGAACTAGAAACCACTCGCAGAATTCTCTTCGACGACTAATACCCAATGGTTCCATGTGTTGAACTAAATTAAATCTAAAAGGGCACCATTTATGTTTTTTTTTTTTTTCAAATTGTGTGAATTGTTTTAGAGGAAACCCTTATCGCTACTTCTGCATCCCGTATCGAATTTGTAGGATATGCCCTAAAATAAGCTAGCACAGTGATTTCTGTGAACTCGTTGTTCACTAACGGTTTCAATTTCGCTGGTGTTTTTGTAGATGATCCAAAATCTTTGCAATTTTTGAGCAATCGCTTAACCGTGTCCTTAGTAGGTTTGGCCTGTTAGGGTATTTCTCAGCGAAAAGTCGACAAGTCCTACTAATAATCCGCTGACATTCTGCATATGTAATAATTAAATTTAAATAGTCTTCATTTGAAAATGGTAACCGTGACATTTTTATTGATACTCAAGTATGCGTTAGTACGTATTTATGTCTCTACGCGGTCTCTATTAATCTTCGAATTTGTCACTTTGATAGATATGTGACAGATGCATATATTTTTAATTATTACATCACATTGTTTGATCATGGTCACCTAGAACCGACACATGTACCGTGATGATTATGCTGCGACAGTATTTCTAAAATATCTCCTAAACCATTCATTTCAGATAAAAACGGTTTTTAACATTTATACGTACTTTTTGACGGACAATCGATTTTATAAACACAAATTCGCACACATTACTAAAAACACAGAATATAGCCCTTTAACAGTTGACAGCAATAACGAAATTGGTGGGAAGTGGGAAGACATTGGAAAGACGTGACAAGCATGCAATTTAAAAAACAGTAGGTAAACTTGAAGAAAAAAATACCCGAACGATTCAAGCCTGAACAAGCAAGAGAGGAAATATCGGCTCCGTGTAATGGAAGGGACCCGATGTCTTCTCTCTCACTCGGTTAGGCTGGCATTGTTTGTATATTTTTTTTCTTTAAGTGTACCAACATACTATCTTTAATTGAACACGAAAAAGTTATATATTAGTTAATTATCTTAATAATATGGTATTGCATGACTCTAAATTGCAAGTAATGACGTAACTCGTCTGTTATAGTAAATGAGGTATATCATGGTTCGATCGTCATTTTGATTGATTGTGATTTTAGCGCCAAAGAAAAAATCCCTATGAACTAACAAAGCGACGTGACGAACGTGACTACGGTTTTGCTATATAACATTAATATGCCTGTATTTAATCTGTACCCCCATTTCAAGAAAGCGGAATATCATAATTTATAGGAGAACTTCATGACCACCTAGATGTAATTCATTTTGAAACAGTCTGTATAATAATATCATTGAATAGAACAGCTCCTTCTTGGTGCTATATTATTCGAATTTTCAACCAAAATATCAATCAAGGATTTAATGAAACCATTTTATGTTTGATATCATTTTCAATTTTAGTAGTAATCAATCTAACTTATGAGCATCGGTGTATACACTGCAAATACAACACTAATTACATCGGTAAGTCCGCTTTGCTTTCCCCACCGAACGCAGTAATTTCGTAGTACGGACATAGGCGTGCATAGCGCTTCGGCTCGGGCTGTTCGATTCGGCTTCGCCAGTGCCGCATTAGTCACCGCTGAACCGCTGTGGTGTTACGGTGTATGTGTTGAGCTAGTACCGGAATCGTTTGGGCGTACGAGGACGATTTTGGCCAGCCTTTTTACAGTTTTTCTCGGAGCAGCTGCAGGACGTCAATCTTTCCGCGTTGATCGACGCCGTCCGTCACAATTCGTTTCTAATTATATTATCGTCCCTTTCCTCAATTTCGGATTATTTTACTGCTCTTTACGGTGCCGACGGCGGACTGTGTCATGTTAGCATACGTGCAGTGCCTTTCCGGATTTGTGTTGCCGTCTCGCGATCGGAGTTTGTGCAGTTCGAATGTGTCCCATCGTTCCATCCGACCTGCTTCGAATTAGGAGCGAGGACTTTTTTAGGAAGTTGATGGTACGTATGCGGTAGGCGGAAGATTATTAACTGCATGCGTAATTCGGTGCGTCTCTGTGTAAACGTGTTGTGCCATTGCCGTGTTTATTTACACTGTAAAATATTGCGGCCGAACCGAATTCATCATTTGGAAATACCTAAGCACAAGTTAACGATGTAAATAATCCTATTCACACACATCTATGGAAAGTACATTTAGTATCCTCAATATCTTTCTTTAGTTTATCATAAGGATATTTGTTGTTTGTGGAAATGAATGTTTTGCCAAGATCCCGGGATTATTCATTGAAAGCAGCGATGAGTCAAATAAATTAACGATTAAACTGGATTTGTTATCCACTGTGAATAACATTGCTGGTATGTTTACGAATGGAGTTTATAGGAGGAAACAATTCTCTTTTTTTAAAAAAAAAATAAACAACTATAAAAAAAATGGTGTTAATAAATTAGGAAAAACAATAACAAATGCCTCAAGAGAGAAGTGCTGCTATAGTTATTTGTATCACTAGGCCAGAAACTACAGTTTTGCGAGTATGAGTACGGTTTGTGTAGTACGAATACTCGCAAAAGAGTTTCTGGCCGTGTGATACACAATGTTTTTTGGGCCGACAAATCTTAATTTTGAATTGAAAATAGAAAAGAAATTCGGACACTAGGGAGTTGACCGTACAAGTTTGCACACATGTCACATGCCTTAGTATTTTGACGTTTCCGAAAATAAATCTTTTTCTGTAATTTTCCTTCTAGTTTAATATCTATTTATCAATAATAAGTACAATGAAGACACCAGTTCATCTTAGCATGGTTGAACAGTAGCTTAATAATAATTTATTACACACCTGTCATGTGAATCTAGTGTGGCCAACCTTTAGTGACATTTTTGTCTGCCTAGGCAGGAAAACTATTGGTTTCCTGCCGCTTTTAAGTACTGCAAAATGAGTGTTTCTGGACGGAGGAATTATTATTTTAGACTCCAAATTAGATGGTCATAAAAGAAAATTGTTTGTAGTATAAAATTTAAATTAAATACAAGATTTAAAGTCAAAATTTTGTTTTCATTGAAGGTTAGATTAAAAATTGTTCATGAGATTAGTATTTTCAGAGGAAAAGAAATTTTTAGTCTAACATCACAACTGTTTGGCCAATAAAAAAATAGGGTTTTTGCCGAGCTGTCAATTAATGTGTCAAATTTTCAATTATGACATTGTGTTTGATAGAAATTAGCTTCATATAGCTTACATAGTTGTTTTTACAAAACCAGCATGCCCAAAATCTGGATTTATTCCAAAGTATTCTACAGTTATAATATCAGATCGTAAATTTTGATCAGTAGCGATTTCAAATTCATTATCTAATGTAAGTTTTCCAATGGCGGCTGGTACTAAAGGGCACAAGGGCACGTGCCCACCCAACCACCAAGATAAACACACGGAAAGAAATTCGCATGTAATTCAGTGCATTATCTTGTTTTACTATTTTTATAACGATGGTATCAAACTTTCCTTTCGCACCACAGACACTAGCGCATATGCGAACGCTGAAAACTATGTTGCGGGGCACTATTTCCGACGTACCTATTTCGAGTATGAATCGGACGGCTCCGTTTATCTTCGGCATATGCGCTTATGCGATCGCTTCGGGGCACGCAATTTCGTGTCTCCAGTTAACGTCTTGCATTCATTGTGACTGTATCGTTTTCAACGCGTACCATGCATGTGTGATTTCAAAGTTGAAGTGACGTTTATTATTAATGATGGAAGTTAATTGAGTGCAAAATCTTTAAAAAAAAACCCACTGTCATTTGAGGAAAAACTTAATTAAGAAGAAAGGAAAGCCTATTCCTGATCTTCAAATAAACTACACTTCCACAAGTAAAACTCGAACTTACAATAGAGTATTCAATAAAAATATATATGACAAATATGAGTGGATGTGCGGATGTTCACTAAGATATAAACTACTTTGTTTTATGTGTTTAATTTTTAAGAAAGGGGTCAGCGCGTGGAATAAACAAGGGTTAAATGATTTAAAGCATATCGCAGAGAGGGCAAAGAAACACGAAAATTCCGTTTGTCACATGAATGCATGCGTGAATTTTAATGCTCTAGGCAAAGTAGCCATACGTGAATCTTTAGACAGTGCTTATTTGCGACATAAAATTAAGTACAACGAACATGTGGGGAAAAAATCTTCATATTTTGCGTCGGTCAAACGCATTAAAGCTTTTCTCAGAAGCACAGTGTCAGAAGATCGACTGAACGCATTTTTACAACAAAGTCATAGACGTCTTTTTCAGCATGAAAAATAGGAGAATGGATATTATGTGCAAAAAATAGGCAAGTTCTTTTTTTCATAACTCACGAGCCGCCATTGAAGTTTTCTGTATAATATCACAACAATATCTCATAAAACTCGACATTTATGCGCCAAAAGAGTTATGACGTCTTTGGGGCATAATTTGAAACCTAACAAATACCTCAAGAGAGAAGTGCTGTTAATTATTACGTTTGACCAAATGGTCATAAAAGAAAGTTGTTTATAGTCTAAAATTTAAATTAAACGCAAGATTGGAAGTCAAAATTTTGAATTTTATGTTTTCATTGTATGTAGGTTAAATTAATGTGTTCATGTAATCAGTATTTTCAAAGAAAAAAGTTCGAAGATGTATAATATTTTTTTAAATTTTTAAAAAGACTTGCAACGTCTTTTGGACATAAGTTAAAGTAAATTAAGTCATTTTTTGTATAATTTGTTGAGGGATCCACCCTAGTAACACACTTGTAATTATCTTTAATTTACATTTGTTTATAGTTTTGTGCTATTGTTCGGTTGATTTTTATACTATCTATATATTGCTTCTGTCCAGATTCAGTTTACGAAAATAGGAATAGATTTGTATTTTTAGTTTTACACATCAGAAATGTTACCTGAACAAAGAATTTTTTTCTACTGGACTTTAAAGAAACAAATTTGCAGAAGAAACAATAATAATAACTCTTAGAATGGTTTCATAAAATAATATTTCCGTAAAAATTATAATTCCTCGTAATTTTGCTAATCGATATATGGTTTCCTGGTTCCAAAGATTGATTAAAAACGGGTTCGAAGGGATAAGCATTCCTCAAAGACAACTTTGGATCACATTGTATGAAACATAAAATTAACAGTTTTATTAGTGTGCTAGTTTCTTAACATTTCGTAATAAGCTTCTGTGCTCCGATACGTGACACATGTATTCATTGAATCTTTCAATCATATAACGGTAAAATTTATTTCTGCTTCCATAACATTGTCTTAAATAAATTTTCTGTTGTAACGTTAGCATAAAGTTTTGCATGGTATTACATACTTTAACGATATGAAAGATAACGAAACGTGAGATTAATAGAAAAAAGTAAAATATTAATCTCTGTAAATGCGAGATTCCTTAAAAATAAATTTAAAGTTGAAGCTTATCTCCTAAAAAAGGGTTAACTGTTTCAATTTTTAGTTATTTTTAACTCTTTCAATATGCAATTTAACCGTATAAAATTTACCTCGTAATTTTTTTTCTGTATATTAAAAGTTATAGTCTTCTAATCTTAAATAAGTAAATTGTAAATTTGTAAATAAGTAATTATTATTTTATGTATACTATACTGGGCTTCAAGACAATACTTTTTCACATTGGTTCGAAAGTTATTTACATTTTGAGAAAGTTGAACGAATTATTAACATAAACAATAGGATGCATCCGTGTATAACACGCCTACGAGACTGAATTCTGGCATGGACGGACATCAGGCTAAGATACACATTGCACCATGTTTGCTTACGTGTTTCACAAAGCAAAGATGTAAACATCTAAAGCATACTTGATACAAAGCAAGTATTGTATCAAGGCATTTCATTCGTAAATAATGGATGACAGAAATAAAATGTTTCTCATAATTTTTGTTATTTATATTATTATCAGAAAATAACCGAAAACTGTCTAATTGTTAATCGGGGCCGTTCTTTGGTATGTCGGCCCTCTAGTGCTGCAAATTACTTGCCGCTCCTTCAAAAATTTTTTGAAAATAAATCTTTTGTAGCCTATGGAATGAAAGGTTTGCCTTAATAAGGAGATTAAAATGTTTACAATTTAAAATTATTATTTTAGGAATTATTTATGCATTTACTATTTATTTTTATTAAAAACGCTTGACAAGACATTGGAATTTAAAATAGGCAGCTGGCAGCTTTGCACATTTAATGCTTATCTTAAATAAGTACACAAAATTTTAAAGAGAAATCTCCCAAATTTATTAATCACCTATTTTAGAACACACGTTTTCTTTATCTAATATAATACAATCTAATCTAAAACACGTCATTTATTTACGTCTAAATGGGTCATATTTACATATCTTTGAAAGAATAATAGGAACGTGGTAATTAATTTCATGTAAACGCGCAATGTTTCAATTTTTTTCACATATCTAAGACTTTTATAAAGATTTATGGATTTTTCAATTATTCTCATCATGAAGTGGCTACTTCTGATATATTGGGCCCATTTGCACCGCCATGTTAAGCCTGGTTTAATTTTAAGCAATACTTTGAAGGTGATAGTTCATATTTCATGCATATAATGAACGTCATATTCTGTAAGCGTCATTTAAAATTAAACCAAGCTCAACGTGTCGGCGCAAACGGACATTAAAGAGCAAAAAATGGTGAGATATAAATATCGTTGCTGAAAGAACAATTGAGTACCTACCTATCATTACTGTCATTGTCATAACAATCCAGGCATTTCATTGCCAAGATTGCCAAATGGATTCCAGCAGGCTAAAAATATCAGGTGGTTAACCCCTAATGCTTGAAGTATGCAATTTAAATGTCGCTTAAAGATGTTTATATAAACATGTTTATGTGGTTATTTATTTAAGAAAAACAGTTTGTATATGTACTCAGTTGTAGCTTTCGTATAAAATTAAGAGTTTTACCGGAAAAAAATTTACAATTTTCACTTTTGTTAGTCTACAAAAACAAAGTTGCAGTTATACACAAATGATGGTATCAATATAACGTGAAAATACGTAGTTTCAATATAGATATTGATTTACAATGTGTTTTATGCAAAGGAGACCTATATCATCATCGCTTGACTTTATATTTTAAATCTATTCACAGTTATATATCAATTATTATATTATTTTCATTTTGTCGCACCATGATATTATGTTTCAGCATATGTCAGTAGATAGCTACTTATATGATTAAAGCAGCTGACTAATTACCAACAACGCTAAACATAAAATGCTTATCGCATCAGAAAGAAACTACACGTGCATTGATCCAAAAAAAAGTACTCCCCATTGTCTACCAAATCTGATATCAGTATTTAGAGTAAAAATACATTTATGAAACTGTAAAGTTGCACCTACTCTCTATTACTGCAATATTAATATGTCAGTTTAAAATTCCTTACGTAAATCTGTTTACTAGCATGTATTATTATTATTGTAAACTTAAATATATTGTAGTAAAAACACAGTCAAATATCTACGATCAGATTAGATTAGGATTTAGGGTAGTCGTAAAAGCATATTTTCAATGCCTCCTTTTGAAGTCTAATATGATATCCTTTTTCCTAGAGATCACTCAATTACACCTACCGTTCGAGTGTGGCGTCCTTTACTTAATTATCTGCTCAGAGGTTTTCTGAGTCCTCCTTCTAGTTGGAACTCCTTACAAAGCTATCATAATTCCTCTTCGTCTTGGCAAAATCTACAACTGGCAAGTCTGTGGTGTACATTTGGTTTGTTTCTTTTTGGCACTAGCGTTATGCAGCGAAATGCAGCCGTAAGCATTTCTGTTAGATTTGATGGCAAAACGAACTGCAATCAGAAAGTCTAAAGCTGGAGTCAATCCGGCGTTTTACGGCCACAGCTTGCGTTGAAAAACTTTGCGCGGCGTCACGCAGCTAGATTTTCGCGTTACGACGCGGAGTGCCAAAACGAACAAACCTATTGCATATAAGTACAGTAATCTCTACAATTACGCGGGTAATTGGTTCCATGAAAATAGGGCGTAAATGGAACCATTGAAAGTATGTGTGATAGAAAACTGAATGTTTAAATATGTATGCGTAATACATACCTTTTACTATGCCTAATAAGTTTGTATTCCTAACAAATCGCCATTTGACATCCAGTAGAACATTTAAAATTCAAAATGTTTCAACCACGTTAAAGTGAATTCGCTTAAATGGAGGAGTTACTGTACATGCATACATAGGTATGTATGCCTATTTACACCACAGTGGCTTGCGTTTAACTAATATTATTTTCTCTTACCTGAATGGGCCAAAATAATGTGTTTAGCAAACCTAGGCTTGCACTCCAAATATCCATCCTGGGAGCTCTTATGTACAGTGAGAACAGGTTGAGACATAAGAAAATATGTGTGTAAATAACATAGTTGCAACCCATTTTATTATTCATAAGAACCCAACTATATAAGTTAAATAAAATCCAGTGATAATACTAAAATACAGTTTTTTTTTTTTTTTTCGTTAATACATTTTTCAAAGGTCACATTTTGGATTGCAAACCGCTGCCAGCAGATATGCTATGTAACAGAGTTGGATAGATCTAAACAAGGAGGGAAGCAAGAGAAATGTCCTACCCTGTTTATTAAATGCACTTAAAAGTTACTATTCATTATATTCCGTGTATGAAAGACGTAACACAAGCATCTTGAGTTTTTATTGGTTCTTTGAACGTAGGTATTCATTATGGTCCGTTAAGCAAATTGTAGCAAATATATATGTGTAATTACCTATTACAAAAATGCGCTGTGAACATATGCTTTATGGATAGTTTTGCTTTAAACATGTGTTTGTGAAATGAGATCTGTTTTTGCTATTTATTTAGTACATAATTAAGTAGTATACATTTGCATTGTTTACCTAATTATGTTATCCGTTGAACTCCTCGAGACTTTTCATAGTATTTCTTCTTTAGCTAATGGGACATAATATGAGCTTATATTTTATTAATATTTATATTATTTATGCTACTTCAAGAAATGCCACTAAATTGAGTAATGATTGTGTTACGAAACCGATTTATTATAAAAAGTCACCGTTAAATTGAATTTTATGGCTTGATAAAGAGGAAATGCGTGTTCGAATCTAACCTCAAGTGTCCTGTACTCAATACAAAACATCTCGGTAACGGTAGTGAAACGTCATTCCACGATGTACTTATTATAATACACTAAATGGTGATAGCTCTGTTTTTTTCTACTCTCTGTCGCACGCCATAGGCGTCGCCCTATCTATAGCGTGTAAATCGGGCGTGAAAAAGTCCCACGGCTAAGGCTTTAGAAACGGACACGATTAAAAGGGAAATAATAGATGGGCGAAAGGGTAGCGGGGGTGTCTACTGCATAGGCGTATCGTTATTAATAATTAAAAGTAGGAAAAGAGGAGAATTCGCACAAAAATAGATCGTAGTAGGCGGTGGGAACGAACGCCCTTGCAGACCGAGAAATGTCATCGAAGCGGATTTCGATGGATTTCGAACGTCAAAGTTAGGCTATTTCGTACGATCGCTGCTACACTATGGTGGCACTTGAAAGTGGGCTCGACGTGGACAACGGTTCTTACATGTTTCCTCTTACGGTTCGAACCCTAAAATAAGGTCGAAACGCGATATTTTTCTCAAAATGAGTCGATTTATAGTGGTGTGTTTTTCACTACAAGATTATAACGACTGTAACAAATATCGTCACATAGGAGCATAGATGGCGCCACATATATCATTATTATTATTATATTAAAATCGATTTCGACCGTAGGGTCGTTTTGTTAATGCGAAAGGTAAGTTTAGAAAATCCGGACGGGGTTACGGAACATATTTTAAAAGCGTTAAGGTGTTTTCACGATTCAATTTTATAGAAAAACCACGAAAACACTTCGTTACGATTGTAGAAATCTAGAGCGTGTAAATTCGGCGTGAAAAAGTCTGTCACACTAACCGTGGACGGAGAAACGGATTAAAAGGGAAATAATAAATGGGCGAACGCGAGATTAATAGTTAAAAGTAGGAAAAGAGGAGAAAATTCGCCCAAAAATTAGATCGTAGTAGGCGGTGGGAAACGAACGCCGCTGTAGACACAACATTTACGAAACACGGTAAAGAAGAAATCTTTCATATTACAGTTTACTACATATTACAGGTTTCTGTAATATGCACTAAATATAACATGACACAATATTTTCATTAGGTGTAAAAAAAAAATAGAGATGGCGGTACATATGACATTCGATAAAGTCACTAGATATACATATAAAGTACCGCAATTGGCCGCCACGGTGTGTCCAGATTAGGCGCTCAACTTAAAACGGGCTTTTTTAAAGCCAAGCTGCACTTGAATTACATTAATTGGTAGTTGTGAATAATTTGGATCATAATAAATGGAAACATTTTAAAATATAAACAAATTCTGATTCGATTGCGTTTGTACTCAATTCTTATACAATGGAACACATGTACATGCGCGTAAACATACAAAATTGTAAAGATATCACAGTAAAATCTATAGATGGCGATGTCTATTTTAGAAACATATTATCATTTTATTGAAGATAACATATTTCACGTTCTACTACTTTAGGGAATTCAAAAACGCAATAAAATATAAATAAATTACATCTATTAATTGTATTTGCATCGAATTCTTACACAACGGAACGCATGTACATGCGCAATATGTGACACAGGTTGTTCAATCAATAGTGAAATTAGTATAATATTTAAGTTCCTAAGACGGCGTCAGACGGCGTTGACTATTATGACAAAGCGAATAGCGTCTATTTTAGTCACGCTACAGCCCTACAGCGTTCTACCTAATAACATCGTTATTATTAGTGGTTAACTAAATAATACATTACAATTTGTAGGAAAATATCATTTTGATATATGTAAGTGTGTTTGTTCAATTCAATTAAATGATATATTCATGTGTGTTTCTATTTCGCAATGTGATGTTTAAATTAGAATAATGCCGAGGAGAGGAAAATCGAAATTAACCTCCAAAAAGGGTCGTCGTACAGATGGAAGAGTTAGTTCTAGGCAAACAACACCATCCGCAAATAGAGCAGCCATACCAGGTAAATAAATACTTTTTTTAGTTAAATTTAAAATTTCGATATTTTCTCGATAAGTTAATATACAAAAACTCTAAAGCAAAATATATTATAGAGAAATTTAGATGTAGTAGGGTGTACGTTACATATTTATATAAATAAAAATTATATGTTTGTCTATATTATTCGATTCAAGTGCTATATAATATACTGTAGGTGAAATCTCAATACGATTATTCGATATCGCACAAACATATACAAAAAGAGGACAATATAAATAGAGCATAACGAAAAGAACAGCATCAAGTACCATATCCATACATGTCACCTTAAAAGAGCTATACACTGCATTCTATAGCGTAATCTTTTATCTTATCGGTTGATCATATATGCACCTGACATCCATTATACGTAATCATATGTCCAATACTATATTACTCTACATATATAATGGTAGATAAAAATACATATTACGATTTGTAATACTATAATATCAACATTATTTACAATATTTGAAAAAGATTGATAAAATAATAATTAACAAAAAAATGTCAACCTATCAGTTATGTATTCTATCCTACTGTATAGCATTTGTATGTCATCGAATAACCAAATTTCTATTTCAAATGCAATATATAAAGTAATATAAGTAATAGCATTGCATCCTGTAGTTTATAAAACATATATACTCTAATTGTCAAAACTTAAATACTATATCTATTGTCAACTCCATCCGTGGAACCTGTATATTTGTTTACATTATTATATCAGCATTATTTGCAATTAGATATTACAAAAAGCAGCCATTTAGTTTGAGTATTTATGCTTTACGCTTTGTGATTCTCTGGAAATTTAATGGTTATTACAATTTAATAGATGAGTTATATACAGGGTATCCCACATAAGTGGTTCATTAAAAGTTCATGATGTTCTACTATTTACTTATATTTGAGATTTTGGCACCATTATCTGTTCGATTGCAACTATAAATGTGAAATACTTCAACCAAAATATCACTTCCGGTTGACCGGAAATGGGCGTCAACTTTGTTATTTTAAATAGAATGATATAATTTTCTTTACATTTTTAGATTCTACGGCCATAAATACGTCAATCTTTATTAGCTGTTCCTATAGCTACATGTTGCCGTTTTCGAGTAATTTAAGATTTTCTTTTTTTTTTGTAATAATCATTGCCTCATTCAGAAATTAATATCTCGGTTAATACTGCAAGTAGGGACTCCAAATTTGCTATGTTATGAATGTAGATGTAACTCTAAGAAATGGTACGCACACTTCGCATTCTAATATACAGAGTATTCAAAACTGAGAAACAAAGTGACATATTTTCGAATGCAGAAAACTCAATTTTGTATTTTAATTCGAAATCGGAACGCAGCCTAAATCGCCACGTTACGGATTACGATAGCGCTGCATTTAAAGTACATATGTTAAAATTGTTTGCTTTGTATCTGATTCCATTGTACGATCAACTTAAAAAAAATATGACATAGAGAAAATAAGCCATTAGGAAACGTAAGGAGAGATACATCTTCTTTATAATCTATCAGCATTGCACGTGCGCAGATTCTAGAAATTTAATACATTAATCGCAGAATCTGCGAAGTAAATTCTGCGAATATATAAATCTCTAGCCGAAAGGATTGCGGCGTGTTTGTCGCATATAATATCAAGGGGATTAGCTTTCGAAAGTATTGTCGGCATATATGTATACTTTTCTTTTGTTGTTTATTTTGGCCATCGATTATTCCCGCGTGTTTAAATGACATAATTTACAAATACTTAAAATGTATTCGTGTATAATTATTTGAAGAAATAAATTTACTACAGCCATTACTTTGATTACAAATATAGGTTTACTTTTGTAAGATTTTTTTTAATGTTGATGTATAAAATAATTTTAGGACCAAACAAATATTAAAACGTGATCTGACGTGATTAAACGTAAGTGGAATTTTCCGTTGCACAAACGCGTAAAAATATAAGATAAGCGAAGAGTCGGTGCGATACGAATGAAAGTGGTTTAACTGCGCGCGCAGCGAAGAGGTAGAGCATTCATAAATGAATTGTCAATTCGCAAAATTATTATGAAATGAATATTAAAGGAGTCAAAGCAAGTAACAGTTCAGTAAATAAAATAAAAACCAAAACACACATATTGGCTCAATGGATTAATATTCGTTTTATAATGAAATTAAAACATATTTTTATGTTAAAGCGAAGCTACACACGGAATATTTGCTTTTATTTATATCGTCAAATGCCTATTAACTTTCTCATAGCACATATTATATCTTATTTTTAATGCATGAAATCTACAGCGTCTTCGATTTATTACACTACGCGTGGAGAATGTATGTATCTATCGCTTTTATTAATAGTGTATATTAAAATAAAAACATAATTAGTGCATAAGAATGCGGTAAGTCGAAAACGTTCTAAAATATTGTCACAATAACAGCGGGAAATTCAATTTTTAAAACTTGGAATTATTGGAATTCAATAGGGCATAACTTAAAAATATTTTTGACTATATAGACTGTCCAACCGAAGACTTGGTCTTTGATTACAGTTCTATTTTTGATTTTAGGAAAAGACTTTCTATATATTATTCCATTTTTAAATTTTACGTAGAAAAATAAAATAGCAGACATAATATCGGGGATTTTTACGCGATTTTTTGGGTCACTATTTGCGAATATAGAATCAAAAACAAGATGGCGCGATTAAAACGGAAGAAGAGTATTAAAAAAAATGGCATTTTGCAACAGATATTTGTGTTCAAAGCCTTTTGTAGTGCTGAATTCGATTCTTACAAGAGTTTTTAGAAAAATAAAATGGAGGATTCAATATTGAAGAGAAAATTTTGAAATATAGGAGACATTTTGCAACAGACGTTCGTATGCAAGCGTTTTTGAGGTCGCTAAATTTGATTCTGATATTAGTTTTTGGCAAAATAAAATGGCGGACGCAATATGGGGCAGAGACTTTTGAAATATAAAAGAAAACGCAATTTTTTTTTTTGAAGGCTTGAGACTTATGCAATTTTTTAGGCCACCATTTGCGAATATAGAATCAAATACATGATAGCGCGACTAAAATGGAGGAATATTATTAAAAAAATGACATTTTGCAACAGACAACTTATGGGATGTTATAAAAGGGAAAGGGAATGGGAAAGGGAATGGGAAAGGGAATGGGAAAGGGAATGGGAAAGGGAATGGGAAGGGAATGGAAAGGGAATGGGAAGGGAAGGGAAAGGGAATGGGAAAGGGAATGGGAAAGGGAATGGGAAAGGGAATGGGAAAGGGAATGGGAAAGGGAATGGGAAAGGGAATGGGAAAGGGAATGGGAAAGGGAATGGGAAGGGAATGGGGAAGGGAATGGGAAGGGAATGGGAAAGGGAATGGGAAAGGGAATGGGAAGGGAATGGGAAAGGGAATGGGAAAGGGAATGGAAGGGAATGGGAAAGGGAATGGGAAAGGGAATGGAAAGGGAATGGGAAAGGGAATGGGAAAGGAATGGGAAAGGGAATGGGAAAGGGAATGGGAAAGGGAATGGGAAGGGAATGGGAAAGGAAAGGGAATGGGAAAGGGAATGGGAAAGGGAATGGGAAAGGGAATGGGAAAGGGAATGGGAAAGGGAATGGGAAAGGGAATGGAAAGGGAATGGGAAAGGGAATGGGAAAGGAATGGGAAAGGGAATGGGAAAGGGAATGGGAAAGGGAATGGGAAAGGGAATGGGAAAGGGAATGGGAAAGGGAATGGGAAAGGGAATGGGAAAGGGAATGGGAAAGGGAATGGGAAAGGGAAAGGGAATGGGAAAGGGAATGGGAAAGGGAATGGGAAAGGGAATGGGAAAGGGAATGGGAAAGGGAATGGGAAAGGGAATGGGAAAGGGAATGGGGAAAGGGAATGGGAAAGGGAATGGGAAAGGGAATGGGAAAGGGAATGGGAAAGGGAATGGGAACGGGAATGGGAACGGGAATGGGAACGGGAATGGGAAAGGGAATGGGAAAGGGAATGGGAACGGGAATGGGAACGGGAATGGGAACGGGAATGGGAACGGGAATGGGAACGGGAATGGGAACGGGAATGGGAAGGGAATGGGAAAGGGAATGGGAAAGGGAATGGGAAAGGAAAGGAAATGGGAAAGGGAAAGGAATGGGAATGGGAAAGGGAAAGGGAATGGGAAAGGGAATGGGAAAGGGAATGGGAAAGGGAATGGGAATGGGAAAGGGAATGGGAAAGGGAATGGGAAACGGAATGGGAAAGGGAATGGGAAAGGGAATAGGGAATGGAAGTAGGAAAAGGGGAAAGGAAATAGATAATTGGAACAAGGGAAGGGAATAGGGAAAGGAAAAGGGAACAGGGAAAGGGAATAGAGAATGAGAATAGGGAACGAGAATGGGGAAAGAAAATGGGAAACAGAATAGGGAAAGGGAATGGGGAAAGAAAATGGGAAAAGAGAATGGCGAAAGGGAATAGGGAATAAGTAGAGAAAATAGGGAAAGGGAATGGGGAAATTGAATAGGGAAAGGGAATTGGAAAAGAGGAAAGGGATTAAGGAAAGGGAATAGGGAAAGGGAGTAGGGAAAGGGACTAGGGAAAAGAATAGGAAACGGGAATAGATAAAGGGAATAGAGATACGGAAAGGGACAACGAAATGAGAAAAAGGGAATAGGGAAAAATACTATTTCTATTCTATCTATTACTAAATTGATGTTTACGGTATGTGAAATACCTGCCTACATCGAGTCAGCCAATGACAAAAAAAAATCTTTATAATAAGCAGACAATATAGATAGAGGAATAAGCACTGAAATATATATAGCTTATTAAAACAAAATGTATCAGCTGTGTTTTCCTCGCTTTTTTGTGCTTTATCTAACAAACGTCTAATATAACTTTTTGTCGAGCAACGTAAATTAATGAGTTGTCAATATTATGGAATTTACGTTGGCTATAAATATGATCTCGCGAAGGATAAATAAAAACTAATAAATATAAAAATCGTCAAATTGGAATTGTAGTTATTATTATGAGAGTGGATCATTTTATTTAAACGCAGAATATTTCTATAATTAGCCCTAAGTAAAGATAATCTCATATTCGGTGTCTTCAAGAATCACGTGTATATAATACGTACAACAAAAACTTTTCTACAAAAGTTGTGCAGAATTCAATGCTGCATAACCTAAAAATATTTTCAACTATACAGGGTGTTCCAAAAGTAAGAACAAAAGTAAACTACTTAAAACGTACTGCACATTATAAAAGATGATTTTCAAGTGAATGGACCGACTTCAAAAAACCACCTTCCTCAAGTACCACCTTCCTCTACTCCTAGATGCGCAGCATCTAGTTAATAATAATAAAAGGCGACAGGTGTGTCCTTTTCTACTCTCTGTCGCACACCATAGGCGTCGCCCTATCTATAGCGTGTAAATTGGCGTGAAAAAGTCCCACGGCTAAGGCTTTAGAAACGGACACGATTAAAAGGGAAATAATAGATGGGCGAAAGGGTAGCGGGGGTGTCTACTGCATAGGCGTATCGTTATTAATAATTAAAAGTAGGAAAAGAGGAGAAAATTCGCCCAAAATTAGATCGTAGTAGGCGGTGGGAAACGAACGCCGCTGCAGACACAACTTTTACGAAACACGGTAAAGAAGAAATCTTTCATATTACAGTTTACTGCATATTTTACAGGTTTCTGTAATATGCACTATAATAAAAGGCGACAGGTGTGTCCTTTTCTACTCTCTGTCGCACACCATAGGCGTCGCCCTATCTATAGCGTGTAAATTTGGCGTGAAAAAGTTTCTTAACTAAGGCTTCAGACGGGCGTGCGATTAAAAGGGAAATAATAGACGGGCGAACGGGTAACGGGGATGGCACGGGAATAGGCGTATCGAGATTAATAGTTAAAAGTAGGAAAAGAGGAGAAAATTCGCCGAAATTTAGATCGTAGTAGGCGGTGAGAAGCGAACGTCACTGCGCCGACCGCGCTCCCAGAAATGTCAGATTTGCCGATTTCGGTTGTCACAATTGGGGTATTTTGTGCGATCGTTGCAAACCGAGGTGCCGCTCTGGGAGTGGGTTTTATGTCGGAAAGATTTCTTACATGTTTCCTCTTACAGTTCGAACCCTAAAATAGGGTAGAAACGCGTTATTTTTTCAAAACGAGTCGATTTATAGAGCGATGTTTTGCCGGGAACGCGCGCTTTGTTTGACGGAATTCGTACGATGGTGTCGTATTAATCGCCCGGCAAAACCTTCCGAATTTCGTGGGACGAAATAGGCGTTTAAGCCAGGTGTAAAAAGTCAAAACGTGGTTCGACAAATGCTATAAAGCGATACAGTAACGAACGCAGATGGAAAATCGCAAAATATTGCCATTCGTGATGGAGTTAAGTTCATAACCTAACATGTTATTCCAATAACAACAACAGCGATGTGAAGTAATTGAATTATATTGCTTATGGATCAATACGTTGCTTAAAAGGTAAAACCAGATTTGTAATACACGATCAGATATGTTTGTGATTATAATAATTATACAATTTTTAGAGAAATCGTTGAGCAAGTTTCGAGAAAAATGTCAAATCATAACGCCAATTTTTTTCTACTTTAGAGACCGAAAATGAATATACTATCACAGCATCACAGAATGTACTTCAACAGGAGAGCTTCAGATGTGCTAACAGTTTATCGTAAAACTTCTCCCAATAAGTGTCGAGCCATTACGTTCTCCCTCCGAGGAAATTTGTGCCAACGCTGTGATAATTATATTATAGAAGAATAATCTGTGTTACAATTAAAAAAGGTATACTTCGGTTTTTTTTTATGGTGATCATGCCTCCGATGCCATTTAAATGGGAATTTTACATCTGAGAAACGAAGTAATTTAAAAAGGACACAGCGATCATCGATTTCCATTACGTTAAGGAAAGTTATAATTATTACTATTTGGGAACACACGGTATGTAGCAAACTTCTCCTAAACCCCTCACCACAAACTGCACTAAACTGGACGTACGTTTCAATAGCAAAGCTATCATCATCAGCAGAAACACTGAACTAAATAACTACACTAAAACTACCCTAATTTATACCTAAAAAAGGTCAAGGTACATTAATCACGGTCATGGCTGACTGCCGTCATGCTTAACTATTATTCCATAATTCTCGTAGCAAAATCTACTAAATTTGGAATATAATAGTCATTCTGGTTGGGTCTTACAGTTAATCCTGAGGTAAAAATCACATCTTTTATCTTATCAAGCCTGATAAATACATATATAACAGATTACATTGTATAGTAATCTAAAAGAGAAGATAATGTATTGAATATGGGTCTGATATCGTAAGCCAAAACAGAACTTAGAACCGTCTATTACTGGCTTTCTTAGTAAATATCTATGTTTTTGTCATACCAATTGTAATTGGCAATTAACTTAAATTATTTAATATTCAAATTGAGGGAAACAAAATCTGCTTTCTTGCTTACAATTGGTTTTCTGTTTGTTTTAAACTTCAATCTCATAATGTATTGATTTTGGTAATAAATAATAAAACAATAAAATTCGGTTTTCTATAAAGAAAAAGTTGTTTATTGCCAGCATTAGTGAAAATAGGACAGTAATTTTAATAAACATACCACAGCGCTGATATTTATATAAAATTGTAAAATAAACATTCAAAATATACAAATTTCCAAATTGTTAGATTATATCATTTTGTAAGATTGTATTTGTTTTGCTAAATAAGTACTGGGATAACATTTATCTAATCTTCGAAGTAAATACTAATACTCGATGCTTAAATTTTTATAACTGAAGAAATGACCTGGTAACCTTTAATTTGTATTTTCCAATTTCAAAATACATGTTTTTTTTAACTGCCGTCATACGAAAGCAAAGATCTACCGCACTCATTTGAGAAGTAAAAGTGTCACTCTATCGGCAAGTGACCATAAAACCTGGTACAAAAATAATAAAAATCGAATTAAAATTCATTGCTTTTCATTGCACTTAATATATTATTATTATCGGAAGGAACAAGCATGCACATTCTTGTACGGCAATTTATTCAAACAAATACGCCTTCTGAAACATTAGCAAACCTTTTGAATTTTTTTTCTACACCTGTAAAGAATTTACTTATACTTCGAAGTGAACTATTTTGCAACATGTTCGTGAAAGTGTCTTAATGCAAGAACCAGCCAACTAAACACATTTTTGCGGTTATACCTGCTCCTAGTTCCTACTTGATAATAGGATTGATAACAAAATTGTATTCTTAGGCACAATTGTCGGCTTCTTGTGCTCACTCACCACGCTCAACAAATCACCCAAGCTTTAACATACCTAACCACCCGAGGCGCGACACCAGCAATGATTTAAATTTTCATTGTACCAGATGTCGTAACAGATAATATATTATGTAATTGTTTTCGTAGTTTTCATTGTTTTGACTATAGTTATTGCATTATTTTTTATGAGATGGTTAATGTACCTACTAGCATTGAATTGAGTTAATATTTTTGTTCTTTTTTTTACCTATTTTGCAAGTAGAAATTGCGTCAATATAATGTTACAACATCTCAACAATCGGGTACGTTATTTATTATGCACGTCCTTGTTATGGTGCAATAAAGTGATGCATAATACTATTATTCTTGGAAATAAATAATCAGTGGTAGTTAGAAATAAGGAATGATTAATATCTAGTGATCTTTCTTTCAGTAGAAGTAATGACAGATCTTATTTATAAACTTCTTCTAGTATGCACAATGCTTGAATGATAAAAATAATGGAAAATACACAAATTCCTGTAGTCTTCGCACTACTTTTATCATCCTTCTTAAGAATAGACAAAATTATACGAGTATTCCAGATCCTTAGCACTCTTTTGGTTCTAATTGCAGGGTTACTTATATTTCAAAGTTCCTTGGATCCTACGCATTCTAGGTATTTGATGATATTCGCCATAATATTATATATTTCCTGTGCTATTAGCTATTGCTTTTGCTAACTCACTTTCAGTTATCTCTCTTATTTCTGGTTCTTTATCTATATTTATACTTTCTTCTGATATATCCATGTAATCTTTTGTCAGCTCTTGGAAACTTTCTCTCCATCTTTCCATTATTATGTCTTGGTCTGTTATTATACTTTCCTCATCATGTATATTCTTTGTTTTAATGTTCCATAAAATAATTTCTGGTTTTCCATTTTTTCTTAATTTATTCTCCGAGCTTTATGCATGCTCTATTCTTCGCTACTTTTATTACAATCTTAACTTCTTTTTTCTTTAAATTTATTATAACCGTCTAACTTTTTACTACTTTTATATTTTTCCTCTTTAATTGATTTTTGAATTTCCTCGTTCCACCACTTCATCCATTTCGTGTTTGTATTTCCTACTTTCGTTATCCCACAACAATCTTCGTATGCTTCAAGTATATATATTGCTATTTTACGCTTTTAAAACTAATATAAGTTAGCCGGGGTTTTAATTTTTTTGTGCACATCATTAGGCGACATATTAAAAATTGACTTCTTTTTTTTTTCGAAACAATATACATTGCTATTACATGGTTTGGTTTTTAATATTTAAACAAATCTACATAATTTTTCATTCAGATCACTCACAGCAGAAATTTTATTTAAGAAATCAAATACCTTTAGCTTTGAATTGACTGAATTGAAATTTAATTCCATAGCTGGAGCCCATGATTTTTCTACAGCCTTTTGGTAAAGGAAGAACTGTGGTCTCGATGCGCGGATGCGAATATATACCTATAACATGTCAGAATTAATTTTGATAATTTGATATGTCAAACCCGGCGGAGATTTTTTGTTTGGTTTGGGAGTTTATATCAATTTGTTATACTGTTATTTAATACAAAATTTAAAATTCGGGCAAAATTTTGTAATTACTGGCTACTAATAACATTTTTGGAGCCCAACGTGGGGAGATATTCAATGCTCTGTACAATAAAAGAAATATTTATTTTAACATGCATATACCTAACACGTTAACGCATTTATATCCTATTATGTGTATTATTATGGATTAAACTTACATTACATTAATACCTATTAATTTCATGTTTTCATACCAAGATTTGAAATATCTTCCTACAAACCGTTTTAATTTGTGTTGTAAATACCGAATAAAAATATGAAATTAATAAGTACTAATGTAAATGCATTAACATGTTATAGATATACATATTTTTTTTAAATAATAATAATTATTATTTATTGTTCAACGTATAAATATAGCCCCACATTGGGCGCCAAAAATGTTAAGTTAGTTTTTTTTTATTTTTTCACTTTCGCTATTTATTTTTATTTCCATCTTTGATAAGTATTGATCACTCCCTACTTCTGCTTCTCTTGTTACCCTGATATCTCTGACCAGTTTCAATTGGTTTCTGTTAATTATGAAATAATCTATTAGTGATCTTCCTTTTCCCTTCCTTTTCTCTTAGAAACTTGTTAACACCTATGTATTATAATTTGAGTGTTTGTTATTACTAATTCGTTTTCCAGATATAAATCTTTTTATTTCCTTATTAATTTATTCAAAGTGTCAGAGAAATAGATTGTGTAATTTCAAATTTTCTACCTAGAAAATGTTCCTTTAAGAATATTTATTTTGTATTCCATTCTTAAGGAGACCTTAGTTTTCCTTACCCCTTCTAATCAACCACCACTACTTTTCTATTATTTCTGATTAAAGGAGATTATTTCCAACTTATTCTCTTCTCCATTAATCGCAGTGAATTGATGAAATTCTACTTATATCCTTCTTACACTATATTTGGCAATTTTATACCAACTCTGCGTTTTACTTCTCCATTATCTTGCCTTGACATCCACACTAGTATCATTTTATACCAACCTTTCGACAGCGCTTTCAGTGAGAGGATAAAATATACAATTCCTTAGGTAAAAAAGGAAAATTACCACTACGCAAGTACCTAAAATATGAACTTTGATATCCAGGTTTACGATACGACGGGCAATAAATTGGATATTCCCATGCCCTTTTAGCGCTAACGTAATCCAAGTTATCTCCGACATTCTAAAAACTCCCCGGGAGTCGAGATCGTTCGGGAACACATCAAAAGCAAATTTATTGTTTCCAACGATCCTTCCAGTTCGTCGCAGAAATACGTCAGAGAGCGGTTGGTTTATTAACAGCCGATGATGATGGTGTTGCTGGCAACGTATAACTGAACTCGGATGATGGATATGAATGTGTTGACCTCGTCTGCGACCCACAAGTTCAAACGGAATCACGTGGGCCGTGTTCGCCTTTCCGATCAGGCGAGTGGAATCGTTTCGGATTATAAACGAGAGCGTACGAAAGACGAGCAACTCGAATCGTAATATGCAACAAGGTATAGGGATCATCCTAGCTCTATCTCCGTCCCCCGGAGACCAGGAATCGATAATTGGCTGGCTTCTATTTTTGGTCATTGCTGTTTTGCGGAAAGCTTGCACGTCCTTGCACCAAAACGCGGCGTCGTTACCATTTTCCAATACGACCAAACGATACGAATATCGTCGTCACGTTGCGCACTTGCTCATGTATGCGCTCGTAAAACGCTGGCGAACGGTAAATAAATACGAGTTACTTGCTGCACGGGATCCAGTTGATTGACTGTATCCTTGAGGAAAACTGGTCAGAGGCTCACGGTTTAAATATTGACTCTAACACGATGTTAAACAGTAATAAAAAATTAACATTTCATTTCGTACGTAAAACCTCCTTGTATGAAGCAATGAAAATATTTGCTTATGCTGCTACACCAAAGTAAAAAAGACATGCACGTGCATCTAGTTTCTGGTAAATTTTCTATTGAAACATGTCAATATTTGGCTAGGAGATATTTATAACTACATCTTTACATTTGCACGGTATTCCAATTGAATAAACGTGATGAGGAATAAATTTGTCAGCATGCATGTCCTCACTAGAAATTGTTTGAGATTTTTTTGAGCAACACATTTTTTTAAAGTAATTTAATTTCCTGATTAGTTTGTTTTAGTCTCTCAGCAATAATATTTGAACGTCGTTTTGTTTCGTAGTTAGCACCTACTTAAATATTAGCCATTAAACTGTTATTCATTCTATATAATTGTTTTTGTACATTTCTGGACTCTCTGACCTTTACTATATATAATTGTTGATCTTTATATTTATATATTTTATTTACTACATGACGTTGCCACTGCTTTGCTGCCTTTGTATTACTCTTTGTTTTCATTTAAGCCTGCGCACAGGATTGACTTTGTCTGGCAACTTTTCTGAAACTATTGCGTGACAAAAGTGAGGTACGTCGACGAGAAGTATTTTTTTTTTACGATCAATTAATACTTAGTAAATTTTCTTGTTACGTAAGAAATTAAAAAATATTCCACGAAGTTTTTTTTAGGTATTGCATAAACCGTGATCGCACTTGTCTAAACTATTATGTGATAAATTGTTCCTTCTGTTGGTTAGTATTGATCCTTTCAGATCCTCTGTTGGTTTCACTACTTCTTGTAATAATGTCAAAAACCTCTTTCCTCCGAAAATCTCAGTACCACCTGTATAATTCTTAATTTTTTTTTTATTTTTTTAATTTCATTTAAACTCGATATCTTGTTTTAAGCTTCTTTTATGCTTCAATTCGTATCTAATTTGTATTTTAGAACATAGTATTACATACATTAAATACCATTTAGTTAAAATGAGAAGTGTGACTTAAACGTTACATTTTGAAATTCTTAAATTTTATTAAATTCTTAAAGTGTTTTGTTTCTTGTATCTTGGATTATGTAACTTAAAATGTATCCTCGTGTGTTTTACTGCTCCCGATGAAGCAGACAATGTTTTTGTGAAATACAGAGGATTAAACAAATGAATCGTTAATTGATCTTAACATACAGACGGCATACTTGAAAATTAATTTATTTATTTCCCTATATATTGTATATATACAGTACAACTTGTTCATAACGTCATCGATTATAGCGGCAACTCGGGTATAGCGTCATAATCGTCTTGGTTCCAGAAATTACCTATAATAAACAATTAAAAAAAACATTGCATATAACGGAACGGGATTCATGGGATTTAACGTCAATTAAAATACATTCAAGGCTGCGAGCTACAAACTACAATATATACCGAATTCGATACGATTTTTGTACGAATCATGAAGATAGTGGAAGTGGTGTCTACCTTATTTGTTAAATTACAGTTTTTCCAAACTCACCTATCTCCTGAATAACGTCACTCGTCGAAAAAATCAACGGTCTAAGATGATGACGCTTTAACCGAGTTCTACTGTATATAATATACAGTGCGTCCGTAAAGTCTGGAAACACCTAAATAATGTGATTAATGTTTTCTGAGAAAAATCATCAAACATATCAATTATTGTTTTAATAAAAGTAATGTAGTTTTTTTCAAAAATCTCTTGACTTGTAGTTAAGTCATCTTGCTGCATCCATATTCCATCGTTGGATAATTCGGGAGTTTTGTTATAGGGGTAGAATACTGCCAACTCAGGAATTAATTAATTTGGAATAGCCATTAAATTTGCGCCGATGCCCCAATTAATTCATGGACTAATTTAATACTCATTTAAAATAGTTTTAAACCATCGAAAATATGTCATTGGAATTTTGTCCACAACAACATGCATGCCTGATTCCATAATCTACTCACCACATATAAATCCTTATTTATAACTATGATAGTAAACCATACTAAAACAAAATGATATAATATTTACCTGTATTTTATTGTAATTTCGAAGATTATCTGGCATTTTCATTTTTTCTCCAAATACATATGATTTTTTGCTTGTTTTTAATGTTAAATTGAAATGTTGATAATTTATATCCTTTCCTGGGGAATAATGCTTATTTTAGTGTCCATTTTAGTCTTTTTTAAATGTGGGATGGTTGACTGATCTTCGGATCGACCCATTCTTTCTTTGGCCACGGGAGGAGACAGTTGTGTCGGTGGTCGCTTCTACAATTTAACGCCACACTTTCAAGAATAAACAGTTCAATTAAATTTTTGCCTAAAACTTTTTGATACAATACCCATATCGTGATTAAATTCACATTTTCCTATAATATTTGGATATTTCTACGGTAATTTTCCTATGAAGAAATGCTGATGAGAGCCATCTTGTGAACCAATTACATCCATTTACATCCGAATAAGAGCCCCATTTTACTTGGATTCTGACCTGTATTGAAGCAGTTTTCTTCACCCATGTATTCATGAACGATAGCATACCTAAAAAAAAATAGAAGAATATTAGTTTAAATTGGTAAAACACTTTTTAACATTTATTTTGTTACTGTTAAAGTTAAATATTCTTAGAAAGCGCAATTGTTTTGTAACTAAGGAAATATTTGTTTGTGATTCAAATTCAAGTTTGTGTGTTTAGTATGGTTTATTGTAGCAAATTTAAAATTCTAGTTAAAATTTCGAGCAAGCATTCAAAATTCAATTATTGCACAATAGAATACACTACTGTGTTAATTTAACAATAATTTTCGGAATATTTGAACTTATTTAAATGAGGAAATTTACAATTTGCCAGACCAAGTTTTGAGATACTTTCACCGAGAGAAAAAAAGTGTTGTATTAACTAATAAAATGGTGTATTGAACACTTTTTTCTTTTTCAATATGAGCAATGATATGCTAGTGTTAATGCAATACGTAAAAAAATGTTAAATTGCGTTTGTTAACTGAATAATAATAAATGTTATAAGAAACAGACTAGACGTGATTCTTTGAACATGTACTTAATTTTCCATTAACAATTTCTACCTGCTAATTGAATAATACAACAACATTATTCCAACACAGTTACTTGTTGTAGACACACGAAGTAATAATTGTCTCTATAATTTTATAATATTGGTTTAGCACTATAAAATGTTGATTCAAAACTTATATTGTTTCATTTAACTTACCTGTAGTATTCATCGAATGACTATTTGCATGTAATTCAACACCTTTAGGTGGTTATACGAAAAAGATTTTCTTGTTAGTGGAATCATTTTCGATTTTGCTTAAAATCACGTTACTGATCGGGCGAGTTTTTAATTTCATCGATGGATCCATCGATTACTGTATCATTAATGTATTAAACAGAGATATACTGTAATCGATGGATCTATCGATGAAATTAAAAATCCGCCCGCACATTCAGCGATTAGTCCATTGATAGCAACGCATAGCTATATATTGCCTAATTAGGAAGACTATAATAGGTAATAGAAGAAAAACGTTTACGGCATTATATACTAAACTTATATTAGCTTAATAACATAACTAAAAAATTACAAAGGTTTTATTCATACATTTGAAAGGAAAGTACAATTTAACGTTTCATAATAAATCATTAATAACAACATTTAACCAAAATTCGTTATCAGCATTTACTGATTTCGTAATATTACCCACCAAATAATCATTATTTTCAACGGAATTGGTTTTTAGTCATATTAATCGATTTACTTAAACAATTAGAGCAAATGATTTTTAGGATTATATTATCGCATATTTACCATAAGCTGGACAACTGTTTTGCGCATGCGTAAAATTACAACGTGTACACCGACTGTTCTAGAATTGTTCGAATCCGTTACAAACGATCTTATTTGAATTGCCGGACACCTCTTTCCAATGATCTTCCATCCTTGTGCGGCCCTTGGGTGAAACGTGTCTTCTGTCTTGCTCCTGCATCCGGCTGTCGATAGCTGTGTTTTCCAGTGTAATTTCAATATTATTTAAAATTTCTCGAACTTCCTTTCCAATACAGTGTAACAGCGTCGCTGCTTATATTTCGGCTGTTTTCCCACTGCAACCACTCGCGGTAGAATATAATTCCCAATCTTCTTTGAATTGCCTCCAATTTTTTGCTAGGTCGCCCTCCATTTTCATCTTCTCGGGTTGAGATATATTCTCCATTTTGTTTGTTCCTTTCTGACACTTTTTTTTATAATTTGTTGCACTTTTTCTTCCTTTCGCTGATTTCTTTTTTGTATTTTGTTTATTTTTTATTTTGACTGCGCCATGTTATATATATATTCCGCGATGGGTTTTAATTATCTTTATTATTCAATATTAACGTTACAGAAACTCACAAACATAGGTCTTATTACTACGGAGGTTGGATACTGACTGACTATACGCATGTGCGATCACCTATATGTAATAGTATTAAATATTACATTTCATTGAGTTAACACCGATAGTAAATATTTAAAGAACACCTTTTTCAAATGTCAAATCGACAATTTGTGGGATTAAACCAACAAGATAAAATATTGGTTACGCCTGAACACTATAATCTTGTTAAATTAACTCTAAATGTGCAACAATATAAATATGTTTGTTTCAAATAAGTGCATATGATTCACTTAAATGCAACATGGTTAAATCAATGCTCAAATTCGTGACACTACGAAAAATGTTGAAATAACCATTTCATTTCTCTCAGTGTTTATAGTACAACAATTGTTTCACATGTAGTTTTGGAATTCACGAAACCTGAGAAGATTTGTTGTTAATACATGTGGTATTTTGCACGTCTATTTAATGTTATTGAACTAAAAAAATAAAACTCAACATTCTCCAACATATAATTACGCTAACAATTTAATTGAAAAGCAAGCACATTTTGAATTGAATATTACGGGCTCTCTGCTATGTGCCTTAAAGCATTTGTGCGGGTACTAAATAAAAATAGAGGGTCTGCCTATTCATCTACAGGCGGCTGGTAAGGACATTTAACAATGATTTATGTACCAAGGTGTTCATGAATGATCTCCTACCTAAAAATAGAAGAATATGATTTAGTTTTTGTTCAAATTGTAATTCTTTTATGAAATATTATTTTGGTTAGGATATATTTGAGGTTAATACTCGTTAATTATGTTTGTCATTTCGTGACCGATACGAATTTGTCGTGTAATTCAAAATTAAGTTAGCGTACTTGATTTATATATATTTTTATATGATGTATTATTGCAAGTTTGAATTACGTGGCACTGTCTTTTTTTCGCGACCTTGTTGTTGTTAGATTACTGCGATATAAATGTCGATAACAGAATCTCAATCACTTGAAGATATTTTCATCTTTCAAATAGGTTTTATTATAATGAAAGTCGACAGTAACTTCCTCATTTTAATTGGATGATTTAAGTAATATAATATTTCTTAATTGATTAGGTAGGACGTTATTTAATATTTTTTTTATCGCCAATCATATATACCACTTTATAACTTTTACAATGGCACCTACCTAAATTAATTTCTTGGTGCATTATTTTCTTGCTAAATACTTTGAGAAAGTTTTAAAACAATCCAAGTAAGTGCACGCTTTGGAGTAAAAGCGTTTTCTAATAGAATCGTGTTTTATATATTTGACGCAGGCTTGCACCTTGATATAACAATTTCGCTCTTTCTTCGTGCTTTACATTCCAGTAATTTTATTTTTGCGTCATATAGACGTATTGCCATTTTAAACATTTTAACTACCAGATAATTTGACTTGCATAATTTACATGCCAAGGTATCATAAAACTTATCGTTCATCAAGTTAAACCAATAACCGTCGGTGTAAATCAACACGTGAAATGTGAAATAGGCACATACCTAAAACTTTATATATTCACATGGTATCGATTATGTGCACCGCTAATTCAACATCACCTTGAAAGGTGTAAATCTATACATCGACACAAGTGAACAAAAAAAGTGACACTCAACTCCATAACGCAATTACCGTAAAAACCTTGTGATATTTATTATTCAGCTCGAAATATTGTACACCTGTTCCGCCAAGTTATTGCTCCACCGTGAAATTCGAATGTATCATATTATTAAACGACCACTGAGTGACTGTGGTTAAACGTCACAATATTGCGCAAATTTCCAAGAAACTCGATATATTAGTGGATTAGAGCGTGGCTTGACACTTGCGACAACCAACCTGCGTGCGTATCGTAATATAAATTGGTAAGCATTCACTTGCACTTACTTACCTATGTACTATATGTGAGAATATCTATACAGGTATTTATATCGTGAAGCAATGAAAATGTCACATATCTTGCGCCTATCGCACGTTGTTACGTAAAGTATGACGTCTCTTTTTTCCTATTTGAAACGTGACCTACGCGTGTAGCATTTCGTTGGTTATTAAAATATTATTTCAAGAGAATATGTATAAGTATTAGTAATTTACTTAGTAATTTGAATAAATACCCACATTTTTTTTTATTAAAAGATTGTATAGATTCTTTTCACAACTATATACGTTAGGAACGAAATAATACATCGATGTGAATCTCAACGATCTACATTAAAACAAAATAATAAATATGCATTAATTGAAATATTTTTTTCTTTTAAGTAGTGGCAAGGAAATATTTATTAGATATACGTATATTATTATAACGTGCCATCGAGGAAAAACCATAATTTTTTTTTGTTCATGGGCGGGTGTAGGCCCGAGAAGGCAACTCGGCCAGAAAGACCTATTGTGCCCCCATGTACATTTCAGCCCTATCACATCATAAACGTTCGCAATCTGGCTAACAGTTAACTTACAGACTCTTGGTTCGTCCAAGCGATGGACCCCAAAGTGCGTATGTCTCTCCCCGTCCACGCCTGGGCAGTTAGCAAGAAGGTGAGCAGGAGTTTCCTACCCACTCCCACACTTCCTGCACAGGGGAGAATTCACTAGGCCATGCGGTACCTGTGTTTATTTAGTGTGCAGTGCCCAGTTAAGATTCCTGTGAGTAACTTCAATCTATCCCTGCTCCTAAAGACTGCCGTTACGAGTCTTTCCTCAGTCGGTTGAAGCCCAAGGGATTTACAATGCCTAGCGCCGGCAAGCTCATTCCAAAAGGAGCAGTGCTTAGCAGCAAGCTGGGACCTGACGAACATTTTGATGCTGCCACCTGAGCTACCACATGTCGGTTCTTGCTAACGTGTCAGCTACTTCATTGCCTCTGATCCCAGAGTGACCTGGCGCTCATCTTAATGTGACATTTAGATGTTCCATCAGCTGTTTCAGTTTTCTGTTGCACCCCAGTACCACCTCAGAGTCAAATCTGACAGCCCGCAAAGCTTTGAGGGCAGCCTGGCTGTCGGAGATGATTTCAACCGTTTTCTATGATGGTGTGGTCTCCGGCTTTATCGGAGCCTTTGCATCTACTACATTTTAGTCTGTAAGCCTCTAGGGTTCCTTCAAACCACAACACCAACCGCAGCGGAGGAAGCCCAAGAATGGTCTCCATAGTAATCGTTACTTCGACTCCACGTTTTCGTAGCGCCCTTTCCATCGACAGGAACGACGCCTTATCAAAGGCGCCCTGAATGTCCAGAAAGGTCGCTAGTGCGATTTCTTTGTTGCCGAAGGCAACTTCCACTCGGCGAGCCAGTTAATGAATGGCCTGTTCGCAGGATTTACCAGTGTGATAAGCAAATTGGTTCTCGTGAAGAGGCAACCTTGCCAGAGCCGAGTCCCTCAGATGCTTGTCAATTATCTTCTCAAAGGTTTTGAGAAAAATGAGGTAAGGCTGATGGGCAGGTACGACTTCGCTTCTGTATAGGACGACTTGCCCTGTTTAGGAATGAATACCACAAAAATCATAAGTAAAGTAGACTATATAATATATAAGTGTTTTGGGTTAGAACTATAGCCACTTCCACATAATGACATTTATTACTTGACATTCAATCAGAAGCGTTTATGTCAAATCTTTCAAAACTTTTATTAAATTTCAATAAAATGAAGAAATGGTTTTTGGCCTTATCAACCATAAATACAATATCAGCTATACCTATCATACCTTTCAGCTGATGCACTGATAGTTCTATTTCACCTCCTAGTGGAGTCAAGTTCACGGCATTTTTTCTCATCTCACAGTTACTTCCAATGGAAAATATGCATATCCTTTAATTTAGCTTAAAAAAAAAACACTTTTACCGATATTTTAATTGCTGTTTTAATTGTTATTGACAAAAAATATTATCAAAAGTTTCACTTGCACATAGACTTAAGGCTGAGTTGACTTGTCAAAACGCAATAGTACCAATCTATATCCACTGACTGTTATATATATTTTTTTTAATAAGATTTTCTAAATATTTTTCTCTGCCAAAAAAATCTAATATAATTGTCGTGCGTTAGGTCATTTACAGCGCTCGAATTCTTCAGCGAATTTTCGCCCTGTAAATAGCATCTACCGCACTCTAATGTAAATAACTAATTCAGCACAGAGCAGAAAGTGTCAACTCATTCTGAAGAAAAACTTACACCATGACACATATAGGATGCAATGTTTTCATTTCTTCCAGTGGATTATCCAAGACGAGTGGAATTTTGTCAATTGTTCCAAAATAATGGAAACTATGACGACATGCTTAGCACGGTTTTTATTCTCAGATGGGGCTTGATTTTATCTTTCTGTATATGTAAATTCGTGGAATATGAAATTGTGGTCATTGGAAAATCCTCATTTTTTGTTGAAAAACCATTAAATCGCATATCAGGCACCAAGTCCAGATTATTTTAGGAAATAACTACTTTAAATGAACGCTCAGACAAGTAATTTTTAAACCAAACGTGTAAATTTCCGTGGATACCAGCCGTTTCAAAGGCTTTAAATATAGTCAACAGTATCAAGCGCCTTCAACAGATCTACAAAAAAGGATGTTGGTTATAATGATTAATTTCAAATTTATATGATTTTCATTTTCTTTGGAAGTGGGATCGCTTCTTATATGCTCTTATTTGTACGAAAAGCATATTATCTACCATCCAGAAGATTGTATTTTTCATCATATATGTAAATAGATTTAAAAATATGGCGTTCCATAATTTCATCAATAGAAGGAAGAATTAGAACTGCTTTATAATTCGTAGTTTGATCTCTTGTGCCACTTTTATATAACAGGTTCAGCAATTGAATAGGAAATTACCAGCAATATTATCATTAGGTATATCTTACAATTAGTATGCCAACTATGGAATAAAATGATTTATTGATATCTTTTATCCATTTAGAAGGAAGGTCATTAGAGTAAAAACAGCAAATCTATTAATGTGGTCTAAATACAAATATGATAATTACTAATAATTATATTAGCAGCAGATACTGATTTAGAATGTTATAAACACTGGTAATTATCAAGGTAAGGTGTGTTTTATTTAAACATTAGTCTGTATTAATCGCAAATTTCTAATTGAGCAAATAAAATTGTCTATTAATAGATTACATCTCATTTATAGAAGTCGGAGAAAATAAAATGAAAAAAAAAGTTACACAGAGCAACAATTTCTCAACGATTTCTAATTCATCCTCATTTTATATTCGGCTTCATCGACACCTCACCAACATATAAATTTATTTGCGCTTGATCAAACGAAAACAGCGATAGTTTCGCTAACCCATTTATTATAATCTTTCCATTGCATTGAAAAGAACGTCTTCTGCCAATGAACTAACTGCACGATATATGCATATTGTATCAATTTTTCGACCCGTAGAGCGTGTAGGATCGTGACGCCAGAAAAGTTAAATTCCCCTCTCCGTTCATGCTCGCCAGTCAATCCTCGGGAAATGAAAAATCTGAATTTCATTTGCATCCGTACTGACGCTGACGTTTACATTGATGCAAACGGAACGTTGCTCGCTGAGTAAATTAACTTAATGCACCTAATGCGGCGGATGTTCAAGTGAACGATAAGGAATAAAAACCGAAATGCGGAAGTTAGACTACCTAACTTTTCTTTTACTAACGCGTTAACTGTATCCACGTGGTATAAGGAAAATTGTTTGGACAGCGCACTTGCGTTAATGGAAAGTCGTGTTGATTGGATTTGATTTCCTGCTAATATAGCGAACGCAGTCGAAATCAATTTATTCTAGTTGTTAAGACGTTTTAAGCGGTCCAAAATGATTTAGCATCGCGTCAGTTAAGCAGTAATGAAGATATGTTAATTTGGTGAAGGGAATGCTGAAATGACGATGTTATTTAAATCTTGAAATAAAACAGCGTCCAATAATTTTCACTTTTACAAAATAATTTCATATAATTTGAAATAAAGTAAGATGTGACTAAGGTGTTTGGAGTTAGATTAAATCATAGATATTCTTGAAGGAAAAGCGTGTACAGACCATTTTGATATTCGGCTAAAGAAAGTTACAAGTTATACCATTTGCTGAATATAATAGAAAAAGCGATTGCGTTTCGACACATACGAGAAGTATTTTTAAATTCCTAGAAGCATATTTATTAATTTTGTTCTTTCATTTTCAATGTAATCTTCCCGATCAGTTTTACATCTCTGTATTAATTTTTGTAAACCTTCAAAAAATTCATTTTCTGATTTGCTCTCCTAATGTTCATTTAGGGCATCTTTCAATGTCATTTCTTCCTCAAAACGACTTTTTCGAAGATTATTTTTCGGCGTGGATCTGTTGAAGGTCCTTAGATTTAGCAATAGATAAATCCGTGGTCTTTTAAAGATTCATCATGGATGCCTTTGTCTTGAACTGAGTTCATGTATCTTGGTTGCAAACGGTCATTTACAATGCTTTTCCACTGAAGATTTGCTTTGCGAATTGCTTGAAATTGATGTTCCCACTTAGAGCAATCGTACCTCGCAGTCACGAGTTATTTTTGAATAAGATCCATCTGCTCCTGATTTATTGTTTTTTCCAGATGGCGCTTATCTATTGCCGTCATTTATAATCCTGACGCTGTCTCGCTGAAACTTTTTTTGGTTTCTTCAGCGATGGTATTTTAGAGACTTCTTCACGTTTCTTTAACACTTTAACTACTCTTCTTACCACCCTTAGTGGTTTGGCTTACATCTCCCACTTTTGGTTTATCTTTTTCCATTCTTCTGCTTCCGTTTGATTGGGATATCTGTTACCCCACCTAAAAGCCCTGTAATAGGTTGTTTTTCTATCCGGGTCAGATGAAACCTGATATTTTAACTAGGTTGATATTGTTTCCTCTACTGTATGGTGCATGATTAAGTTTTTTTAAGTCGCATGATGCCATAACAGAGTAAGAGAACATCTTTGGCTTTCCTCCTTCCTTGTTTTGATCAATGGCCTCTCATGAACGAGTTAAAATGTTCGCATGATATGCTCCTAGATGTAATGGCTTGTCCTTAGGTTTGTAATCTACCTTGGAAATCCCAAAAATTGTCACCATTACTTTCCAGCCGATTCGATTACTGAACTTTGACCCTTCCTTTGATTCAGAATCATACAAATTAACTCATGTTTCATCTTTAATCACCAATCAATATCAATAACATTCGGCTGGTTGTTCTCACCGAGCCCTAAAAATTTTTACAACAATCGACGCGGCATTATTTTTGATAAAGTATAAGATTTGGAAATTAACCTTTAACATTCCAAAATATTCATGAAGAATTCTGAAGGCAGCTGTTTGGGAAAGGTTATACATTTTTCCTGTAGTATACATCTTTGAATTTTCTCACTTTCTTCATGAACATGTGGTAACATCAGTGTTACTGATTATGATGTGGATGGTTGTAATGATAATGGAACACGGTAAAAACAGGACAATTCTCAATATCTATGACGCCTTGATGGAAGAAAATAACGGCGTACAAACCAAAATTATTGAACGAACGTCGCAATTAACCAAAAAATCCTTTTGGAACGGTATATAAGGTAATTTAAAATAGTACAGGGCGTCGAAAGCAAGGAAGTGATAAAATAGCGCCGAGAAAAATGGATGCCGCTATGAAATTGATATTATTAAACAGCAAATATACTCCACGTACAAATAAAATGTTGTACCTGGACTTAAGTGCTTCCATAAAGGATAAAGGTTTAGTGATGAGGCTGATGAGTATATGAATATTCAGTGTTTAGAGCAACTTTGTGACGAGCGCTAAAGAAAATTGGGTTTATTTTCGGTACTGTGAATAAATGTTGCAGAAACTTCGATGTGCGGACTTAATGGCAACTAATAAAGGAAGACTATGGTATGTTACTAATGATACTATTGGAAAGATTGGATAGATAGCTCAAGTATGTATCAGTTGAACGTGTCAGAGAGAAGATAATAATTATTCTTCATGCTGAGTCAGAAAAAGGACAGATCGGACAACCGCTATTGTCTGCAAAAAATGTAAAATCATTAATTTTGATTTCATGAATTTATCATGAAGACTTGACCCCATCCTTATTTATAATAGCGATGGACATATCATTCGCGACAGAAAAAGGAATGTAATAATAAGAGAGATATTAAAAGCATTTTAAGAAGCAAGTGACTTATATGTATTATGAAGATCATTAAAGCTCATCATGAAATGAAAAATTGAAGTCTATTGGAAATACTATAACACACTTTATAGCACATACCTGCTGAAAATTGGAAAAAATGCCGTTAATAGTAAAAGGAAACAAATATATGCACACGTACAATATAATACCACATTTAGTTATAAATTTGCAATACGATTCAACCTCAGACACCGATTTTCGACTCAAACACAGACGATGATTTATGGAATACGGTGTAGATAGAAGTACCAAATTGCAATTTACTATTATTTTATAGGGCCGAAATTCATAGTCAGTACGGCCCCTGGATATATATGCTAGCAGGTAAACCGTACCGTTTAAATAAGGAGAGGCAATTATCGCCACAGGAAGTGCTATAAAACCACTACAGACGTTAACAATTATTTTATTACATCTTGAAATGCACTGTACCCAATTGGCTCTTTTAAAGCGCAGAAACTGGAAAATATTACGAAATTATTTCTGCTTACGTAACCGAAAAAACAGAAAATGAAAACATGTTAATATGATGACATGAACACAAAAAAAAGTTTCTAGCGGCTGCATTATGATTTTTAGAGTATAATGTATAATCTTGATTTGCACTTGGCCCACCTTACTTTAGGATTATTTTTCATAGAATCAATTGCACTCATTACGTGATTACATGTATATTTTGGATATTAAATTCATGTTTAATTTTATGCCTTATAATTACCCCGTTGATTTAAACGATAACGACTATAAAGATTACCTGTTCATAACTGCGTATATACGCAAGCTTAAACTACCTGCGATAAACAAGTAATTATTTATAAACAAAAGGAGAACAGGAAAGGCCACAGAAACAAACAACAAGCTTAACCAATCACATTACACAAAGGGAACTTGCAACAGACAACAGACGGAATTTTAGCTACAGACATTTCGCCTTTTTAATTAAACCATGAGCGATCTACGTATCTTTCACCACTCGCAAAAAAAATAGAGTAAGAAATACGTTACACATATACATTAAATTACATACTTAAGTACCCCAGTTGCGTCACGATCCTTTGTGAAATTCATCATTAGCAGGCGGTCCGCCGTGTATATTATGCAAAATGGTACTTTCGTGCATGTAGCAGCGCATGTGAAATACGTCGAGGTTAATTAGTAAATGGGTCTAAAACGAATCCATTAAGTACCGTGTATTAATTGGAATCGAGCGTTGGCTTTGAGCGTTTCACTCTTTCCGAGCTAAATTAGTATTGTTCTGGGTAGATAAGCCGCAAGGGATAAGACAACAAAACAAACGGTTTCTTATCTTGTAAAGTAGCATGTTTATGTCGCCTAGCAGATAAAGACTAAACAGGAATTTTATGGATATTTATCGCGTTTCAAGCGATTTAAATGTTCAAAATTCCTTAAATATTAAAGATATGCCTATTTGTTGTGGTAGCTTTTAGAATGAAAAGTTTTCATCGTAGAAAAAGTAAACTTGAATTCTGGATAATTGGAGGTTGAATTTTATAGTCTCGAAAACGTTTAAAAAGTGATTTTTCAGTTATTTTCATTTAAAAATTATCATTTTCACTTTTTGCCAAAAGATGCTTTCCATTTTCGTTCCGTCAAATTCCATTATTTCATCACCCGGTATACGTTTTAATTAGAGTTTTTGGATAAAAAGCTACAAGTAAAACATGACCTCTCATCTGATTCATAAATCCAATTTAGAATAAGTTTCTCTACAATCATATGTGCTACTCTGTTGGCTTAGCAAGAATACGACTTTTTACTTCTGCACTCGAAGAATTTAAGAGCATGCAGTTAGATGGAGGAGCAACGCCAAATGAGAGATCTGATTAAGAAAACAAAGTCTTTCAGAATAAAGGCAATGGCAACATACCCAAAAACGTCTGGCTGAAAATAGACCTAGCAAAAGCTTGTGGATATTGAATCAAAAAAAATCACAGTAGCCAATAATTAAAGGAAAACTAGAATTTGTAGAATATAAAAAACACGTATAAATTTTAAATCTCTAGAAATAAAAACGGTTTTAATACCTTGTAAATCGCTAACAAATAAACACCGAACCGATTTAATGAAAACTCTTAGAAACAGCATGACGTCTAATCTTTTTTATTACGTCTTATTTCCTAGCCGCTTTACATCTAGCAAAAATAACTTTCCAGATGAACTAAACGTTATGGTAACTGCTGAAACCTCATCGTAAAATGTAATGTTTGTATTTTCTAACATATAGATACAACCAGCGCATTACAAAACAACACTAAACCTTATATATTCTATATTATATTATATAAACTATAAAATATGACAATCAAGCTTTCTAGTGATACATAAATATGTATATTTCTAAAATAGATGATGCTCAAATGAATTAATATAGATCTAATGTGTCGAAACGTCCTATTTTTAAATAAAAGTGGCCTTTGATGGAATTTGTTTGGTATTTTAGTACTATTTTTATGATCATCTTTATACACGGCTTAGCGTATTATTTTCTATAAATATGTATAAGGCATTGAATTTACATATTGATTAACTTAATTAAATGCGGAATAGAGTCGTATAGAGCTAAAAGTTCATCTTCTTCGATATGTTTCTTTATACTCTTCTGTTTTCTGATTTCTCACAATCTCAGTCTATTGCTCCTCTGTTTTTAAATATTCTTTACGTTCTTCATTGTTTTCGCCTTTTTGACTTTACTATGATGCCTGTCTAATGAATTCATTTAACTATAATCTAGTTTCATTCATTATCTATCTGCATCCAATTATCTATTTAATATGAAATACAGAGCACATCATATTTACAATTATTGTCCAAAGGTTAATATGCTGTGTTTTAGGACTAATTATATGCTAAATATGTATAGCAGTAGTTCGTCTTAAATGAACCGGGAATCTTTTGGAATTCAATGGTTTTTATTTTATTTAAATTCTTTACATAACTATGAAATGAATTAATTAGATTTATTCTAGAAATTGAACAAAATGATTCCATTTATTTTTTAGACTTGTCTATGCTATCAGTGGTTATTTCAACCAAAAATCATTATAAAGTTTCTTTATACAGTTTGGTTAGTTTTCATCTCTCCAAGGAATTCATTATTATCGAAACAGATTGCTGCTCTGAACCGTTTCGGCAATAAAAAGGACAGCTGAGAAAGGTTTGGAGTAACAAATTATGGGAGTAAGATTAGTAGATTACGTAGATCATAACAGCTTATCATGAGGAAATCAATGTTAAAATAACGTTTAGAACTCTAATCGATTACGTGACGTGTACGCATAGCACGAGGAACTGTTTGAAGAAGAGAAGAGTTTACAAACTTATTTGCGACATTTGTGGAAGCAATTACGTTGATAGAATCTATCTGGATTTTGAGACGACACGCATTTAAGAACACCGCAGATGCTTACAAAGCAACCCCAACGGCTTTTAACATTTCGCTATCCACTTAAAAAAAATAGCCATCATTTATACATCATTAAAATGTGCAATTTTTTTGCCACTGCACGATGCCATGCCACGTGCGATAAAAGAAGAAAACAACAAGGTCTTGATCCTCACATAATTCTTGAATGTATCGCACGACCCGTTTCGAGCATCCTCAGGTCAGAATTTAAAATCAGTTTAAAAATAGTCGAGGTTTAAAAACAAAGTAAAATTAGAAAGTGCAATATAAAAGGTTAGACTTAAGTAAAATTTATAAAGAACAGACATTTAAAAAAACACAATAAAACACTTAATTTAAACAAACAACACTTTAAAATTATTTAAAATAGATGTTGTCACTTCGCACTCAGAATATAAAAAATTATAATTAAATTTTTAAACTGATTTTGTGAGGATCAGGACCTTGTTTTCTTCTTTTTTCCTTTAAATAAAGAATTCTCATTCATAGATCAATTAAATTTTGACCGCCACTCTTTATATAGATACTGAATTTTTATTCTTCTGATTATTTTACTTTATTTATTATTATTTTTTATTTTATTTATTATTTTTATTATTCTCTGCCATATAAAATTAGTTCTTCATCATTTTTTATGCTTTATTCGATTGTTTAGCTTTTAAATTATAAATACTCACTCAATATTTGTTTAATTTTCTCGCATTTTATTTTATTATATTATAGTAATTGATTAATTATATTAAAATTATTTTGCAATTTAAGCAAAATAATTTTAATTTTAACATTTCCTATTTGTTACTATTGTGCGTATAATTAATTTTTCATTTTTTTATGTATTACATTTTATTGTATCTCAGTGTAAATAATATGTATTAACTGAAAGAAATAGTTTTTTTTAAATAGTAAAGAAAGTAATATTTCTTAGAAGAATATTATTCTTATTTTTCTCTGAATATATAGTAACAACTACTAAGGAAGAAGAAACTATACGTATTAATAAATACATTCTAGATTAAAAAAATATTTACTGGTACAGAGACTTCAACTGTTTTATCTCTAACTGAATAAAGGAAAATGTTCGCAGGGAAACTACTTTGCGTAACTTAAAATTACTTGTTTCCACTCTCAAAAAAGATTTCTTTATGACAACATATACAAAAATTTATGTTGTCAAGAAAAATGTAGTTAATTCAGCAAAATATTTGGTTATTTCAATTAAATCTAAGTTAGATGAAGTAGTAATTTTGTTCAGATAACTAAATGCTTGTTTTACCGTATTTACCTTTTATACAGCTGTGAGCAAGTTGTCAAAAAATCAGTTTTCCTGTGCATGTATACAAAACACCCTTTATTCAATTATATTCAAGTGTTTGCCACTATTTAAAAGTATTTGCTTTTAAGAAACGAAATCCTTTCTACAGCATAAAAGTCAATCAGTCTTATGCGATGCCGTCTCGAAGAGGTCTTACTGTATAAGATTATTACAAAACTATTAACAAAGAGTCTACCCTGCTATACAAAACAGGATAAGCTATATTATAGGAGCTATAAAATATATTATAGCGTATTACATTTCTATGAAAGGATACAATCTATTTTTCTCAATGCTTGAGTTGCTATGCAGCCTGTATTTGCGTGAAGGTTTATATAAAATGTCAACATCCCAATAAAATCGTTTTGTATTTAGATTAGCATTCTTATGGTGTATTACAAAGTGTAGAGAATGGAATACTACTGGAATAAAAGGAATGACAGACTGAAAATAAATGTCACTGCGCCGTACATGCATTACACAATTCTTATTTTGCGCAGGAGGAGATGAATTGAAAGTGCATTATATAACATGAAACGAAACTAAAGCTTTAAGTTTTATTTCATGTTATACCTATATCAAAGGCGATATTACAAAATGTGTAGCAAAATTATTCTTTACCTGCAGAAGTCATTTTTAAATTTATTTCTTTTCTGAGAATATTACTAGAACACAAGGCATTTGTCCTAAAAGTTTGCAGAAATGAGTACTTCATAACTACATATATTTTACTTTGTTTTATCTCCAAATCTTTTTGTACACATAACAAGTCGCTTTGATGAATTCCAGGTTTTTTCTATTTTCGCTTTTTATTTTCTCTTTGAGTTCTCTTCAATAAAATCATTTAATAGAGAATGCCAAGTTAGAAGTATAAACTTAGCGTTCTCTATTAAATGATTTTCGGTATTCCTGTTTATTACTTAAAACCAAATTTTGGTATAATACCAGTATTGTAACGATACGTATTAGCATACAACTTATAAATCTATCAATAACACCAGCATAAGTCCTTGTTTAAAACTATTTGAATTCCTTTGTTATGTTTTTGTTTTAACTTATTTAACCGTGTTTTCTACTGCATGCTGCAATATTCTTCAAGGTCTTCAATTTCAATTAAAATCTAAAATACATAGCCTAATGGACGCATTATTCACTATATCAGACACTATTAAAGTGACAAATTATTCCTTCATTTAAAATAAATGTCTAGATATTAAGTTACAACAGCCCTGAATATTTTATACACCCATTATCGCCACATTAATACCTCCAATCCAATTATTCCTCCCAACCAGAACTAAACGACGCCTGAGCGATGACGCTGCAATTAATATCACTCTCAGCAAGCTGATGGAAAACACCCAAGTGATGCTTTTTCTGTCGTCGGAATAAATCAGGAAATGCCCAGATCCGGAGGTGTTAAGTACGTAGTACGCTACAGCGAAATTAGTTGCACTCTTAAATTTTTCAATTGCTTCCATAATTATGGGCACGATTTTCTCGGAAAGTGCGTTGCCACCAGTCAATGTGGGAGGTTCAATGTGGCGTCGTGTATACCTAAGTTAAAGAAAGCGTAGGTGTTTACACAACACAAGATCACGCTGTATAATATTGTAGATGTTACATACTTGCATACATACGTAATTTTATCGGCGGAGTCAATTCATAGGATCTTCGATTCGTTATCACGAATATAAGCACATAAATGGCATGCATTCATTATGTATACTACGATGTTGATACATACATACATGCATAGTTAGTTTATATTTATTGTTTATTCACGGCTATCGATCAAGGATTTATGTTTATGTATGTACTTAATTGTTGCTCGTTTCCCTTTCCTTTGAAAATACATAACGAGTATATTATGTCAGTGACATTCTTTGTGACGTAACTAATGGTGTTTATCCTGCATAATTTAGATCGATATTAGCTGTTAAGTGTTGTTCACGTGTATTTGTTTTGCACTCATAAAACATGTTCATATGTTATGATCAATGCTTTGATTTACTTAAACATATTCACTTCCTATTTCTATAGAGATCTGTTCATTTAATCATTTTTTCTTTCTTTTTTTTGAAAAATTCTTAAAACCAGCTGAAATCCTAACTACAGCAGAATATAAAAAAAATCCGTTTTTTTAATTAAATGTATTACTCTAAAAGAAAACATTTTTTTAAACCAAATATGAATTCAGATTCTTAAAGAAATAAGTAGAAGTGCTGTTAAAATTCAATGTTGTAGGCTTCATTCTTCGATTGACTAAAGTGATTTCTTGCTTTATACACAGGATGTTCCACATATATTTTCATTTATTCAGAAGTTAATTGAAGTAAAAAGTTTGCGGAAAACTAGTGGAATTAAGAGATGACATTAGATTTTGTCATTATGACACGCTCCACCTCAACTTTTTTCTTTTTTTAAATTGTACGCGTGATTTTCTTCACAAGTTTTTTGTAACTATTAAGCTTACAAGTACAGTCATGTAGCTACATTATTTCCAAATATTTTCAAAAAGTTTCTCAAAAACTAAAAATATATGCAGTCAGACCATAAATGATTGAAGTGTGCTGCTCCTATGAAATATGACTTGCTCCTACATCTCTTCTAATGTCAAACTAATCCGTGCGTGATCAACAAATGCCATCTGTACAACTTTACAAAATGGAAAGTAATTTTGATGATATTAGAAGAAAAATAGAGTTTAAAATTCGTCAATGTTTTATGATCGCACGTTATTATTGCTTATTATGTGATCAGGGTAGCCGAATGTCCAACCATTTGTATTTGTTTTTCTAAATATATCAGCCTCCCGCTCCCCTTCTCTGTAAATTTTGCTGAACCGCATCGTATTTCAAAACATGAAAGATGGCGGCCCTATATGTGGTATACAAAAATATCGCACTTACGTATTTTCCGTTTCTGTCAAATTCCACAATTGGCATTTGTTGATTCACATTATTATTATTATTAAATTAAAACATGTCGGCAAGAAACTTTTAGGCATATTTTAATAACCTAGTGTGAGTGTAAACGGCAAACTGTCGAGTTCGATGTGTGTGGGGCGGGAGTACCGCAATACTCTATCCTTGGCCCGCTACTGTATAATATATATATAGTGCGTTCTTATACTAATCTCTAAGAAGTAATGTAAGTCGCTTCGACACAATTTGAAGATAATACCTAGCCTTTTTATTCATTTAAGCCTGAGATGGCGGACGCGGCATTATCCAATATTAATGAAGAAATACAGAGTTTTTTTGATTGTTCAAAGTAAACATTGTCTTAAGTTAAACCGGCTAAGTTAAAAATTATGATTTTTGGTCGTGCAAGTATTGCCAATAAAGTGAGGGCCAAGGATAAGAATCAACTTGGGTTTGATCCTTGATAATGCTTTGCGATGGAATGCTCATGTGTCCCATCTTTTGCGATGCACAGTAAAAAGTTTCTGTACTAATGCAGTAATAATCCTATTTTATTTTACGGTCACACATCTAATGGAACGAGTTCGGTGGGAGACCTGTATATGCTTTAGTAATTTAATTGCGGTAAATTTGACTCTTGTTCATTGGGGTAATAATCAATCATTTAAAATGAACATTGTTAATATTTTTATGTATTTCTGTTTTATTATATTTTCTATTTCTGCGATAATATTTATTGCTACAAAAGTTCTCTTAGTTTTTGCAGATTAGAAAATGTTTTACAGGAAAAATGCCTACATACTCATTGCTCTCGAATCGCCCATTTTCACTAAGAAAGTAATTCAATAAATCAAGTAAAGTAAGAAAATCACCTTATTTATGTGGTATTCTATTATTTATTATGCGCATATTTTCAAGTTTTAGGTAACAGATAATAAGTATTTATTATTATTTTTTTCAACTGATACTAACGAGCTCAATGATAAGATTAAACAGTTTAGCTTATCTTCTGTGTTTATTTCAAATTTTAGAAAACGCTGATTTAATAATTACGATATTAATTATGATTAGAAAATTAAGAGTAAATACTTTGAAATACAGCAGACAAAAGACTTTTTCTATTCACACATACAATGAGCTTTTGTGTAACTGTTTCGCCGCAAAACAGTGTCACAAAGTTCCACTTTATAACACTGTTTCTCCACCAGTTCTTTACTTCGTGGCGCTGTTTCTGGTGACTTTTCATGTGAAATTGGTAGTGCAACTCGTGATTTGACATTTCACATTTGACATTTGTATATAAGTTTTTACTTGGAATTGCGTATGACGCAAAAACTGTGTCACAAACATGGAAACATTGAAATTACCTGCATGGACAAGAAATGCCATTTTAAATAAAAAAAATAAACGCAAGTTAATGCGCAATAGAAAAAATAGTATAAAGAAACACTTGTTACAATAATTGTTGTAATAAGATTTGAATCTATACTCAAACTTGCAGGTACTGGCATTACAACAAAAATCATTATAACACTAGTGCTTTAATATATTAGAAGTATTTCAAAGGAGTTTACTTGGATAAGATTCAAACGCCTTTGCCAAACAATATTTTCGAAATCTTTCAACCCTATCATACTGAAACTTCTCTAACCATTTTGGCCACATACAAAAATGTTTCGAATGTTTTTAGCATTTCATGAAATCCCCAAACTTTACGTTTTCTTTATTTACACCCATTGTATTTATGCCTCTAAAGCAACCTATATTTGGCACAAAATATTACAATCATTCTCAAATTGATCTTCAACTGCCTATATTTAAACTACCACAAATGCGATAGGCTTTTATAGAACCACTTTTAACGTATTGCTTTATTTGCTTTCAGGGAGGCGAACCCAATTCTGGGATGGATTGCCTTCAACTCAGACAATCCGCCGGGCCCTTTCACTACCTAATAAGCGAGCAGGCGAAGTCCCTAGTCGCCCTGCAAGAGCTCCAACATGAAGTGGGCGCGTTGCTCGAATTCCGCGACTTGGTCATCGAAACCTTCCCTAATCTGCGCAACAAGATGGCCGCCTCTTCCTCGCCCACCACCATGACCACCCACTCTTCAAACATACCAGTGGCGGTCCGAAGAGATTGGGAGCCGGGTGTTCGCGTCAGGAGAAAGTTAAACAACAAAGACGACAGTCGCTCCAAGAAAACCGAATCCACGATCCAAGATTCGGGATTCAGCACGGAAACTTCGAGTAAGGAAACGCACAGCGCCTCTTCAACAGCCATGACGACGTCCGCACCGGGTGGTGCTGTTGAGGTATGCACTTCTAGATTAACGCGCGAAATTGCTGCTAAATGAAAAATGCAGGGACTTCTTCTCACAAATCTCCTTATTATGAAAGATATAAGCCAGTAGTTTCGTGACTTCTAGCCTGATCTTTAGGACAGTGATAGGAAGAAAGTGCGCAGCACATGGGAATTTTTTTACCTTTAAATTTAGTAATTTTTTCCTTACAAATTACCTTTGCATGCCTTGAAACTAAAATAATACTCATCAAATCTGCCAAAAATTTAATTGTATACGAGGAATGGTCAAAAATATGAAACTACGCTAAGAATAAAGTATCACATTTTTATAGCCTTGATAAGGAAAATTCCAAAATAGGAATTATTTTTGCTGCGCAATTGGTTTACTTCTGAAATAAAACAAAATGATTACAACATAGACCACATAATCTCCAAGATCGCTAGACTTATCGCCAATGCATTTCTTTTTTTGTGGGGCTACATTCTTTCTTTATCGGTTCTGCCGATATGTTTGGGAGTACCTCAGGGTTGGGTTCTGGGCCCAGTACTGTTTTTACTTTTTATTAATGACATAGTGCAATTCATTAACTTTTCTTTATTTTTATATGCCGACGACAATACTGCTGTGGTTTCTGAAGCGGATCCTGTACAGATTTGTGGTTGCGCAAATGTGCTCCTTGAGCTGTTGAATGGTTTCAACGTAATAAAGTGCACATTAACGCTTCAAAACTTTATTCATCTTCTTTCACTAAACTAATAATTCTTTGCATCGCAAGCTTTAGTAGCAATAAGACATGCAGACCATGGATCAAGAAATTTGTTGTATTACCTCTACCTGGTGTATATATTCTAGAAAGTCTAGTGGATGTCTATAACGACAGCAATAAATTTCGGCTAAATTCTGATGTTCACGCACAATTCTAGAAATAATGTAAATTTCAGATTACCTTAAATCGATTGGAAATCACTAAGAGATCTCCGATTTCGGTAGGACTTCGTCTTTTTATCTTGTTGCCTAATGCAATTAAGGAACTACAGACATTAAAAAGATTGTGTTACACACAAATGGAACGGAATTCAAGAATTTACAAATTTACTGTTATATAATTTCACAGAAGCACTAAAATTAACATTATCACCACATATTTTCAATTTCAAGAAAAATTTTACCAACAAATAAATGGAGCAGCTATGGGTGCGCCCATATCTAGTGTTGTAGCTCAATTAGTCATGGAACATTTGGAAAATACTGTCATTAAAAACTTAAATTTTAAACCCATAATCTTCAAAAGATACGTGGATGACTGTTTTGCAATTGTCCCAATAAACAAAATTGAATATATACAAAATGAATTTAATTATGACTCAATTAAACCAATTGTTTAATTGTATATTGTGGACATCCGAGAAGATTATAAACTAAGAAATAAAGTAGAAAGTTTGCATTGCACTATAATTATAAACGTTTTATAAAAATTATAGGTATAAAAAAAAACAAATAAAAAAACTTTGAAAAAGACCCAAGCGCTCGAAACGTTAGGGAAGATGGAAAAATGAGTTATTGAAATTAAAAACAAAAAATGGAGCCACTAAGTCTCACGAGTTTTATTTTAATATTATCCCAAAATTTGGCCAAGAAAATTTATCAAGGTTAAAACGATTTAAATCTGCCTTTTTTTTTAAGGGGTGGTAATGCCTAAGCTATGTTTTAACTTATTAGGCCCCCGCAGAGCCAAATCTCCCTCCTAACCAACATTACGACCCCGGAAAAAACCGATTATCGTACACAGGTAAAAATTTGACGGAGTGAAATAGGGAATCTCCGTTTTGGAAATATTTTGTTCCAAAAAGGAGTTGCCATAGCTGAAAACAGAAAGTATTTCCCCGGTTTTATACAAAATCTCAACCAAAACGGAGAGATTGTATTTACTCCGCTTTCTAACACGATTTTCAAGGAAGAAATAATCTCCGTTTTCTCTCCGCATCTACACTACCGTATTTAAGTCCTAAATGTGAACAAATATCCCTAACATTGCATTATATTTTCTCCTTCACGGAGGTGATAATTTGGTTACTTAACAGATGTTTCTATTTCTAATACCTCAACGCCAAAAAGGGAAAGGATACCTCCTTTTGGGAACATTTGTTCTCCAAATCGTAAGTGCTTCCCTAAACGTTTTAATTAATAATTTCCACGTGGACTTACTTGCATTAGCAACGAGATAATTTTATCTGATACGATAGTAGTATTACATACATATGGGGGAAACAACGTCCGTTATTCATTTTAATAACAGCAGTAAGAGTTAAAATTTCTCCATTTCGGAAACTTTTACATTTATTACAAAATAGTAAAACTGCATAAGGGAGACAAAGTGGTCCTTAACGGATTAGGTTGCCTCGGTTAAAGATGTGTTTTCTCCTATGGAAAGCAAAATTATCTCTGTATTCTATCCGTTTAGTAGCAAAACATTTAACTCCGAAATGGAGGTTCTTGAATGGATGATCGCGAGGGAACACCGGAAAAGAGTTAAAACGGTGTTGAATTCAACTCCGTATTTTTATCTGTGTAATTGACCAGAGCGAGATTTGAACCCCGGACTCCGCACTGATAGCCAAGCGTGCAAGTCACTCGACTACCAGCCAGGCGCGAAATTGCATTTGGTTATTCTTGTCCAGGAGTACAAGGATATTTAGAGTTTCTTTTATGTTAATTTTATTTCTATTTAATCTAATTTTACAATTTATCTGTATTAAATCTCATATGTACTTATTTATACATTTCTGACATATCCACTATACGTTTTGTTTTTTTTTTTTTTTTTTTGAAAAATATATAAGCATCATTTATCTATAGTTTGATGATGTGATGTACAATACTCGTAGCTTTTACCTTTAGCCTTAATAATGAGATTTCTGGTTTAATATAAACTCACGCTGGAACTTCGACGATTAAGGATTATTATCGAGCATTTTTTGTTAATTAAAGGTTGATGAGGCTGAGGACGAGTTATGGAATCTCCTAGATGTGATCCACCGAAAAGGCACGCGATTAAAAGACGAAGTGGAAGCCTTACAAGGAGTGATAAGAGATCAAAACAACATGCAAGAAGAAAATAACTTCCAAAGGACCTTATTCACAGCATCTGCGGATGATGTGCGGCAGCTGAAGCGCGAACGAGACCTCCTCTTAGATAGGGTGGCGGAAATGGAAGCCGAAGTATTAGCGTCTCGCGTCCACACTTCTCGCTTGCAGGAAGACTTGGAGAATCTACTGGGAACGAAACACGACCTGGAGGAGCAGCTGAAGGCGATCCTGTCGCAGCGGGGTGAAGTGAATTCGCGCATCCGCGACTTGCATTTACAGTTCGTCGCCGAAGGTGACATCAGTTCGGACGACGAGCTCGCGGACGTAGATGTGAAGGTGAGAGGTGAAGGTGCGCGCGCGAAAGAGCCAACGTCTAGTCATAAGACGCCGAGGAAGAAGAAATCGGACAGTAGTGAGCTGGATAGGCTTTTGGAGGGAGAGATTCCTAAAGTTCGGACGCCGGATTCGAGGAAGTTTTCCGCTATACTGCAAGAGCAGAATCCGCTGGTGCTGCAGAAGCATCTGTTGACGACGACAGTACAAAATCAGGTAGGCAATAACCAAAAATTCCTTCAAATGTCGCTCTCTTGGACACTGTTAATGTTCAGTTTAAATTTTAACCGTTACCTCGCTGCATTCACATAGTTAACATTTTACAAGAATTACTGGCTATGTCAATAATTCATTGAACTGAAATTTAATTAATCCGCTATTGCTATTACGATGTAATTATAGTATGGCCTAATAACATTCCAATTTCTTGATTCCATTCAATTGCAATTACGATTACATAACTGCTTAATGCATCGACTCAAACAGTTTTTAGTTTTGATAATGTCAGTGCTTGTTTAATTCTTTGTAATCTCGCCGGTATTAAACAAGTCGTCGTATACTTTGAAGGTAGTTTGGTTTCGTCAAATTATGTTTGGAAAATGACAAAACCATTTTGGTAAAAATAGTTGGGTTAACTAGTTTTTACCTTATAATGCACAAACATCACCGTCACATAAATAATTACGTAACCCCTTCTAAAAATAATGAAGTCTTGATGACTTGTTGTTTTCACAAATATTTTCGAAAACGATATTTACAAATTCGTGTCCCATCTTAATTTTTGATTTTGTTATCATTAAGTTGAAATATTTTTTTAGACACACAGATACGCCGAGTTTAGGTACTTATAAGAAGTGTATATTAAAATATACAACTTGTATAGTTCTAGCATAATTGATATTTTCTGTTTCACTTTGGTAAAATAATAATAACAGAGAGGAAATTTGCTAATTGGGGCGATAAAAATCAAGTAAATACGCTTGTTTCTCTTTAACTAAAATGAACAAAAAACTCATAGTAATAGAAACAAAATAGAGATAAACATATTTTCTATATAAAAATCGGTATCATCTTTACGTTTAGATATGACTGGATGGGAATATCAAAAATACGCCCCTGTTCTAAGTACTAACTGAGAGCGAGCCATGTTTGCTAAATAATGACGAAAGCTTCAAAATACCATAAACGTTGCTTCAACATTGAAACTGTGACCGACATTCATTTTGAGACTTAAGGGCGCGCGAAAAACCAATATGGTGGACACGTATATCAATGCAGTTTACAGCACTACTTATTCGGTCGCTTTTTGTTAAATTGAGACCTATACTTTGCTTTTGCTGATCGCGTTTTGAAGCATGCATATATGCCTTTAATTTGACTATCTCAATTTTTTTTAATTTGCTCTTGCATTTGCCATACCTTTTTTCTTACTGAGCGCAAAAAGAAAAAAATAAATTATGATAAATATAGAAGCAAATTAAAAAATTCGAAATAGTCAAATTGAAGGTATACATGTATACCTCAAAACACAATAAGCAAAATCAAAATTTATTCTTTCAATTTCGTAAAAAGCTACCTAATAAGCCGTGCTGTAAATTGCATTTATATACCTTTCCCCCATATTGCTTTGCCGTACGCCCTTAATTACTTTTAGCTGCTGTTAGAGAGTGATTCATTTCATAGCTGAAAACATAATTAGATAATTTCATTTTTATAGAAACTGAGAGGACATGAAAAATCTACCCCCCACCAATTTGAACGCAGCCTTAAACTGGAAGGTTCCAGTAAATAAATCTAATAGAAGTATAGATTATGGATATCGAATCGATTCCAAGATCAATCAAGAAAGAAACAAACGCCAGTTTTACGTTATTTTTTCCGTCCCGCTGATTTTTTTTTTTTTTTGATAAATGCTATTTCTTAAAAAGGAAACCAACCTTGAATGTGATCATAAATCCTGGGCTTTCCTGAAGGAGGACGAATCACTTTGAACAATATCTTTTCACTAATTTTTCTTTCATCATTGATGACTTGAAAAACATTGATCCAGTCGCCTTAAGAACGATATCATTTTATTCAATGTAGTTTTCTATAAATGATTCAGTATTGCTGTTATATATTTTAAAAATTTTGTTTGGTAACGTAAACAGCTAAATAGTCTGCTATTATTCATCACGAGAAAAATCAAACGAAAACAAAGTGTCATAGTTTATTTTGCTTTGTTCTGTTTGAGATAACAAAAACACACACACAGAATACAGTGCTTAGAGAAAATATTAAATAAAATATTTGCAAAGTCAGTTAGAAGATAAAGTTAAGGGCAGTTATATTGGTATTGCAACAATATACAACCATGTACCAAACGTAAATACTATATAGCAATAGAGACTGATCAATATTCTATTGGATAGTCAAGATTTATTTTCCCTATGTCATCAGGAAAGATACATCTCATTTAATCTACCAGCAATTGCGTATGTGCAGATTCTAAGAATTAGTAGAGATCGCACAAGAATTTAATAATTCCTTTATAAACAGTGTTAGAAAATATACAGCTATAAATCATAGTAACACTTCAGATAAATGCAACATGCAGTTCAATGGTCGCAGTATTTACTTAGATGAGGTTTCTGAGAGTGAAGTTCTTTATGCTGTGTCACAACTGGAATCCTCGAACGCCTGCGGGATAGATTTGATTACTAATAACATTTTAAAACAAAATATTAACTAACTTATTGATTCAACCTCTTGCGGCATTAATAAATAGATCATTTATTGATGGTGTTTTTCTCAATTGTTTGAAAATTGCCAGAGTACTACCGCTGTACAAAAAAGGTGATGCTAATGATTTAAAAAATTACAGATCTGTCTCTTTATTGTCAGTATATCTAAAATAATGGAAAGGATTATGTGTGAAAGGTTAAAGGTTAACATCGTTCTTAAACAACTACAATATTTTAAGCAAACATTAACATGCTTTTCTAAAAAATAAATCAACGGGAACTGCAATGATTGAATTTATAAATTCTCTGTACAATGAACTAAATAACGGGAAAAAATGTGTAGGAGTTTTCATAGACCTAAGCAAAGCCTTTGATTTAGTCGATCACCCAGATACTATTACAGACATTGTATAACTATGGAATACAAACATATATGATTGGTTTACTTCTTATTTGAAAAACAGATTACAGATTGTAGAAGTTAATGGACAGCTATCTGATAGCAAAGTAATCTATAGAGGCGTTCCGCAAGGATCAGTGCTTGGCCCCTTAAGTACAGAATAATATAATAGACCTACTAATTCTTACCTAAACTTTATTTTAAAATTATTTTAAAGTTCTAAAGTGTTGCGTAAAGCGCTTGTAGTGTCAGTATATCGTTTAAATCTGTCATTTTTAGCTCCCTTTGAATTCAAAATACTGAAAAGAAATTAAAATTTCGTAAGCCTACCATTATTGCAATATTATTATAAACAAACGGTAAGCATCATTATCATATTACGTATTTAATATTTCTGAGATTTTTCGAAACTACATTTCGTCATTCATCACTTCCTGCACATAAGCTTACAACACACCGAAATTAATCTTTCGCTTGGTGTAATATTAGCAATTCTAATTGCTCACTACTTTTTTAAGCTTAATTTCAATTTAAACAAGTACAATCTATTCGATTATGATCCACCTATAATAACAAAATACCTTCCATCATAATCGTCGTCATTATCATCATCTACTTTCTTCTCTAAACGCTCGAGTGAAATTGTAGAAAAATTATCTAATTCCAGCAATTCATTCTGTTTTATACAGCCACCGTTTTTCCCGACATCGTCTGTCTAATTGCGTTGGTCCATTTCGCTATTCGCTCGTGGATCTAGCGATCCGATTCTGATTTCACTTTTTTTTGTCGATCTCCAAGTTTGCGTTGTCGGTATATATAACAACGTATAAAAATGTAATAGCGGTTACGGTCGTTGTTGTTCCGTTAATCGCGGTAATTCAAACTCGAATACCACGCGATTCTTGTTTCTGTCAACTTTCTAATTTGTTACGTGCCCGCTTGTCTATCTGCGGTACCGGAAAGGAATTTACAGTTCGGATTTAATTCTGACGGATTCACTAATTCCTACGTTACGAAATCTGCCGTCGATTTATCTTTGTGAAATAAGGTTTCGATATTGTTGTTGTTATACGGTATATTTTAAGATACGGGTTGACCCATATTATCGGTTTCACTCAAGTTCTTCATGATATAAAATATGGCATTGAAATGGGACTTCAAAAAAAAATATTCCTAGTTCAACGCTCCCCAACAAACTTACTCAGAACTTCCTAGCTTTATGAAAATGGTTCCCTACCCAATTTTAAATGAAATATGAGCAACTCGGATAGAAGAGTGGATAACAGCTAAAGCGATGTTAGGTTTTTCAGTACATCCTCCGAAATTAATAACTCTGTTCAAAAAAAATTAACAGAAGCCGGTCGTCAAAATCCATTTAAAGAGAACGGGCGGGCCTGCTCAAATTATTTCTACAGAGATATCAAGATGTTAACAAGCATACAACGGAAATTATTTTCAAATCACGTGCAGGAGTAACCAAAGGTGCAATTAGAGAATGCAATTTTCAAAAATGATAACATATTTGATAGAACACGCTCTCTTGGGTATGACGGAAAATCCCTCTTTGGTTGATTTGGTAACGAGAAAGAATCAATTACTGTCTTGTGCACCTAGGGCTCATCAGGCGTTGCAACTCCTGATGGAATAGAAATGACCAAAATGTGCAGACCAAATTCGGTGCAAAAGGCACTAAATTGTGAAAAAAGAATTCTGAACCTCAACCTTTAAATTCTCAGCGCATTTATGAGATCCAATTTTAGTCTTTTTGTTCATAAAATAAGATTTTACTGTTCATTCAATGTGAATTCACCAGATTTTGCGTTTTTTTTTTTGAATAAATAATTTTTGCATAAAAGTTGCAGCAAAAGAATCTCTATTCGTGTGTCTTAAGAGTATTTGTAATACAATTGAGAATGTAAGAACATTCGTTCTGTTGCAACAGATGTTAAAATCGTGGTAAAATTCGTTACTTAAAGTGTAAATAGTCCTTAATTGTTGAGTCACTGGACGATCTACCCTACAATAACGCTGCCATATGTACGTAGGTTTTTTTCACATCAACCCAGCGGACACATGAAGTGAAGCACAACATTAGGTTATTAATTCTTGGTTGATATTTTTCGTAGCCATCGTAAAGTTATTTTTAACCTAATTGCAGGTGTAGTGAAATATTGACTGAATGATAATAAAACAGTTTCTTAAATCTTTGTTTTTTTTTGCAATATTAAGAAATAAAACAGATTACTTATTAGTTTTTGAGGGTGTTGCAACGAATTTCTGTAATCAAATAATTTTCTTTTTTTAACGTTACTTTTTGCAAAAAAAAATTCCTAAACAGTTGAAGATAGGCATAGGAAATTGTACATGAAATGTCTAAAATTTTCTGAAAAATCAAAAAATTGAATAATATACAGGGTACAACATTTAAAATAAAAAAAATGGTATTACATGACAACAACATGTATAAAAGGTTTCTATTGAAATAAATGCACAACTAACGAGTGTTTCTTCGAACACGCATCCATTTATTTATTATCGAATTTATTCCATTTGACTGATGCACAGTGTATATAACATAATGTTGTTGAAAATAATAAAAACAATTAATAATTAAGTAGTTTAAAAAGACTGATTAAAATAGTCGAAACGTTTTACAAGATTTAAGAAACTGTTTTATTATTATCCAGCCAATATTCCACTAAATAATAATAATAATAATAATAATAATAATAATAATAATAATGTCTTTATTGTAGTTAGGAGAGAATACGAAAATAACATTTATACAGCATGAAAATCATAACTACAATCCCAAGGCGAAGTTCAGTAGAACTGCTCTTACACTTAACCTTGTGTTGTAAACAAAGACATAAGGTAAATAAATGCCTAAAATTTAACTATTAATGACTACATTTTGAATGGTGAAATGGTGAGATATTGTCCAACAAAAAATAATAATAACAAAAAGAAAGTGCTAATTAACATATGAAAACTGCATGCTCTAACAACGCTGTCGCCAAAATAGAATATTTCTCATAACTTTTTTGAAAGTCTTAGGTGGAAGTAATAAGGTAGTAGAAGTTAATTTATTGGTTAAGAAATAAATTTGAAAGGAGAAAGATCTTTCATAAAGAGAAGTGTTGTGTGAAGGTGGAAATTTTACCCCGAAACCTCGTAGAGACATTATGAACGTCTGTCCTAAACCTAATCTTATGGGGGACATTTGGACAAAAGGATTTGATGGTAGAGTGATAAACATCGTAACTCTCATCTGGCCTCCATATTCAGCCAGTTAGCAGTTACTAATTTATGAGAAATGTGTTCAAATTTTCTGATGCCGTAAATATACCGAAGGCAGGAGTTCTGAACCTTTTGAATACGGTTTTTAGTAAAGCTGTCCAGGGCAGAATGATACACAGGTGTGCAATATGAAAACTGAGATAAAATAAACGTTTCACATAAGTTCTTTTTAGTGGCTTCATTTGATTCAAATCTAATTGCAAGAAAGATAACATTATGTTATTAAAATTTTCGATTAAGAAATATATATAGGAAGATATATTAGATAAGTTTCCGATCTTATGGATATAAAGTAATTGTAGAAAGTTTCTTTCCCTTTCTGGTAGATGGCATTGACATATCTAAACTGTCAAAATTCAAGTCATTCTACTCATTAGTTTATACTTTCAAACGTGTCAATTCACATTGTTTGTCAACAATGGAGAAAATTGTGAATCGCGCAGTGATAAAATCCCTTCATTTGAAATGGAAAAAGACTCAAGAAATAAAAGCTGGGGTTAGACTCTGTATACAGTGAAGCCTCCCCTTCATTTACAACGATTAGATATTGGGTGGCCTTCCGGGTGCCCAAAAATCGCTACAACTGACGAAATGGTCTTTTTAGTGCATTAAACTATGATGGAAGATCGTCGATTAACTGTTATGGATATTGCTAAGGCTTGTGGGATATCATCTGAACGAATGCACAAGATTTTACATCAAGATTTAAATATGAGAAAATTATCCGAGGGCTGAGTGCTGCGCTTGTTGACGATGGACCAAAAGAGCGTATGAACAGACATGTCGCGCTAGTGCCTTAGCCTGTATCGAAAGAATCCAGCAGAATTGATAACTGACGATGAAACCTAGGTACACTGTCATACGCCCGAAACCAAACAGCAGTCAAAGCAGTGGATTGCGGTGGGAGAAACCAACTCCAAAAAAGGCAAAAGTCGTTCTCTCTGCAGCAAAAGTGATGACGACAGTATTTTGGGACAGCTGTGGAATAATTTTGATCGATTATCTTGCAAACGGTACAACAATGCATTTCTGGTTAAATTGAAGGCCACAATTAAGAAAAAAACGTCCGCAATTGGAGAAACAGAAAAAAAAAATATTTTACCAAGGTAACGCTCGGGTTCACACGTGCATTTTGGTCACAATGTCAAAATCGAACGCATTGAAGTTTGAATTGCTTCTGCACCCACCCTATTCGCCAGATCTAGCTACCAGCGAATTTTTCTGTTTCCTAATTTGAAAAAAAAATCTCGGAGGAAAAATATGCGTCAAATGCTGAGATGGAAGACGCTGTAAAGCAGTATTTTTCAGGCTTAGTCTAACAATTTTTTTTTTCTGGCGGTTTGAAAGGATGGGAGAAGCGTTGGACCAAATGTATCCAGGGAGACTTCATCGAGAAATCGAGTTCAAGTTCAGTATTAAACAACTGCTGTCAGTCTGTGAGCAGCAGCCTTCTTTTTTATTACTTTTTATTCGAGTCCCCCTTTGGCGGCGGGCATCGGCTCCGTTTTTTTACAAGAACAACTCCATGCAATGAATCGCTTCACTAACACAAGCCGACCCCCTCCGGCCCATCCGAGAGATCTTTTCAATTCATGCATGAGGCATCGAGATTACCCGGTATTTTCAATTTTAAATTAAAGGTACTCGGCGGTTTGCACGTGCGTCCGTGCCCTGGACGTTAATAGCGGCGATTGATAGACCAATAAAAAAAGGTTCGCTGTGCTGTTGTAAACGTATTAATCCCGCTGATGTATCTGACGTTTGAATAAACTATTAATGCAAGGCAATACAGAAAAAAAAGAAGACAAATACAGACAGTTCTTCCTGTTTATTTCTAGAGCGATTCAGGTTTGCTGATGTAAATCAGAACGCTAATAAGTGCAATTGATATCAATCTGTAATCTCATTTTGTGAGGTATCTAATAGATTTATTTCAATGAACTTCTCCTGATGTATTAGGAATGTTCGATAATCGCTATTCTTCTTTCTGAATTCCTAAATAAACGGTTAGGTTACAATATGGACAATTCTCTTCATATTCATATCAGATTCATATCATAACGAACCACCTCAAATAACTTTTGAAATTTCGAAACCCCTTCGAAACGTGTACCAAAAAGTATTTTTTTATTAGTGAGCAAAAAGTGCATAATAGGGTTGGGTCCTTCAACAAGTTATACAAAAAATGACTTAAATGTACTTCATTTTAGTGTTATACGAAACTGAATGCCTAAAACAATTCAACATTTGGGTTTCACATTTGTGAGTAAAGCTATTTCAAAAAATTATAAATTTCAAATTAAGTCCTAAGACGTCATAACTGTTTTGGCCAATAAAAAACTGACGATTTTTGCGTTAACCTAGTGTCATATGTGTCAGGGATCATTTAATGGTTTTTGGTTAGTGTTTAAGTGACATTTAGTATGACCATTTAATAATTGCGTGATATTACAATACATTGGGTAATTATTAAGTGTTATAAAAAGGTCTGCAAAAATACTAAAGTAAGTTTTATAAGATTATTGTTGTAATAAATTTTATGTATAAATCAAATAGATCATTTTATACAGACAACTTACATTAGATCCTGTATGTATTTGAAATAGTTACTGATCAAAATTTACCACCTATTGATGACGTTTAGAATATTTTTCCAACAAATCTAGATTTTAGGGATGATATATTTTTAAAAACAACACGCATTATAAACATAATTCCAGTCAAACACAATGTTACAATTGCGAATTTGACAAATTAACTGACAGCGGAGATGGAGACACATATTGTGCAATCGCCAAACCGCTAACTATTTTTTTATTGGCCCAAAACAGAATCTCTAATTCTTTATTGGAGAGAACAGTTTGTGACGCTGTACTAAAATTTTTCAAAAATATACATTCTTTTCTTTTAAAAATACTGATCTCATAAACAAAAAATATGTAAATTCGTAGTAATTTGAAATTTTTCTTTCGAATAAAAAAAATGGATTGGTCCAAGGAGACCTAATGACCTGACAGATAGCTGGACCTTACACCCACTTGATATTTCTATCTGAACCCTGGAGTGATCGCGCCTCGATAGTAGCATAGGAAATCGTATGCTAAATGGAGCCTGTGAGGAACCAACGCGGTCTGGAGGGTTAAGTCTAAGATGTATGGCACGCGTTCAGCTTCCTTACAAGAGTTACGACAAAAAAAAAAAAATAAGAAAGCCAACGGATAACTCCAAAAATGTTGCGAAATATCTGGAGAGCATTTGAAGCAAGATCGTACTATTGTGTGGAGGTTAATGATCATGATTTTGCACTTTTTGCTTACTGATTAAAAAAATGACTTTTTGATACATGTTGCCAGAAAGAGAATTAAAAAACCTTTTGAATGAGTCACAAGGCCCATATTCAAATTTTAAGAGTAGGGGCTGCTGCGCCTCAGGAATGTTTTTAAATCGTCAGAGCAGTCATAAAAAGTTGTCCTCCTTGATATGACAATTGACAGATTTCGAAATTTTATATAAATCGCACCAGGTAAAGAGTTATTTGAGGTGGCTCGTTTTAATCGAAATACTCTGTAGAAATACGTACATATTAAAAATTGACAAAAAAAACAACTAATTTATCCTGGGATACTCTTTCTTAAAACATATCTCTTCAATAATCAATTCTTTCTTGTTAATGAGTTCAACTTAATATGAATATTTCGAGCAATTGCTAGATAGCTATTTCATATTACAATTTTAATTTTAAAATTAAATTTAGAAATATTAAGTCATGTTTCCAAAATTGACAAAGGCTTCGACTAACCGTGTAGAAGATCTTCAATCAATTACGGTAAACAATATTATATAAGATTTTCTTTTGGGGAAGAACATTCAGAAAGATACACTTGGGTACCTTTCCTTGTCAGTGCAACGACTCTTTTTTAGAAAATATGAACAAATATTTTATTTTGTTCCCCATAGACGCTACGTTCTCCTGCTTCTGATGCTATTCTACTTTTACTCAGATAAGGGGTACTAAACCTTAATACTGTACCCCTAAAACAGGGTTCTATTGAAATTCGTAAAAATATACAGGATGTTTCATTTAAAATAACAAAGTTAACATCAAGTCTGATTCGGATGTTAATATACTCATCGAATCCCCGATTTGCATTTAATTAAATATTGAAAGTCTGATTAAAGCCATGGTAGCCCTGTACTCTTATGCGGGCTGACTGATCTAGGCATACCTTATCAAGGATATGGTGATGATATTGCCATATGCGCAATTTGATTGAACTTCGCGAGAATATGGTGTCAATCGGTAGGACTCAGTCTTAACCCCACTAAGACTACCTTAGTAGCATTCACTAGGAAAAGAAAATCAAATCTCAGAACCATGAAAATGGTTGGGGGAAATTAAACGAGCCAGGCAAAAGGAATAAAGTAACCCTCCTGTGGGTTCCGGATTCTGTGTGATCCGGAGGAAGGAAACGAGATAACGGATAATCTTGCAAAAAAGGGCCTTTTGCGGGATAAGTAGCAGTACAATGCTGAAAAAAACTAACCAAAATAGATTTATAGAAAGCATCAATCTGGGTATGAACAATGTTCACATGTTAACAGAAATACTTTCAGGTCATTGTAAACTGAAAGGACATCTGAGTAAACTTGGATTCGCAAAAGAATCTGAATGTCGATTTTGTGAGGAACAAACCTCTCAAATTGTGTAGCACTGTGCAACTCAAGGGCGTTGCACCTGGGATCATGTGAAATCGAAGAGGGAGACTTGGGGGCTTTCTGATATCATACACTTTCTGAAAGAAATAGGATTGGAAGACCAGCTATAAAACAGCAAGAATAGGGAACACAATAGATCTCTTAGGTCGCAGTGTGGAATCACCCTCTCCACATACATACATAGATATGTTGGCGACATACTTTATGTCTGGGGTGGGCATAGTCATGACCTCCGTGACATCACTATAGCACAGTATAGAAATATATCAGTAATAACAGAACCCCTTTTTATGAATGAAATTCTTCGTCCTATTTTAAGGACCTTGATCACATTGATGCTACGGAGTGCACGGCCACGCGCATCCTATGCGTCTACCGGAAAAATGTAGGAACATTTAAAAATTTGATCTCTATGCTTTATAGCGGAGGTTATGTCAAAGTTATATCATATATTTATTATTGAATTGGTCGAAATTTAGTAGATGCAAGAGAAAGAGTCGCTGTAAGAATATTAGCTGTGAATTATAAACATGGGGTTAATATTGAAAGACATAAGTAGTGAATAGTTTATATTTGCTATGCCTACAATATAGACAATGAAAAATATTACAAACAGAAAGTTTTCATTAGAGATTACATACATGTTACATACATATGTAGTGGTCAACAATTTATTCTAGCAACGAAAGGTAGCAAGTCGAAAGTTATTTACATATTGATATAATTGACAATTTTACAATTTATGAAGTTATATGGCTTTGTCACTCCATTTGGTCAAGCTTTTTCTGCCGATTTCACACGTGCTTCTATTTAATGTGTACCCTGAATCCCAACATCTTTGAAATCAGAAACTTCAATGTGTAAAATAATCGCATTCTTGACATGCATGTTCAAAATTAATAGAACTGAACTGTGCTATGAATTTTTCCAAACACTTCAGTTGTGGTGACACTAATTCAAAAGTATTAAAAAATATTTTCTCTAATATTATAACATAAAAGAAAGGTGTTTTTAATTTTCCAAATTTCTGCTTATTCGCATGTTCACATGCCTTTAAATGGCAAAATAACGTTGAATTGTCTAACTGATCGTGTTGCTGGGAAAACCCTTCACAAACATCACAATTGTAAACATTTAAACATTTCCATATCAAATATCCACAAATGTATCGCAACGAATTTTGCGAAAAAACTTAAATTGTAATTATTTCTCGCATTATTCTTGCAGTTGGGAGTATGCCAACGATTGTAACCAATGCAGGTAGTTGATCCAAATTCCTCGGGTTCCATCATCAAGCATCACCAATGATTGCTATGATGTATTGCTTACATTACAACCTTTAATAAAAACAAAAAATTAAATGTTGATCTCTCGGGTACTTTTTACTGTAAACATTGAAGTGCACTTCATACTTTAAAACACCTTTTCTTAGTATGTGGTGTTATTAGTCCCATAGTTGTAAGTATTATTGACATTTAAGTGTACAATTGATTATATTAAAATACTTATGAATGATCACTTAAAACTGAACACAAAAAACGTATGTAAAACTGTCTATGAAAAAAATAATTATAAAATGTGTGGCTAAAACACCGTACACGTAAACCAAGAATCACAAATAAGAGATCAAGAGAACAAACGAAATTTAAAAATAAAATGGGGGTGAACATCATAGCGACATAACATAAGTGCCTAAACGTGGTATTTAATTTATCGTGATTGATACATACACATACATACGTGCTGTTATAAACACTAGTACCCCGCCAAAATTTTCTTGAATGAAATGCACGATCGTACACGATTCACGTGCTGCGCAATACGATTTATTTATGACCGGCCACGCTCATTTTACTACGATTCGAAAAACGGACGAGAGCGGGAAGCCAATCTGTCTCTACTGTTATCTTTCTATACTGTGACTATAGTAGCTCTATTAAACACATTCGAATGGATCCATAAATTTGCATCCTGTATATGGGATTTTATTTTCAAAAACCATGGAATAGTAAACCGTCTTCTATTTGCTTAACTCGTTCAAATCTCCTAAGCTCTTTAACGAGAAGTAAAAAAACTGTAACTATATCTTATAATATTTGCTAAATTAAGCGAATGCTCCTGAAGGTTCTTGCCTTCGCACTTTTAAACAATTGGCTTAAAATAATGACATCTCCTGTCGACAAGGTTATTTTATTACCTATATATTTTAAAATTTACATCAGAATCAGATACATATATATGTGAGAGTGTAGGTCAACGATATAAAAATATGTACCTAATTGTTTTTATACAATGAATTTACTTATAACTTATTAGTGGAAGGCATTTCCTACATTTTTATGGCTAGCATTATATTATCGTAATAAAGCAATTTAGCTGTAGCAACTTATGCATTACGGATCTTCTTGATGGTTAATTAGTGAAAATCTGTAGTTTGCGAATGGCGTTGAGTGGTATGCGTAATTGCTGAGAAAGACTAAAAAAAAATATAATTATTTTTGCGCTAAAATAAACTTTAATTATTTTATATGCGCTAGATTGTTTCTTTTTTTACGGTTTTATATCGTTTAGTTCCGCCGTTTTATAAGAGCAGTTGTTAATTATACCTTTCCATTCCGCAGGTATTACAAGAAAAATTAGAGACAGCCTTTAAGAAAGAGGAAGGATTAACGGACGAGTTGGATAAGGCGCGGGAAGAAAACGAAGAACTGAAATTCCAAGTAAGTCTTTTAAAATAGGTGAATTAATATACGTTTTTTTTTCTGCTATGCAATCTGTAGGATCTTTGGATAAATTAGTATAATTAACTTTGTTTCGTAATATATTGTCCTACGATTATAATAAAAGACTTTGAATAAAATAAATGAAACTGCTGTTATTATAATATATGTGTGATAGTCGAGTTTTTTAATGTCTCACAAGGAGAGCCCACCAAATGTTAAGCTCAGATTTGAAACGTTGCAAATTGCTTAGACTCTAATTTAAAAACAGTAATAGAATTAGCCACGCAATAATTTTTCCATACAATAATTTAAAATTGTATGTATTTGTCCGGAATTTCCTCCAGTTTATAGGGAAAAATGTGCGTGAGCTTTAGGGATATGGTAAACCAAACACGAAAGTTTTAATAAACTTCTTTGTAGTTCGCACCATTGCATTACTGATTGTGAGAAAAAGCTGAATTTACAACGTCATCTCGTTGTTTCAACGTTTGTGTTTGTAATTTGTTACAACTTTTGAAAATGAACCACATCCGTGCTAAATGAGGCAATTTTGAGCACTTATAATAATAAAATGAACATGTATGAACTTGAAATGTCGTAATACTGAGATAAATGTAAGTTACAGATTTGCTTTTTTTTGTAAAATGGTGAAAGTTATTGTCCCCTATTTCAAATCACTTATACTGTCTTTCTCAAATCAAATGCAAATCTAAGCCCAATAAATTCTTAATTATTTATGCAACCTAAAATAGAGTAGGAGGAGATCATAAAGGAGAGTTGAACCAGTACAAACAAGGCATTTAAATTTCGCGGTAACCACTCAATTGATGAGCCACATTGCGCATCCTAAAAGGCCCCACCTTATAATAGGTGCGCAGTGTGGCTCGTCAACTGAGTGGTTACTGCGAAATTTAAATGTGTTCTTTGAACTGGTTCCTTATGGTCAAGTCTCCCGGACTCCCCTACACTTAAATGTAAATTAAAAATAATTGGGAACAATTCTGAATTACATATCGCTATGCTATAGACTATAGAGTACTTGTAGTTTCGGTTGCATAAGCTATCGAAGATCGTAGAGCTTATTCGCATTTAATGTAAGAAAGACGTTACATACATACCTACATAAGTATTAGCATCAATTAAAAATGTTCTTGAAGATAATGTTTTAGTTCGTTTGGCTTTAACTTATAAGTAGAGAGAGGCATCGCATATCAGATGACTCATATCACCATTTCGTAAGTCGGTTGTTATGTGCTGTGTTTCCGTTTTAATGCTTCTGCAAGCCTCATTGGATATTATATTTCCACAAAATATGGATAGAAAAGTGGTGATTTTACACAGAGTTGGACAAAGCTGGAGTATATATATATTTGGAAATGTGTACTCGTGGGTGCATCTGCCTGCGTGTGTTCGAAGGTTTAATGTACTCGAAGATGTATTTGAGAAGTACTTGCATTAGTCTCTTTTTCTTAAGCACTAGTTGTGGTCTACGGCGTACATATTGTAATCCATATTGTATCTTAATTTTATAGCTTTATCATCTTGAAGCTTTAAAATTCGATTGTTTATTACAAAATGTTGAGATAATTCAAATTAGAACTTTTTTATTTAAAAATTTTCGAAAAAAGACAAACCGACAACCAATCATCTTTCATCAAGAAAATACTCAAAATTAAAGAAAAAAATAATACAAATTTTTAATTGACAGAGGCAGCACTATCTGTTGTAGAAATAGTAAATCACGTAGACCGACAAATGTGAAAACTCAAGTTAACTAGAAAAATTAATTAAATACAAATGTACAAATAATTATTAAAAATTAATCGTGAGTAAGTTATAAAAATTGCTGAAACCCTTTATTTAATTTGCGTTCATATGTTCACCTTCCATAAAGACATTCAGAATGAATATACAAAAAGCTAGAATGCTCTCCGTCGAGCCCTTGCATAGGTTATTCTATGGCTAACGGACCAAGCTTTCCACTAGATAGGTACTCTGAAGGTAACTACTACTTTTAATATGAATATATTCAAAAATTGTTCATCAATATCGAAATTCATTCCAGGAGCACTGACAGGTTGAATTTTTTGACCAATACCAGTTCCTGAGGTGTGTCGATAGGTTTTTTAAATATTAGCGTATACTATTCTAAATGCCATCTGAGGGTTTAGCTTGGAGGGTGATAGTACACTGCGACCTAAAAGATCTATTGTGTCCCTTATTCCTGCTGTTTTACAGCTGGCCGTCCAATCCTATTGCTTTTAAAAATCTCCCTCTTTGATTTAACATTCTCTTAGGTGCAACATTCTTGATTTGTGCAGTGCTACACAATTTGAGAGGAGATGGATGGGTATTCCATTCTGTTCTACACAAAATCTATATTCAGAGTCTCTTGCTAATCCAAGGTTACTCAGATATCCTTTCAGTTTACAACACCCTGAAAGTATTCCTGTCAATATACGAATATTGTTCTAAATTTGGGATTTTGGAAATCTCTGGTTATAGATCCTATAGATTCCCAGAAGAGTTTTGCTTGCCTCATTTCTTGGAGATTCTCCTAATAGTTGGATTTCCTCTGCTTTCTACCAATGTTATACATACGCCTATTCAGTTTACCGATCTACTATCATTTTGAAGTCTTCCCATTAGCTTTTTAGTAAATTCAGGCCTCTGTTGCTTTAATAATTCTTGCCTGTCTTTGTCCTGGTGACTTTTCCCACCGCTGTCTAGACTTATTATATATCCATTCATTGATGAAATTTTTAATTTGCAATTTGGTAATACCCAAGGAATAAATGATATTGGCGAACCTTGTCTGACCTCATTTTCCTTCACGCCAGAGTGGCTGGAAACCCAAGCCAATATTAATTTCCTTTGGGTGTCCATCTCATTTAGAACGTTTACAGAGTCCAAAACCAACTTAGATAGGTTATAAAACGGAGAAGTTATTTGTGCATTTAATGAGATAAAAGGTCATAAAAATGCAGGTTGTTCGATTTATTAACCAGACTTGTCAATAATAAGCATTTAATTTAAGAAAAACAGGTAATTGCCTCTTCACTGTTATTTTCACAAATAATGTATTATATTAAATGAATATCATGGCACAGGTATTACTAGTATAAGCACTTAAACAATTTTAATACAAAATTCCTCGAAGTTATTTAGTTTCTAAGTAGTGCACTGCATGAAAATCGCTTGTTGTACGGAACTAGTGTTAATTTACTTAAACTTTCTATTATTACAGTTAGAAGATAAGAATATCGAGTTAGAAGGCACAAGGGCGCGTGTCCGCGTTCTGGAACAATTGCAAAAACCCACATCAGTACCGTCTCCAGACGTAATACCGGTTTCCGAATCGCCACCCTTAGACCACGGCCTGACGCGATCCGAAATCACCACCGCCAGCATGAAGGCCATGAGCCCATTCCCGCTCAACCTGCAGCTGGACCACTCCAGCAGCACGGAGTCGGCGCACGACCAGGCCGAATGCGCGAGGAAGGGCGACCAGAAGAGGAAACCGAGCAAGATACCGCTGGTGAAGAGCTACGCCGCCCCGAAACCGCCCGGCACAGGAGGTAAACACAGTCCCGCACCAACACACACACGTAGTCGTAGCGGGGAATCACCCGGTAGGCCACACTCTGCACAATCTTGGAGGAATAAGAGCGAAGGCAACAGCCTATCGGGCAGCAAGAGCAGCGGCTCCCTGTCGAAATCTAGACACGGCTCGCTGACCGCCGCCAAAGACTCCTTAACCGGTAAATTGCGCGGTAACGACTCCCTGTCTAAACTGCGGGATTCGCCGGCGAACAGTTTCGGCTCCAGCAGGAACACGCTGAGGAAGGGCTCCTCCGCTTCGGTGAGGCGGAACAACAGCGTACGGGACTCGCCAGACTCGAAGGTACGGTCCAAACTATCATTTTGGAGCAACTTTTTGAAAATCCTCGACAACGGCCCGGCCTAAAGGGGAGGCGCTCTCTTTATATTTAGTTTCTCGTTCCGCCGCAGACGTGCAGTAAGTGCTGCTTGATTTTATTTTATTATATTTTATTTATTTTACCGCTTGTTTTTAGCCCTTCCGCTGCTTACCCTCTTATTTATCCGTAGTTTCGTGTCATTTTGCATTTGCCAGTAGTGAGTTGACTTGGAATGCTCTTGAAATGCAGCTTGTTCCCTAATATATCCTTTAGTAGTTGATAGTGTGTTAGCTTGTGAGAATTATTTAACGTCAAGAGATTGTTACCTTTGCATAAGAGGTACAAATTGTTCGGCATTATTTTTAAAATGAAACGCGAAACGAATTTGGGTTACCTACCCGAACAAACTAAAAAATACAGTACATAATCTAGCCATTTTTTTCCACATCTTTCTCAATTCACTCGTCTCTTGTCTGCATATCATAACCAATTGGTATTTAGTTATTCCATTTTTTGGCACGAACAAATCAGTCGACTATATGAAGTAGTGGGTACTCATTATTTACAATGGCGTTGGGAAAATCCGCTATGTTGCGAAATTTAATTGCATGCCTGGCAACGTCGATATCATTGTAAAACACAATTTATCGCGTTGCGACCGCATGTATAATCGTGGGACAGTGACTGAACTTGCAGAGGAAACCCATACAAGATGACAATAGGTAATGAACCTCGTCTCTTCCTCTATTAAGCGGGTTAGTGACGGTAGCGAACGAATCCGTTGTTTAGTGACAGGTTTCTAAAGTAGGATTTCCTATTGTTTTTTCCTTATGTAATACATTCATACACCGTAATGTTCAAAAAGTATATTTAAAAATGTAAATTAATTAGGAACCTTTTCAAAAAACATTAATTTATTAAAGTATCTGCCCAACATACCCATTCTCCAATTTCTTCTTCGGTTCTCAACAAAAGAGATCATCTAAATTTTGTACAGACTAATGCTACAATTCTATGTATGCATATCTTAAAGTCATTATATTGTAAGATCTGTAGGCCCGAGTATTTGTTAATTAATTTTTGCATATCAAAAATAAATGCAATAATTTTAAACACTTATCTCTAACTATCCCAGATCCGATTCGCTTTGAGGGTGGGCAAAAATTTGTGAGGGAAATAGATTTTTAATTTACTGAGCTTTTTGAAAAATGAAATTCTTTCATTATATTTTCATAATTGAATCTCATTTTAGTAGTAATTATAATGTTAAACAAGACATCTGAGAGTATATATGTGACCAAAGCTCGCTCTTGATGAGACCGCACTTATCAACTATATACAACACTGGAATGCACGAAATAATTAAATAATGCTTCCAATTATTTGCATTTATTTATACTATGAACAGATACCAGATAATCGTTATACAATTTCTCTATTCTCTCCGGAAATTTGTACAATATCTTGCAAACAACAAAATACAAATATTAAATCTGTATACATATAATCTAACCCAAATTCTATTCACCGTGCATTCATGCTATTATCAAATTAATCGAAACAGGAACCCAGAATATTGAATTTTAGTTCAGCTATCAGCCACACCGCTGTTTTTTCCGTTTGTTATCTAAAGACTGCTTAAGTCATGGGACACAAGGAGTATATGATTGAATCATTGTCATCCACATTACGTCATTTTAGAGTTTAATTTAGTTGCCTATAATTTATAAATCTGGAATTAAATCGTAATTGTTTTTTTTTTATTCCTCTTAAAAGGCATTGTCTTAAGTGATTAGTTGTTTCTTGGAAGTAGTTTCAAACGAATGTGCTCTCAGAACAGAGTAGCCTTTATCTTCTAAAAAAACTGTTTGACCTCCGTCGTTCAATCATTTTTTTTTGCTTTTTTCTAAGTAGAAATACGAAATACATCATCTTGTCTCGCCACATTAATTATCGTCTCTTCATTCATAATTTTAACATTTTTAAGTTTATAATCAGATAAAATCCGATAATTATCAATAAATCCCCTTTGAAAAAAAATCGATATCATAATTTAACTCAAGGTATGTAATTTTGTTTCTATTAAAAGTACCATATGATAAACAACTTTAATCCACTGATTTAGTCATGGGATTATCTAGTAAATAAATAATTTAATGCGTAACTTTTATTATTGTATTCTGACAGCTATTATCGGCAAAAAAAATATTCGCGGCAATATCTCTCACGATTCACATTAAAAAGTTGACGCGAGCAAATTTATTTGCTTTTCTAGTTAACAAAGCAAAAGAAAAATAAATATGCATTATTCCCATTTGAAAAGAATATATGCCTATAATTAGCAATCAAATTTAAACCTAAATATTAATTCTTCGTTAATAACAAATTTAATCTGCTTCATTGAGAATTTGGGACAAATGAGAAAGACCATACTGAACTAATCTCAGGTACAGAAACGATAGAAGAACATATGTTTAACATTCAGCTGGAAGTTATACATTTACCACCCTAAGTAATATCAAACTTTTATGAAATGTGTCAAATTATCAGTTATACAGTATAACCTAACATATACAAGGATTTAGAGTGGGATATATTGTTCCTCTATCGTTTTGTTACCAGGAATTAGTACGATATAAAACGCATATAACTAACTAAAATCTAATGGTATACAAAATTTGCGCTTATGTTTAATATTTAATTGCACGCCCTGAATATTTTCCAATTAAAAAGAAGATATACTAGGAGATTCAAAAAGATTATCAATTCCGCTCCTATAGATAGTAGCAGGGGGTAGGTATATGCCGCGTTTTTGTAATGGAGGTTTGAACTAAGGCACAAGGTGTTACTATACTATTGTTGGTGATATGAATTTCATAGTATCTCCGAAATACTTACGCAGACAATTGCTTTTCATACCTAACTGTTTTTATCATATGGTATTTTTCTTTTCTATACCTTTCTGATTAATTGTGTCTAACCTAATTACCCTTTCTGCATGGTAACACCACTTATCTGCACGTATAATAGAACTCTAACCTTGCATCTCTAAGAACATTTTGAATTTGCTACAAATCATAATATGTACAAAAAGAAAGTGGGCAACGAATACAAATGTGCTAAAAAAATTCTTGAAAGTTCTTTTCAGTAAAATAGACAAGTCCAGCAATTTTTAGATACGTATATAATTAAACTTCCTATCTTTCCATCTATAGAGGACGAATATCCATGCAGAGTACAACTACAATAGCGGCAGGTTCTTGGTACTGATTAAATGTAAAAATATTTTTAAAATCTGCACATGCGCAGTCATTGGTAGAGTTGAGTTTTAATCCTCTTATTTACCTCGAAATTTTGTTCCAATCAACTGTGCGTGTTTACCAATTTCAACAATGTACACAATTAACAGAGACAAAACCATCTATCTAGAATGGTCGGTATTGGTCGCCTAAAAAGAAATAATGTACCAACACAAAAGCAGTATCAAAAAAAAGTAAACGTATGAGTAGATATCATTGGAAATGAGATAACGGAGCCATTTTGTTTTAAAGGAATAGCCAGAGTATTGTGGGTGATTATGAGACACTCAAAACACTGGGTAAATTGACAATTTTTTTACATTCATTATTTTCAAGTACCTATTAAAGAATATTGTTGTCCCTTAGCTCATGACCACCATAAATAACATATATATTGGCAATATTAGAAAGTAAAGTTTTTGGTTTTAGCTTGTGCCGTTATTATGCACTCTAATAATTTTCAAAGATGTCTATGAAACGTTTGCTATATCGTTGCTCGTTTACTAGGTAGGACAGATAACTCAATTCCCTCTAAAGACGAGTATAATGTCAAGTTTCTACGTCGAAAGAGACAAAATGACGATTTGCCCATTCTCACATTTGCCCATAAGTGTCTCATATTTTCCCCAAACGATGGGTAAAAGTGAGACACCGTTTTATAGTTACATTTAAATAACTGGGCTATTTATGGTTGAAAAGGTCGTTAACCTTGTGTAGGAATTCATTTTTTGAATTGTTTAACAACTTTATTTTGTCAGTTTAATCATATAAAAAATTTAAAATGTGTCATAATTACCCCATAATTACCCTATCTGGAATTTCTAGAAAATAAATATTATTCTCGCCGTACTGAGTCGATTTAATATTATTAATATTAATGAAATTTAGTTTCAACAGAACGGTTGCCCAGCTCCAGCATTACACGTAGACAACATTAACTGACTTTTATAATCCAATAGATGTTTTGCAGATATTTTTAAATATCTTTCGGACCACCATAATTAAATGAGCGCGGTATAAATTTAATCATCACTCTGTATGTATATTTTCTAATTTCTTTCGCATTTTCGAAGGGAATTAAGGAAGACGACAATACAAAAAATTTGAATGAATATTGATTGAATATATAATAACTTTGACAGTCCATCGCAGCATTACTTCGGTTGCCTATTTTTTGATTATGTAACTTTCGGGAATAGATTAAAGGCACGATAATAAAGTAGCAAATTCGAATATCTTTAGAGAAGAAGACGCTATTAAATGTAATTTGGAATGAGTATATGGCATTTTTTTGACAATAGTGAATAATTGGCTGATTGATGACAGGTAACAAGAATACCGGCATTTTTGATGTCTTTGTGATCACCCTCTAAGCCATATGTTTAACTCCTTAGTAAAAGAAAAACCTAAGTCGCAGCTTGATCAAACGTAAAATAGTTTTGAATGATTATTTTTATCATTAAACTTATTTAATACTTCTGATTTTCAAAATCTTATCAATCAATGAAAAATAATCATACAAACTATTGATCAGTATAGGATAAGTTATCTGAAGTCTTCACTTAAGCGAACCGCAATTTTCAGATGGTTTTAAGCTCTACAAAAGAAAAATCTCAGTCTCAATGGATTCTCTCCTCATATAATAGCTGCGAGTTGGAATATCCAGACTCCCTCAACGAGACAGTATCAGCGCCCGAACAGACAACGGAAACTAGTAGCGGTCAAAATTACCAGTCGGCAAATAATTTCTTGTGGTCTACAGCGTCTGGTAACCAGGGAGCCGGCGAAACGGCCAAATTCTACGACAGTATCGACTCCAATCTGGCGTCCAGCCTCTACCAGCCGAACGGTGAAGATCTGGCCGAATGCGATTCACTGGAGAAACAATTTTCAGACTCCTCAGATCGAAAGTGATCGTCTAAAATACTGCTGATTCTCTTCTTTCTTGTGGTTGCATGTTTCAGAACAAGTATGGGAAAACCCAAACATACAGATACGGACTAATAATATTAGTCCTTTGTTTTATTAACGAAAACTATTGCAGCTATGATTATACATGCATATAATTAAAACTTTTAAGGCTCGCAACGTTTTATTTTAAGCATACCAGTAATTAAATTAATGAAATTCTTAAGAATGTGCTGGTAAACTTGAATATAGTTTCGTAGCGTATTGTATATTCAACTTTTACCAAAACATTCGCTCTACTGTTTTTTTTTTCGCCTATATTCTATTATAAACATGATGTTTATAAAGAAAATTTGATGAACTTAATTTACACTGTTATAAATTAATGCTCTCATCTTCAATACACAATAAATCAATAAGAAAAGTTTAATTAGTTAACTCTCGCTGTTATTATTATTTAACTTTTAAATCTGATAATCTACATTAAAACATTATTAACAAACTCTTTTATTTACTTTATGGAAAACTATTGATAGTAAAAGTTTTATTTAGCCAGATCAATAGCAGTAAAAAATAATTATACAAGAACATTACAATATGCATTATATATGTTAATAAAGAAAAATACTTTCAGGATTACCACCTTAATTGTTTTCTTTTATTAGATTGTAGGATGTTGCATTAAAAAAAAATGTATAAATTTTTACGAACTATTTTGGCAAATCGCATATTTTTATCAGTATTTAGTCTTCTGCCTTCTCTCCCTCAGTAAACATGCACTTTTTATTAATATTTTATTTGTATGTTTCGGTTTTTTAGCAACTTAAATACAAATGTCCATTATTCATCATCTCATAGCGATTCATAAACTCTCTGTAAAGACAATATATACAGTTGTACTCAAGCTAGCTAACTTTCAACTTAAAGAACCGTTTTTGTTTAAATTGCTAACTATTTTCTGATCGTACTCAAATTATTTATAATCTTTTTTATACATTTTGTATTGTAAACAATATACAGGTGGAAAGCTATCCATTCCATCACACTTGACTGTTCAAATAGATTGTGGAAGAGCGTCTTATCAAATTGCCATAACATTTATAAAGATAAAACCTAATTAGTTATTTACCATTACCCTGACAAATGGATAGCTTCTACTCGGTACTGATAGCATGTGTAATCGAACACTGTAGGCATAGCAATAGCATTGTGCCACAAACAGTCATTTTGATACTTTGCACCACTACGCCTAAGGTTCGAATGCATACGTGGTATCTACCTACAATAATCATTACAGTTTACTCTGCTTCATAAATACTGTTTATAAAGACCTTGTTTATAACTGTATTTATACAACAATTAAGTTAAAATCACGCGTGCAGTAATATTAAGAATCAATCCTATGTAAAATTTATATATTTATGTATGTATTTTATGTATCTATATAATGTATATCAATGTAGCATTAAATATACATTATTATGTACAGTAAAACTGAACAAAAAAAAAGATGCATTTATTTTATTTACAGAACACGGTAAACTGTAAATTTGTGTATAAATGCAGCATTAGTTTGTATTTTTTTTTTTAATTGTTATTTCGTTATTTGCTGCTGTGTAGAACTGTGATAGGAAAATTTGTTTGATGGAAATGTGGCGAATGCTATTTTATTTTTGTATTCTTGTACTATGTTTAACATTTTATTAAGAATGAAAGCAGGATAAACACAGTACTTGGGTTATATATTAGAAATACGATATACAGTAGGTGCACTAACCTACTTGCATTTGTATAATCTTTTATTTATGTTATTATAGTTCCTTTCCTATGCAATCATCACAAAATTAAAATTTATCGTATAATTTTCTGATTCCTGAATATAGAGGTTAATGTAACACTCAAGTACATTCCTATTGTGTATAACGTGTCCAAAATGTTAATTTAAACATTAAATAAAATACGGTACTTCCAAAAGCAAATTATGCAAGACTGTATATAACTCATTCATAAAGATGTATATCTGGAAAAACAAAAAACAAAAAAAAAAACGTCTTTCCTCGTCATCATGCCACTATCAAATTTGTGATAATGTGTAGAATGCTCATCACAACATTAATTATCGTAGCTGCTAAAAACAGAAAATACTGTAAGCGCAAGAAAATACATCATCAAACGTCGCAGTGAATGTATTATGTTTTGTATTAAAGTTTATTATTGTATTTATATGTATGTACTATAAAGATTTTCCTTCCAATAAATGTAAGCTTTGTCAGCTATTTTAGTTTGCTCTTTTAATATTGTAATCTTATGACTGATTTTTTCCAAATGTATTATGAATCTGTATAAAACGATATTTCACTGTTGTATATAATTTTTTGTTTATAAAGAAACACGTAATAAATAAATATAATTATCGATATTAACAAGTTTCGTTAATTCTTCTCTTCTTAATGTATTTGAAATCCCCTGTGTAGCGGCTTAATGGTAAAAGAGATAGCTTGCTTGAGGCTTATTCGAGCATTATTATCCTGACAATAAAACTAGGTAGCTGTAATTATTATCATAAGTTAGATTGAGACCGTGCCAATACATTACTCCTCCTGGATTACACCACGTTCTTTAAATGTATGACATTCTGGTGGAGGTGCCGAGTATGATCTTTCCTCCCCCACGCTCGCAAGCCAAACCGATTTTTAACAGTAATAATAATAATAAATCAATAAAAATGTATGGGTTTAGTCAATAAAAAAAGATATAAATTAAAAGAATTTTAATTTAACTTGTATATTACCTTGGCAGCCAAATAGGATTTTAAGAGTTTTTTTTTTTTAAATTAGATAAGTTTTTATTTTTTTCAGGTTTGTTGATAATAGATTAAGTAATTTAATTCCTATCAGATTAGAAAAAAGCCGAGATACATTTAAACTTGCAAAAGTAATTCGGAACTGGCCACTAGTCCTTGTATAGTATTGATGAAATCCATTATTCTTATTGAATTCATTCTGGTTTACGAATATATAATCACATCTCAAAAATATATAAACCAGTTAATGTTAAAATGTTCAGTTTCTTAAATAATTGTCTACACGGATGAGTAGAGGTCACTTTACTATAATTCTTAAAATACTTAATATTTATGAATGATAAACATCTTGTGCAGGAAGTGAGCCTCCTGAGAAAGCATATCCCATATCGCAATCTATTCTCGACCAAAGCATAATACACAGAAACTAGTTGTTCTTTGGTTAATATATATTTTAGCTTACGGAAAAGATATGTAATAGAATTTAATTTTGCATACACAATGGCGTCTTCTAACGAGTTGATGATTTATTTGAGGGCCACATGCGCAACAAACGGAAGTTTTGTTTTTCTGGAGATCATATCATGTTTTCTTGGATCACGCTTTCAGTAATGAAAGAACCATAGACACCAGACCGAACTGCGTACTTCAGAGCGCCTATTGAAACAAAGTAAATTTTGAGAAGTGAGAGGATTGTCAAAAGAAAACTTTCTGAACTATCGCTTCTCTTAAAATTTATAAGAACAGATTTCTCCTCACTTGCAAGCGAATTTATAGAATAGAATAATGTTTATTTGTCACAGATTCAGGACAGAACACACACGGGCAATCGTAAAAATACAATGTATGATATTATTGACACAAATAAATTTTAAAAAAACAGGAAATTGTATATAAGCACTTGTCTAGCAAGTAATCCTGCAATTTTAACTTGACAGACCAGTACTTACCATGTTTTTTTTATTATTATTTCAACGAGAAGAACGTTGAATGCTTTTGTAGTTGCATAATATGCTCCTTATTACTTTAATTAATCCTATACAGTTGTCAGAAATATTAGTTTCCAAATAAAAAAAAAATTTTTAGATAAATGGTAAATTTATTTAATTTTGCGTAGGTACAGATGTTTCTACACTTACTTGATTATTATTATTTATTAACTCGTTTACCAAGCGAATATTATTTCTTATTTTCGAGCTTCTTTAATTTTTTGAAGAAGTTCGTCTAATTTTTCAGCAATTTGGGCCAATACCTTCTCAATTTTATCCAATCTTTCTTGTTGGCTGTAAAAGCAAGCAAATGCAAATTTGTGCATTACCGTATTCCAAATATAATTTGTTACTTACGCCACAAAATCTTCAATTGCCACTAGTGGAACGCCCTCCGCCGTCCGCATTGCACTCCCACCACGGGGTCCTGTAAATATAATAACGGATAACATACAATCCATATCAAGAATCCAGTTGACATTACTATCATCCGCACTGCTCAGCAAATCTTGAATCAATTTAGACATGTCCTGCTCTTTGATTTCAGCGTTTGGGTCGATGTTGTATTTAGAGAAAAACATATCGATGTCCATGTCAGTAAAACCGCACCTTTATAATAAAAAATATGTAAGCGTTATAGTATAGTCCGTTGCAATAGAGAATGGTACATGACGTAACATGCGCAATGAACGAATATTGGTAGCCGATTCCTCGTTGTTAGGTAACATATAGTGGTAGCCGACAGCGGGGCGTAATTGACGTCAGACTTCGCGCAGGTTTTGGTGACGACATGTACCATTCTCTATTGCAACGAACTCTACCTGTTTATAATTTTGAACGCTTTAAACTGAAGCATTTAAAAGCAAAAACTACAATCTCATAAACATCACCTTTTCAAAACGCCTCTAATCTGCTCCGTCGTGGCATTGTATTCGTTCCTCATTACCTTGATTTGATGAACGAACCTGCCGCATCCACATTTACGCAAAAAATTGTAATATCCCCTCTTCACGAATTCGCCCATTTGCATTTGATCCGGCGCGATTGCCATCTCTGTCTTTACTTCCGTGTAGGTATCGTTTATGATAGCCAGGAACATGTTCTGGGAATCGAAACGTGTTATATGAAATGTTATTGATATCGCATCGAAAATATAAATACCAAGAGCACAAAGAAGACTAAGAAGATGAAGAGCAGGAAATAAATTGGCGCTAGAACTCTATGTGCCTTTTCTATCTCTGAGTAATCGAAATCTCCCAATATAGTTCTTAATAAGGTGAACATTGCGGTTCCAAACGCAGAAAACTCAGAAACCTAAAAGTCCATGAAGAAGCATGAAGTATTAAACAGCACCTAAATTTATCTAGGTAATCTTTATAAAATTAAATTTGAATCTAAGCTGTACAGCGAAGATTGGCAGAGCTACAACGAGAAGCTCGCAATAAGCTGTCACGAAAGCGAAGAGACTGCTTCGAAAAATTATGGGATATAATACCTATCGATTCAACACTGCCTTAGCAATATAGAAGACCAAGGAAGATACAGCGAACTGTTACATTGGGCTATACGGAGAGTAGACGGGATTCTTCCAACCTTACTTCAGAAAGGGCAGAACGAAATCCTACCACACATGACGTCAAGCCAGAGCAGTTTGGAATTGGGCTGTATTCCAGACGTTTTGGAGAGGGATCAAAGTCACCTTCACACCAAAAATAGGGACACTACACACCGTAAATCCTACAGACCTATTAGCTTATATCATTCTTTTTGAAATCAGTAGAAAAAGATGTAGATATGATTATATCAGAACAGAAATCTATCTTGGAGGGGATGCCGTTGTACCCCTGTCAGCGCGCCTATCAAATGAGCAAATACACTGACACTGTATTAGTGAAGCTGACGGATCGAATTCAAGATGAACCAACGAATAAGGAAACCGTAGTGCGCGTCTATACATATATTAGGGCGCTTTCGATAACACTCCACATGAGTCTGTGAAGAAAACATTCACTACCATAAGGATAGATGGCGCAACCTCCATATGAATGTTGCAGGTGCTTTCTACCAGATCGGTGGAAACCGAGGTGGGATAAAAGACCATCTGGGTTAGTATAGTAGAGGAACTATTCTGCGGCTTGACTGATCCAAGTATACCGTCTTGCCAAGAATATGCTGAACGGGGATTGAGAATTGATAGATTTAAACTATGTTAATACAAAATACCGTCACGATATCGGTATTATGACAGTATCTTAATAGAATACATAGGGACCCAAATTTTATTACTAGGTCTACTACTAACAAGTCCCTGATGCTGATGGTATTGTAATATATGCATAGGAAAATTTGACAAATACTCTCTGCGATGTAGTTCAAAGAAGACTCAAATTTACAAGAACATGATGGTATCAATTGTCAAGACTATACCTTTTAATAGCATTCGCGAAGAAAAGGATATGCAATCTTATGACTATAAAATTGGATGGGCTAAACATAGACTGGAGAAGGAAGGTTAAAGACCTAGGCTTTACCCTAAGCAAAATAAATTCTGGAATAAGCATGAGCATGAAGTAACCAACAACACCAAAGCGTGGCCTTGCGAGTGGTATCAAAACACCCATCTTGAAACTGAATAGAAATGTAATCAAATAGTACACGATTGGTTCCAAAATGCCAAAGAGAACTGGAATGGAAAATATGGACCAAACATTTCGAAAGCTTGGGGAAACACTCGAGTATATTCCAAGCGGAAATACACGCTGCTGAAAGATGCTTCCATTTCAATGTTGGTAGAAATTACCAAAAGCAGGAGATTATCATTATGCCTGATAGTCAAGCAGCCACCTGAGTATGAGCTGGGCCCATACGTAATCATCCCCAAGATTGTCAGAGCGTGCATAGGAAAATTAAACGCGCTAGACGAAATGAACAAGGTAACCCTTCTGTGGATTTCCGAACACATACGAGTACAAGGAAGCGAAATAAATCTTACAAAAAAAAACACCATTCTTAGGGCCTGAACCCTTTTGCGGGAGAAGTAGCAGTACAATACTAATGAAACTGAATCGTGAAATATATCAGAGAAGAGGTTTGCGGAATGCACCAACCTGAGTAAGAACAATATTCGTGTAATAACAGGAATCCTTTCAATTATAAATCGACATCTGAGTAGGCTTCGATTAGCAAAGGAATCTGAATGTAGATTTTATGAAGAATGGGATGAAATATCCATTCATCTCCTCTTAAATTGCGCGGCACTGGCGACGTTACAATTGGGAGTGTGTTAAATCGAAGAGGAAGATTCACCTAACTTGGGGTTCTTATATTCTGCACTTTTTCAAAGGAATAAGTTTGTACGGACAGTTGTAAAACAACAGAAATAAGCGGACACGATGGATCTTATTGCGCAGTGTACTATGACACATCATTTTACATACGTACAAGTTCCACATTAGATGCTTATGCAACCAAAACTACAGTAAAATGCTGATAATTTTGCGAACAATTCTGAAGTTTGTATCGTTAGGTATGGAGTACCAGTAGTTTTGGTTGCATAAACAATCGAAGATTTATTGATTAGATTGTATATGCTTAGATTCGTATTTAATTTGAAAAAGATAAATAAATCAAAATGATTAGAAATCTTTCAGATTTGTAAATACAAGTTTTTTTTTAATAAAAATTTTATAGTGAATGAAGGAGCTCTGAGAAGACTACAATATAACAGCATATACCTGCGATCCAAATATCAGATAACCCAACTGCGCAAAAGAAACGAAAATCAGCAAAAACATCACGGAAAAACTAGCAACATCTTTAGCGCACTTGAACAAAAAAGAAAATTTAGTTTGAAGTAATAAAATATATAACAGTATGATACCTTGCGAAGGGTATTATTCAACTGCCCCATGGTTTTGTTAAAGCTTAAGTATTTGAAGATCTTCATGTAAGCCAAAAACAGCGTTATGGCCAGACTGTTTCTGGTGTTGATTTCAAGGAGGGCGATCCTAAAGAAAGAATGGTACTGATTTGGGTTCTCCTCAACCTCGTATAAAAGCTTCACAACGGCGAAAAATTTATAAATAGACATCCCACAGTAAATAAACGACGTCTGTAAGAAAGAAGAGTATTTTTGATTTATATGAACTTGAATTTGCAGCAAATTATATTACCCATATAATTAACTGGTCGATATAAGACCAAAAACGTTTAAAATATATCCATCTATCAAATACTATTTCCCTTAATTCCTCCGCCAAGTAAAATATTGCGAAGCCGAAATGCAACAGTTCGAAACTCAAAATCAAATAATCACTATACGTAGCGTAACGTATCAATTTCAATGTATAAAAATAAGCTGTTGGAATAACGCCTCCAGTTGGTGGAAATTCAAACATCAATCTGGAACGCATTTCATTATTTAGGAAAAAAAATGTTTGAACACGCATATCCACATCATCTACTTCACGACGCAAAATAAGTTAACGTTCGGATTGTATGTAGTAAAGTCTATAAATACGGCGCGTGTGCCTCTGGTGATCCACAAATTCTGCTTCAAATTCTTCAGGATATTCGCGGTTTCCTTCGCCGTTTTGCTTAGCTTTTCCAAGTAACCTCCACTATAGTAAGTACCCACCTTTCCGGTCATCGTCATGCTTTTCGTGAATTCCGCGTAGGTCCATCTGAAATTTCGATTGTTAGCAGAAGAATTCAATTGTTAGAAGAAAATAGAAAAACAAACGCGCTCCCAGTCTTCAATCCGAACGGAGCTGTATCGCTTGATCGCGAAGAATACGCGCTAAAACATTCGAGGAAGGTTCGTTTGAAGTGAGGATGGATGGAGCAGGAATCATTACGCACCTTCACCTGCACAAATTAAACGAACCGCTTGTATAAAAAAGATTTTTAAAGAAGACAAATGATAACCTGACGTAATCTAGGGACACCTAACAGTCTATTTTCGTATAAAATACCCTTGTCGTGTGGACCCGTTTCCTTTACAGCAGCTGACTGATCATACCAATAATCCCAATATAATCCACTAATCAATCTATTTTCGGCAAACTATATGGTTATTATTTGGTAAAACTTGTGCAATTATCAAAATCACTTTACTCACATTCCAAAAATCTGAGGCGCTCTTTATCTGATTAAATTTGATTCTATTATCATTAGATAGAAAGCCCGTTTCCACAAATTCTTGCTTGAACATCTGCGTCAAAAAGAACATAGCAGGATATACCATTCCTAAAGCCACTGCAGATATCAAGATTTAAACTGACACAGAATCTTAAAAAAAATCTAACGTGATATACCTATAGTAAGATTAATAAGGAAAATCATATAAATAACGGTTTCGCGAGCTGTTGTCGACAAGTACGCTTCCCTGTCGTAATCTTCCGCCATTTCTCTTGTCATCCATATTACTACGAAAGAAAAAACAATTAAAAAAATATATTTAGGTGCAAGGTGATGTAATAAAACAAGTCTAAGGTTCCAGAATGGTTCCAGAGATACTAGAAATACAATAGCAGACGTGTAAAATAGATCTTATTACATATAATTTATATCTCATTTGAAAGAGTTTGCTGATTTACTTAAAAACTACCAATAACTCTATTATTAGCAATGTACATATAGCATAACATACCCTTTTCCTTGGCGACGTTTTTCTTTAACAAAGCTGCCTTCACGTTTTGCAACATTTTGACAATACACAAAAGTTGACTTACAGCAAATTATAACAAATAAGTAATCTTTTTTTTTTAATGAAATTTACTGTAACTAAGGAGCAGGTATAAATAAAAGTAGTTAATGGATTGGGTTAATAAACTGGGTTGCCCTTAGGGCTCTTAGTTATATCAAATGACTTTGATAAAGTTTAGGGTTCGTTAATCTAAAGGTATTTTAAGTTATTTAATAGGTGATCTTTTACAATCAAGTAACCCAAACTAGGTTGATGAAAAACAGGATTCGAGTGTAATACTTTTGGGTGTACTAATTAGAGGTGACCATTTTGGGAATTATTTCAAACTATTTCAGGTCGATACCAAGGAACATGTAAACAAGAACGGACAGAATTTGTTTTAGCCAATAAGAGTTAATAAGCGGACTGAAGTCACGATTTTTTGCCGCCTGAAAATAAAAATGCTGACGCTGTTTGTCCATTCGTGTAGCGTGATTTAATGATCCAAAACTCCAATGAATGCGCCAACTTTTTTTATTACCAAAATCATCATATCTCAGACACTTGACCTTAGTATATGTTATCTCTGCACTTGACTTTGATCACTCTGTATGTTGACTTAACAATAAAATAGAACGAAGAATGGATAAATATGGAGACCGGCCGAAGATGTAAGTATGCCTACACGGTATATGTAGATAGAACAAAACAAAAAAAGAAAAAAAGTATGAGTTTATTAAAGAAAAAAGTAAATTAAAAATTATGTGCAAAAATGCATGCATAAAAGTAATGAATGATAGCCATAATAAGTAAAGCCAACGGATTTCCGTAGAACACAATTAAGAAAAACAAAACCGCAAACCAATTTCATATAATTATGCAGCTCCGTGAAATAAGATAACTAATTACTAGGTACTAAGTTGTTATATACATATAATTGGTATATTATTAAATAATTCGTGAAAATGTAGGATATTTGTCTTCTAGCAAGGATATGCAACCAACATTACGAGATTTGCAAAGAAACTGTTTAGGTTCTCTGGTTTGATTAAATGAAATCATCTATTTAACAATGGAGTCTGCAATGCTATTGTGATAATGTACCCGTACGAGTAATTAAATTATCTTATTCGGATTCGATCTGCTTATCGCGCGATTGTGATCAATAAAACAACATGTGGAAATGCCATAAGTGTGGGAAACCAGTGTATTTCGGTAAGATAAGCTTCGTCTCTCCTATTATATTGTTACTTCTATTGAACCTAATGATTGACTATGAAAACAGTGATTTAGCACCTCTATATCACGAGATTTCAAGCATAATTATTCATCCTAATGACAATTTCTATCAACATTTCGGATTTCTATTTCATTTTGTTTGTAAATACATTTACAGCTGAACGAAAACAATCTTTGGGTTATGATTGGCATCCTGAATGTTTGCGTTGCGAAGAATGCGGTAAGAGATTAAATCCGGGGCAACACGCCGAACATAAAGGTGTACCTTACTGCCATGTTCCTTGCTATGGTGCTCTTTTTGGTCCACAACTATTTGGACATGGTACAAGAGTCGAATCTCATAAAAGTTTCGGGCAGCAAAGGGAATATCCTAAAGTTGGAAATGGTCCAGTGTTACCTAGATCTCATTTAGAATCTAAGCTGAAGGTAACTTTACACTTAAATAAGAAATGCTTCTCTTGACTTTGATAAGTTAACTTAGGAAAAACAAAATTCAAATAATGTTCGAGACCCCATAAATGGGGGTTATCCTCCAGGAAAGCTGCAATTAAATTTTTATTTTGAATGTGTTCTTATGCACTAGTTGTAATGTATTGCATATTTTTTTTCCTGTAAAATGGTTGAAATAAAAAATACATGTTTGTTTATTTATTTTTTTAATTCTCTTATTTGGACAACTAATTTACTTACTGCAAATAATTTATCTGAGTAGTACTCTTATTTCAAGTAATTGAAACCTCATTGATAATTTTAAATGGCTAAAACATTAATTTGTAATATTTAGAATCCGTCCCAATGAAATAAGAATACATATCAAGGAGGCACAGATGTGTTGCTTGGGAAATACCCACCTAAAAAATTTTATGATTTTGTAAAATTTAAAAAACAAATTTCTTTTTCCTTATTCTACTTTATAAGCACATGGTTTGAGATATAAGGTAATCATATTTAATTATTTCTAAAGGTATACAATCAATTTTACGAAGGTAAAAGCGGAGAGATACGAAGTCGTGAAGTAAACGGTCGTCTAGTCTTGGAAGGTTCATTACGAATACACTGGGGCGTGTTAGGAGTTATACACCTGAAAGAAAATGACGATCAACGCACAGTAGTAACGATCCGGAAAAGGAATTCCTGTCGAATATCTAATGATTACGACTCAGACGAAGATATTCAGGATATAACTCAAGACAGCAGTTACAGTGATTTATCTAGTTGTTCTTCCGACTTGAACAGTTCTTCGAACACGTTGAATATGGACGATACGGGTATAGAATCAGGTTCGGACACCACCGATATTAGTACCGCCGAAATACTATCCCCAACGCATGAGGTTGTACCAAAGAGTTTAACGCTACCGCCGAAGTTGGATTTGAAGAATGTCGAATGGGACGAATTGGACGAGTTGCTCCAAGTGGAGAGAAGAGTAGAAGAATCAGATAAACTGTATCAAACAATGCCGGTAGCTTTGCCGTCACAGTCGAGTGTGGAGAGCAATTCAAGTACTGTTAGTAAAGATGAAGTTCTGCTTCAAAGTAAGTTTGTATTATTAGATTTTACATTCCCATCTGGATTGGTTGTTGTTCCACCCCAACTTATAAATTTCACTTTCAGCTTTCCATTATTAACATTTAGATTTTAGCGCATCATTATTTAAATATTCTCATTGGCTTTTCGCAACTAGCAGTGAGGAACATCATTTGTGCTCTGAGCACAGTTATCAATGTGTCATTGTTTCATGAATGTTTTAACACTCTTTTGTTCCATAAAGAATTACTTCCTCTCGCTTCATCTGCTTCTTTTGTAGTGATGTTAACTGTTAAGCTGTAGCTGATAAGGTACTGCGTTTTGAATAACTTTAAAACTCCTTCAATCTCTATAATTTTGACGGATTTTGTAAGTTAAATTAACACCGCAAATACATTCCCAAACCCATCCTTTGATATTGCGATCAAATTAATCTATTTGATTATTCTACACTTGAGAAGTTTGCTTTAGATGTATGAATTAATCAACTTCAACTTCAACTAGGCTCAATTGCCTGGAAAGTAAGCCTTTTTCCGACGGATTTTTTGGTTAGTTCGTTATCTCCAGCAGTGTCCATTTCCGCTGGTTTCATGTGCCACATTCAAAAATAGCATGGAAGAATTCTTCCTACATAAGGAGTTTTTTTTTTTTTCGGGGAACAGGTGTTTAAACAATAGGCGTATTCATTCATGGTAGATAAATTGACTCAAAAGTGAAAACCGAATGTGAACAGCTTTTGCTTTCAGTTTACCAAGCAAAAGAATTTGATCCGACTTTGACAGGTTGTATTATTGAATTGAACCAACTAACCGCAAAATTTATTTGTGCTTGAGGAGTAAGGGGATTTCTGAATGTAATTACTTTATTTGCCAGAGTAGAGAGACTGAACATGCACGAAAGAACGTAAAATTAAGTGAACTAATTAAATATCGTTCCTTTCGATCAGTTTGTTCAACACGAAAGAATATACCTATTCAGGCCAACCTCTCGGATACGAATTACCGGACTTTGATGAAAAAATTACTGTATTTGTAACAATTTTACCGCACAATTAAAAAAAATCGTATACGTAACATTTAAACTTAAACTAATGTTTAGAATTGATTTCCATTGTGATGTACAAACGATCACAACCTCCATAAAGCCAAAAATTGTATAAAAAAACTTTGAGATATTGATGTACACAAAAATGCACACCTGGTCGGAAAGGGTTAAAATATTTCAGTAAAATAATAATATAATATTATCCTCAATCATAACTACTGCTGCACAACTAATAATTATGGAATGATAATTGTTGATACTTATTTTATTGTGTTAAGCAAAATCACCCGACTAACATATGATGATAATAAACTATGTAGTATACTAATTAGATAATTAAAAAGCAAAAAGAATTTAAAAATTTACACCCTTTCTAAGCTGAGTTTAGTTGAGAGCCAACACGTCTGCAGTTGTGTACTGAAACGGCATGCATTTGCTGTTTTTATCCATCGGCATCGTTCCAGAAAAGCTGGTGTTTTCTGATGATTCGCTCAGCAACTACACCATATCTCGCAGATTTGGTTATTACCAAACCTGGTCTAGTTTCAGCTCTCTCTTGTTGCTTGATTTACAATTTCATTGCCCACTTTGCCCTTAAAATCTAGCCACCTTAAAGTACTTAATTGTGTTTAGTCAGGGCTCTTAAGTATTGCAGGCATTCCCAAACTAATTTACAAATCATTTGTTAGTATATTAGCGCCCTAAGGGTCGCTTGGCTATCAATTAAAATAAGAATTAGTCGACTTTGGGATTGCTTTCCAACGTCCTTTGGGGGAGTTTTATTGTAGTTATTTTGATTTAATATACGCTAATATAGTGTTGCATATTCTCTAAAAGTTAAGCTTTCCCTGTATATACTACCATTAAAACACCTAAAGCCCTGCTTTCTGTTAAATTCTTTGACCATCCTAACCCAAGGAAATCTTGAAGAATTTATGATAACGACTGTACTGGCATGCATAGAAATATATTGGCTTTTCCGGTGCCTACCACATTTCATTCTATATACCTCTGTTATTGCGTCTCACTTGATATAAATGTCCAGTGGAAGAAGGTTTAGTATGGTTCCTATAGCGGCTCTTGGCGAGCTTTTTGTTGGCCCAATGATTCACATACAGATCATACAGTCCACCTATAGTTAGGGTATCGTATGTCGGAACCATTCGGCAAGAGAAAAGTAGGGATACCTCGTGATACAGCGCTTCACTCGACAGCGCGCAGTTGCATTTTGTTGGCGAAATAGAGTAAGTCATGCTATCTCCCTTCCCGAATAGTTCCGACCCGCAATAGCTCGACGGTTCGATCTGTATAAGCAAGCCTCTGAATCTCTATGAGATTAGAAATAGCCTTACCCTGGTCAAAAAAAAAAACAAGGATCTTACCATTACTACCATATATGTGGCTTCCATTCCCATGTTGTGCCATACTATGCAGTTTTGTTCTTGAAGCTAATGTTACATTTCCAGAGATAACGTTTAGCTCCCTTGTGCACCGCCTCTCTAATCTTAATAGCTCTTCAGAGTTCCAAGTCAATATTTCCAATCCACTTTCTATATACTTACTTTTCATATACCCTTCATTAGTTTTGTTTTTAATATATACCATATTAAGTTTTCTAGATTCTTGCAACGTAGTCTACTCTTACCCTGTCTTCTCCAAATCTTCAATCCTATCCCTTTTATGTAGATTCAAAGATTTAATTAATCAACTGCATCTATCGTTTTTTAAATTTAACACAATTCTTTTCCCCAGGTCTGATCCAAAAACCTTGAACGGCCTAGATAACAATGATGACGAGGTAAGCACTAGCAACAAGGAAAACTTATCAACGAATAGCAAGCAACCCCTACTATCGAGGTCATCCAGTAAAGAGGACAATTGGTTAGAGGCAGGCAATCATCTAAATCGTTCGATGTCCGGCCCTGATTGTCTAGAACGTCTTCGAGAACCGCCTTCTCCAGAGTTCGATCGGTCTTCCTTAAGCAACTTTGAAGTACTCAACACGGACAACCAAGAGGTCGTAGTGCGAAGGGCAGCCAAAACCGGATCGGCAGCGATAAAAAGACGGCCAGGGAAGAGATTATCGCGTTCGAAAATTAAGAGGAGATGCTCCATCAACGGGCATTTTTACGATCGGGAAACTAGTTTCTTCACACCGCCTCATGGCAGCCAGATGAGCGTCTGGATCACTTCACTCGTCAACACATCAGAGGTGATAAATTTAATGTTGGAAAAATATAAGTGGACAGTGATCCAAAAAATTTTGCTTTATTTGTCGTGCGCGATAATGGAGGTAAATCATCCTTCCACTGATTTTTAAAAATTCCCCGCAGTCACAAATCATTGATTTCAGAACAGCGAAGATTAAAAGATGACGAGTATCCCTTACTTGTAAGAGTACTTTTAGGGCCTCACGAAGACGTTTCGCGTCTTTTTTTAATGGACAGTCATACAACCCCAGAAGTTAGCAGCGAAGTAGCTCAATTTTTAAATCTAACGTTAGTAGAATGCAGAGCAATATTGAAACAATACCAAACACAAGAAGAACGGGAAGTAAATCGAATAAAGGACAAGTATGGATGATTTATGGGATGATTTGCGATCCACTCATTAAATGATGTTTTTAGGTTCCAAGAAATGAAACGGCGAATAAAGACGCGCATGGAAGAATTAAAAGTTAGATTATGATTGGGAAAACTAATAATTTTTTAAAGTATAACCCCTAGATTAAACGTAACATCACTTTTTACTCTATACTACTTAAAATTTTATTACATGCTCCTCGAACATTTAACACATATTTTAATTTGTATTCTTACATTTACATTACATATTTTTCACTTTTATATATACATAAAAAAAAGTTTGTTGCTTTTTTTAATCATTTATAGTCATTTGTTAATCGTATTATAGTATTAATAATTTCTATTGTGAAATCCTTTATATATTATTATAATATACATACATATATTAGAAAGAAAAGAAAGCAGATGATTGTAACTTTTATCGTTTTATAAAGGAAAGAAGATTATATAAAATGAGCTGTTGAAGTGATATTTTTTGTTGAATATTTACTTTTATACATATATGGAACGCAGAAGGTAGCACAAGACTGTAATACTTTATTATATTCATTGTCAAATCAAATATGTAACAATAAAATATTATACATTTTTTTGTTGTTATTCATTTATGAAAACTTGCAAAAATAACATGTTGCACATATTTAAGTAAATACGTTTGCAGTAGTACGTATTAGTACATAACAAGAATTGTTTAATTTAATTTCATTTTTTTTATAAATCTACAGAGAAACTTTATTCATGTTAATTTCGAAGTAAGAAATACTCTTTTCCTGAAAACCACGTAATCTATAATTGAAAACTAATGCAGAATTTAGTGTTTTATTTTTAAGATACCGAAACACAATTACAATCTATGCACTGGTCTAGAGTACAAATTTAAATTCCTGCAATTATTTTAGTAACTTCAACATTGAAGCGTAAAATTACCTATAATTTTGTACCTCATTACCAGTTATTTTAATGCCGTCATATTGAAGGTACTGAATATAATTGTGGAAAATTTAAATTTGGATATTAAGAATAAATAAAATATCACTAGTTTTGTTTCAGATTTTCCAATAATAAAATAAATTAGTAAAATATTCAGCTAACTAACTTCATTTGCATTATCTATCTCTATAATCGCGTACCCTTCATTCCTTTCAATATGCAATGAAGGCAAGATACTTCTAAACCGCCTCATATTTGATAATTGCCTGTGAATCGCTTTTTAATAGATGTTGCAACTATATCTGTTCATAGTTTATATAAATTCTTCAAGAAATTAACTTTTTTAAACTCATTTCCTGTAATTTCTTTATTGTAATTATTATTATTTGTCGAAATTAATTTTAAATATTTGGATTATCATATCGCCAACATCAGTTTTAAAATTCGATACAAACCCTGTGATGAAGCAGTTGGTACGGAAAAACATACCTAGCGATCTTCACTTGTTACATTTTCCTGGGTTTTCCTTTCCGTTTTTGCGTAACATCGATTTTCTAAACACTGAAGTGTTACACTACGAAGGCTATCCTCGTAAAATATTATTTAAACGATTAAAATGATTGCTAATACCCTTGTAAAGCGTGCAGTTCTTCGAACTGGTAAGTTTCACGAGCTACATTTTTATAAGATTAACCATAACCGCAAAACCAACATTAATTAAAATACTAATTCTCCTTGATTAATATTTACTGAGCATCGACTGGGGTTGTAAATTATATAAATATAATGTTTCTAATGATGTGATAATGACTGTTATATAATCAGCCTAACCTCAATTTGCATCATATTTCTAGTGTCGAAGAGGAATTATTCTGGGACGGAAATTAAGGCAAGTTACAATGATTTGCCTACACCCCAAGGAAGCTGGCAAACTCACTATGATGCTAACCAAAGAAAATATAACATGCATCTGGCATTTGGAGCTTTGTTTGCAGTCGGCTCAATAATATTTGCTAGAGCAGGTGGATTCCTCTATCTAAATTATAATCCACCAGCGAAACCAGAATAATATGTTATTGTATTTAAAGTGAGTGATTTGTGTAGTAAATAATATGAGAAATAATAAATTGTAAAATAAATCTACTTTGTTATGTTCTAATTTTAATGATTAAAATAAGATTCTTAAGTTAATCGTTTAATTTGTTTCATTATTTACTTTTAAAGGGAGTGTCTGACAAATAGATGTTTGTTAAAAATCAATAGAGAAAAATAGAAATGAAGGGCTACTAGAATACAGTATTTAAAATTTCTAAATCGAAAGTTCCTTTTTGTTATTTGAAATAGGTAAAATAGCATAATATATGCGATTTTATGAAATAAACCAAATTATATAGTAATATTACAATTCAGATGACACGAAGGTTGGCTATACTGTTAAATCGTTGTTACCATGTTGTTACCTAATGAAGTTAGCAATACAGGTTATTTATTCGAAGATTAGGTTAGTAATCAATTTTATATAGGAGATAATTTAAATTATTTGGAAGTATAGCTATAGATAGTAATGCCACAAATCATAAAATGGAAGATGATACTTTTTACAAGAAAATCGTATCGTTGTCAGAAATATCTAAAACACAACTATCAAAAGTATTGAATTTCTTGCCTGGTACCAAGGATTTAGTTATCGAACCAGATGTAATAAGACCACTAGAAAGAATTTGCGGTGTTTCCTGGTTGAAGTGAGTACATAAAATTATCCTATTAATAGTGAAAATTAACAATAAAATTTTTAGAACGAATGGTATTGAAAAAATATTTAAGTTAGAAGGCACCTTACCTAAACGTGACAATGCTCAATTTTTTATGATATATTCTAATATCAACACATTTAAACAAGTTATAAATCTTATACAGGCGCAGATGAGATTAGAACAGCATCCAGTAAAGAACAAATATCATGTAATATGCATTCCAAAAGTTTTATATATCTATGAACAATTGATAGAAGAATTTGGTTTGTACGAGGATATAGTAAAATTATATTCACTACAGTGGCAACCTATACATGTAGATCGTGGGATATTAAGCTTAGAAATTCCATATATGTTCCAAAACATATTTGTACAACAAAACTTATCATTACTACCAATTTATGCGAAAAGCTTATGGCATTTATATTTTGTAACAGGGAAACCTAAATTCACTATAGCACTTGGACAACAAGCAAATAATGTTTTGAAACATCTAGATATGTTACATGAAGACAAGGAGACTGATAAAATAGATAGCGATTTCAGCTGTTTATTATTACTAGACCGCAATATGGACTACCCATCAACTCTGCTAACTCCAAGAACATATACAGCATTGCTGAAAGATATATATAAAGTCAACTGCGGAGTTTGTGATGAAAAAAACGTGGAAGTGGATGCATATGATGAAAAATGTAATTTAAATCTAAAGAAAAATCCAGTACAATTAAATTTCGATAGTCGTCAAGATCGAATATATAACAATATTAAAAATCGATATTTTACTGAAGTGATAACAATTTTGAGTTCGTTGACAAAACAATTGCGTACAGAGCAAGATTCTTCCAAGGACATGGCTTTGGATGATTTAAGACGATATGTTAAAACACAATTAAAAGAAGTTACATCAAAGAAAACGCTTATTGCCAATCATTTAAGTGCTGCTGAGACAATCATTAATGTCATGGGACATAGGTTTGTATGTTTGTTTAAAGCTGTAGCCTTTATTAACGAATACTATTCCCTTATTCAATGCGTGTATCAAATATATACACTAATGGTCAGAAGAAAAAGTGAATAAACATTATGAACTAATTTCACAATATTTTGACAATGTAAAACCTACTTTAAATATTTAATACGCGCTCCACAAGCCTGTTTACAATTTTTTGCTGGGTAATGTCAATATGGCGTTACATTTTTCAAATTATGACGTACTGTTGACGCCTTTTATGTTATTGAACCCCATACCGTGGGTGGTATGCGACGTTAACGTTCTCCGATTTAGAATACAAAATATTAAGTGTAGGCTTGTTTATAAACACCTTGTCATAAATGTGAGATACAACAAGTGATCAAGTATCTGAGGTGTTGGCAGTGAAAAATTTACGTTGGCACCAATGCGCAATTGGCTCATCGAAATTTCTTACCTTATTGGTTACATTTAATGTTTACACATGGATAAACACAGATAAAAGATATGGATAATCCGCGAAAATGGGAACTATTTAATAACCAATCTACAGTTTAACAAAAATCTCGTGACAATGGTGGTTCATTCTGCGCACATTATACGGCTTTAGCTGTGCACTTTTTGCCAGTGCGCAACATTCACGAGCGATTTAGTCGAATTGTAGGTGCCTTTTATTATACTTAAGTATTCCATCCATAATAGTAATGTATCGTGCCTTCATTTTGTTTCGGAAGTCAAGTGTCGATAGAGTAGGTGTACACGACAAAGTTAACGGATTCGTAACGGCCGATGTTATTACAATGAACGTAGGCATAAGTGTAAACACAATAAAGGATTTTGTCTGACGGGAATATTTGATAATCCTATAATAGTTCAGGATGTATAATAGCGAAGAGATAAAGCAAGTAACACTTACTCCCGGTACTTTTGATATTCTGTCACCATAAAAATGACCGCTGGCGTTACTTCATTATTTAGAAGCAGATGTGTCAACTTCCTTCTTTAATTTACACCAATCATAAAGAAGTGTTACAGGGGAAAGTGCAACCTGATCTGAAATTGGCGATTATCTTTAAATAAAAGTCGGAACAATGACTGCGGTGGCACCGTCTGTCTCTATAAACTGAAAGCATTGCCAAACTCGTGCATGCGGACCCGCTTAAAAGACGCCAAGCGACCTTGTCTTACCTCTTGGCTGGTCGAACTTTAATTTCATAGGCAAACTCGATTCACACACAGAACTTCTATCGACGTGACGTCGGCTGTAATAAATACTTTTTAACGGTGTCGTGTTTACGTACTCAATGATAGGTAACCCCATAGAACATATACATGCTGCCCAACCGTCCGAGGACGCCATAAATCCAAATAGGTTGACGGCTCGGGGTTATTAAAAGTTGTTTTCAATTATTAGCGATTGCTATTGTGTGATACTGTGCGCTAACGTCAATATCAAAATATTAAGTTCCCCAAAAGTTAAGAATCTGTGATTTAAATAACCACTAATTACGCGGCTTTCTTTATTAAATGTAGGCACGGTATATGAAATTTTATGGAGTTGAACACTTGATATTTAATATTGTCCTTATTTCTAACAGTCTATCAGTTTTGTAAATATCGCATTTCCATTCCTTTAGATTTGAACGGCAGCAAGAAGTGGAAGAACGCATCATGCAAAATAAAAACAAAAGTGGTAATTACTCATACCTAGAGGATACGTTGTATGAAAATGATAAATTGTTATCATTGCGACTGCTATGTCTGCTGTGCGTAACTCAAAAGCTTTCCGAGAGTGAGATTAAAGCCTTCGTTACGAAATTTTGCCACGAATTTGGATACAATTACGGATTCTTATATAACAATCTTCTAAAAATGGGCTTTTTCACGCAAGAACCGACCCTGCAAGGAAAGCTCATTAAGATTCCAAACATGTTCACGAATAATTTTTTTGTAAATGCTAATAAACTAAAGCAAATACCTGCACAACTTGATATCGACGTTCAATCTCCGACGTGCATGAGTTATGTTTTCGGCGGTTGTTATATACCACTGGTTGGACAAATCTTAAGTTTACTTCTTAGCGCCCTGCCATTAAAGGAAATTGAGAGTAAATTGGAAGTTTTCGGACAATTAACAATACAAAATAATTGCGGTTTCCCATTAACATCCAGAGTAGTGTTAGTATGCGTCATTGGAGGGATTACTTATGCTGAGATAGCAGCCTGTAACCTGTTAGAATCGTTAACAGGATCTAAAATAATTATGATGAGCGATCAGGTGATATCCGGTAATGATATTGCTGAAAGTTTGATTCACAATCCTATAGCGTAAAATCTTTGTGATAAGTGCAAAGTGTAAGTAAAAAGGAACAACATTGAATACGTATTAATCTTTTATAATTTATTTATATATAAAAAGAAAATTTAAAATACAATAGTCACAGTGAAATAATACTAAGTATTTTCTTATTCCATACGCAACCTCTCCTTCGCGTTTCCTAAAACTAATAATGTATATTTGCAAAGAGATTATAGAGTTTTTTGTAAGCTCAATGTGTCTTTAAGTAGTTGATTTCGTAAAGCCCACAGGGCGTTGAGTACGTTTTCTTGTTGATTAACCTTTGATCCCAGCCAAGTAGTAACTGATGTTAATTTTTCGGGATCCGGGACTGGCACGCTTTCTTGAGTAACATTCAAAGTCTTTTCCCAAGGACTTATAAATCTATTTTCTGCATTCAAGCCTTCGATGTATCTGGAAGAAATCTTAAAGCTATCGAACGTCGGCTCTCCTCGTGTGATAAAAACTTACTTTATGTATGCTTCTGAATGAAGCACCCTTTGTGGCCTAGGGGGTACTGTTATAAATATAGGTTCCTGTACTTTAGGCGGCGGCGGGGCAGCTATCGCATTCGCTACACGTAAAACGATATTAAAGATGTAAATTTGAAAAGAAAACAGTTTTTTGCACCCGAAGCAAAGCTACTCATGAAAAAAGGTACGTGGGTAAAAAGTGGTACGTTTATATTTACTTCACGTAGATAAAAACTTACTCGTTTAATGATATTTCAATTGACAAATTTTTTCAAAATTAATTTTTTAAAATCATACAAAAAATAACTTTTGCCGAATATCCCAGAAGTGCATAAAGCCTACACAGATAGATAAATATATAGAGCTTTTATTGTGTATGCCAGTAGTACTACTGGTATAATATTTGATTTTAATAAGCCACTAGAATGCAACACACATTTTAAATTTCTAATTTGATAACAAGTGTTTATCTTTTTGATAAGACATTCACAATACGACCTCCAATTCAAATTTTCATCTAGAGTCATGCCCAAAAATTTAATGTGAACTGTTGTACATTACTTTATTAGTAGTATTTATCGAATAGCGCGAAGTATGAAAATACATGTAATTAAATAGTTTTAGTCAAATTAAGCCCTAATTTATTGGAAGTAAACCATCGGGCCAGCTCACTAAGAAGTCTCTGCCACCAGGCTGTAACTCCACACTCTCCACAGGATTCCTGCCGACGACAATGGATGATGTATCATAGACGTATACAAAAAGGGATTGTCGAATAAATAAAACAATGTTATTAATAACCATTAAAAATAAAATTGGCCCTAATATTAACCCCTGCGGAACTCCGGTGAATACAGGAAGACCTGATGAATAGACCTTACGCATGCAGTTGCTACGCTTGTCCGTCTCAGTAACCCGCAGGGAATATCATGCGCTCCTGAGCTCATTTTAGTTTTTAATTTGTTTACTGCCTGTAAAAATTCAACTTCGCTGAAAGATAAGCACATCTGGAATGTAATAAAGTACACTATGAGGTTCTTCTACAAAAAAATGTATTGAATTTTTCGGCGATATCGATGGGATCAGTAATTTAAGTAATATTGCAAATAAATAAAGACGTACCCTTTTTACCGTGAACGCCAAAAAGCGTGTGTTGCATGAACGTAAATTCACAATGTACTGTGCTGTAAGAAAGATTTCGAAAGCAGTAATCTAGATATCCAGGCGAACAGTACATTGATGTAAAATGTTTCCCTGGCAATAAAGCGTAATTGTAGCTAGCGTATGAAAAACAAGCAATTTGGTGTTCACTGCGTACCGTACCCGCATGTATTTAGGAAATTGCATTACAATGTATTTGGGTGCATATATAAATTTGATCAACTAGTTCATAAATTATTAATTGTAACGATAAAATATTAAATTTACCCATGATGAAAGAATGATTACCTGAACTAGTTGACGTCGTAAAGTTTCCAGCGGTTGAATTAAATGAATTACTAGCAGCTATCCAAGCACAATTTGAAACAAGACATATATGGTTAGTTGACACGATTACAATGCTGTTAACATACGTTACATGTACAGTTCAACAAATTCAAGAACGGTAGGTAAATACAAGTGCACAATTTAAATTCACAATAAAAATAGTACCTGCTGAAAATTAGTGTTATTTTTTTACAATATCAGATTGATTAACGTTGATTGTATATTACATGCATCTTAAATTTTTGAAATATACATGTACATTGGTACGTATACATTGAAATTAGCAAACATAGATACATTTTTCTATTTACCACACAACTTAAATAATTGGGGAATTTTATTGTGCTGTAAACGACGAATGAATGTTTTCAACATCTTTTGTTAAACTGAGTATTTCTCTTAATATGTACATCAAACGGGGTACCAAATTGTTAGCTAACAGACATACTCCGCGAAGACAATAAATAAATAATGATACATGGCGTGTTAGCGAAGTATTCGTAACAATTCTTAAATCGTGAAAAACTAACATTAAAAAAAAAATACGTAGCAAGATACTAAAGGCATTAATGTTTCCGAGGTAGCGTATATTTTCTACAAAATAGTTATTTATAAACCAAATGCGTGAAAACTCATTTCACAAATCATTGGCGAATTTGAAACGAGAAAAAATGCGTCACGTATGAGGTCTGTATAATATTTCTTGTGCAAATAACAAATACTTTTAACGATAAAATATTAATATGTTATGATTTATTACGACTAATTCTGTCAACTTACTTCTTGCTCAATCATTTCAAAATATTAGACTATTTATTTAATCATATTATGAATTTTCATATTAATTTATGCAAAATTGATTTTTAGGCAAGCACAAATTATCCCCATAAAAGTTTTGGTTTTACATTATCACACACATAAAAATGCTTTATTAAATACGAACACAAATCCATGCATGACAAACACATAAAAACATTCAACAGTGCGTAAAAGCTTTAAAACGTAAAAATAAATAAAAAAAGACAAAAATAAACTCACGGGGAGTAGGAGTAGCAGAAGGTGTTGGCCGAGCAACAGATGAGGTTTTACTGGAAGGCTTGAAGTTCCTACATTATCAAAGATTAAAAACCAAAATAAAGTAACTCGAATGCTACACAAACTAGAAAATTTGATGAGCTATTTCTTCGAAGACAAAAACTTGGCAATTCTATGATATAATTATTAAACAGAAAGTCGCTATTTTCTCTTTTGCCATATGAAGAAGTAGCCACCTATATTGTAGAATATTTAAACCAAAAGAAGATACATTAAATTAACTTGCAGCAACTATAGGTACAATAACCACAAATTCATAAGAAAAAAATAATAAGAATGAAGTTCCTTCGTAAAGTATACGACTAATTTCAGATCAACCAAGCACATGCCACAAATTGTATCGAAATTAATGTAACATAACAAACCAGCTGTAATTTCGGATGACGTTGATACGCAAGGCTGTAGTACCGGCATACGATTACCAATAAAATTTCTGTCGGAATAAAATTTAATGAAATATATGAATTTATGTAATGCCCAGAATGTAAAAATTGAATAGACTTCTTTTGGATAAAAAAATAAATTACGCAAAAGTTTTTGAAATGTATATGCACCATAATTCAAAAAGTATATACCGTAGTCGACAAATTTTGATTTTAGTATAGGAACTCTTATACTATGCATAAAATGATGATGTTGAAACGACATTGGGCGTTAGGCATGTGGCGGGAGACACGTTCATTCCTACTCTCTGTTTGCCTACACTATAAATTAAATTTGGACGTTACAGATTATGAGGGTCGGACATTTATAAAAGGTCTATTATGGCTAACCCATTCCGCTTCACTAAAATATGTTCTAAATAAAAGTGATTCAGGATCAAATATTCTACATCGCAAAATTATTTTTAGGTGTACAAGGTGTTCCGTTTAGCCTGGGCGTTATATAACTTTTGTTATTTTAAATAGAACAGAACACTCTATATATCGACTTGCATAGTTAATCACAAAATTCCATCCAAGTTCGTGTATAGAAACTAGTTTTTAAATTAGATCCGGTCCTATTTTTTCATCCAAGTTTCATATTAGACATGCGCACTAGAACAATTTTCCGAACTAGCAACTACAAACAAATTTGTATTTGTTTGTCATTTACGCGATCACTAACCTCAAAAATAAAACCGCCATTTCTTAAATGTTGGTATACACGTTACCCTTCACTACTTGCGCATGCGCAGAAAATGTACTCGACATACCTTCTGTTTAAATAGAAGCGGGAAATACTAGCTGAAATCAGTATGCAATCTAGTTTAGAATTTTTTCTAGACGAATAAAGTATAATATAAATCAAGCTTTAATTTTGACAAAACAACAATCATAAGTAAACAAGGGAATTACTACACCCATAACATTTTAGAAATGATTTACATACGGAAAAACAAAACTAGCGTAAATAACCCTACTGATATCGCTAGTTTATCAAAAATCTATGCCCCATTATTGTAAAATTTTAATTTTCTCTCTATATTTTATTTGATATCACTGTTTTCTAGTTCTAGTTTCTTACAATATTGTTAAAAAAATTGACGTTCGTATTTGTTCACTTGCCTTGATATCGAAAAATATGTTGTTTAAAATAATTTCATTAAATTTTCTTTTTTTGTTTCGTCCCATATGCAATAAAGTTTAAAATGCTTGTGATTGTTTTATGTTTCAACTAAGCAAGTTATGCCTCCAACTTTTAATGATTTAGCCACAATTATACTATAAACAGTATGAATATAATAATTAAAACTATAATTTACAAATTTCATCCAGCAATTGAAAAAGATAGGACGAAAAATACTATCGAAACATCTTACAATACAGCTTGTGGTTTTATTTATAATTAAACGACAGTTCTACAGAAAATAATTTATATAAAAATTATAAATAGTATATAGGGTGTTCTGTTTAAAATAACAAAGCTATATAACGCGCAGGCTAAACTAAACACCGTGCACTGATTCTGAATCCCTTGTTTCTAAAACATATTTCAGTTAAGTGGAAAGATTAGCCATAACATATCGTCTACAGACAAATGCCACATATACTTTTAGTTATTTTTATGGCAATTTGTTTAACTACCAACATTTTATTACTTCTAGTATATATTGTGCTTCCACATAACACTATACTAATGAACTTACTTGCTTCTATCTTGCGCTGGAACCACTCTGCCATTGCCTTTATTGATATGCATATCTCTAACATGTCTAGCTAATCGAGCCAAATTCGGGAAAGGTTGTACATTCTTTTTGTTATTTCGCAAGCAATTCTTCCATTGGCAGTGCAAATCCGAATCAGGATTCGCCTGGAAATATGACTGTACATGACCTTGACAGTCTTTATCTTTTACGCAGTGCTCTATGCAATCCTGTATCTCCTCAAACTGATAATCACAGTTATCCCAAAGACATTCGTAAATCTAAAAATCAATTTAATGAGGTATTTAAAGGTTTTTTTTTTGTCAATAGTGATTTACGTGATCTGGATTTGCAGTCGCGGGACTAGCGCACTGTTCTTCTAAAAGCAATGCTTTAGTTTCCTCATTCAGTTTGGAAGCCTTTTCTTCCCACGCTTGTTTCTCTCCGGCTGAAAGCGATCTCCACTCGTTACCAACAATCTTGCTGATCTCGCCGAAGTTTGAGTCCGGATTGTTTTGAACGACCGATTTACGCACTTCACGAGAATATAATATGTAGCCAGTGACGACCTTATTTTTGTTTCCCTTCTGTGTAATAGAACAGATATTATTGTGGAACCATCAAACTCTAATTTGAATTAATTAAAGCTCACACTAGGCATTCAAATAAACTAAATTAAGAAACATTTTAACCGTGTTTTGATTGATGGATTGAATGCCCCTACAAATCGTGTATTCGACTAAAAAATTGGTCAACTGTTTTAATATTGAAATATGAAATGTAATCGAACTTACATATCCTTTTTTTTTACTTTTAACATATCTACTTTCTTCCAGCTGTTGTTAAACAATATGTCCTTGACTACTTAATCAAGTTAATTATCGTAGTTAAATCAAAATAACAAAATTTTAAGTTGATTGATGCAAACATTATCTTGATAGAAATAGATTTCTAATGCAGACTTTTATTTACTTTGATATGCTGCAATCTAGCAAATTTTATTGGATATAATGATTCTTAACTTGGATAAAACCCAATAGTTGTAATTTTTTATATTAGAGGAATGCACATATAAAAAGAATCTGGGATAGTTAATAATCAATAAATGACGAATTTGCAATATAAGAAAATTATTTGAATAAGCTTTTCAAAGTAATCCCAATTTCTGAGTTTTACATTAAATACAAAGTTGTATTCACAAATTTACTTGCTGATGCAGATATTAAATACCAATATTTGAATGCTTTCAAGGTTAATTTGCATAAAATTTAAAAATTCAGTGCAAACACGCATATTCACAACTGTTGTTACACTAAAAACTAACAATCATGTATCTTTTGCAAACATAAAATTTGTAATATGAAAACCATGACCTGTAAATTTTTATCATTTATGAGATAAAAAATAGGAAATAAAATGAGAACGTATATAGTATCAGATTGAATTTGCATATTTAAGGAACAGTCTTGGTGGGGCTGTTCAGTTAATAGTAAATAGCGTATTATTTTAATATTGATACACCATTGGAATAACCGAAATAAGCGAACAATCCCAAGTAGACGAAACTTAAGCATAGTATTTGCAATAAACTCATAAACACAGATGCAATTAAAATCCTATAATACCTTCTTTGTTGTTACTGGTGTTGTGGTAGTGCTGCTCGTAGTTGCAACCGTAGGGACAACGGTTGGTATTTCACCTGAACCGACAGATGGTGGTCCACCATCTAACGAGTCCTCCATTAGCATGTCTACATCAGTCATCTTTGTGAGGACAACAGGGGAAGCTTCCTATAAAGCAAATGTGACCTTGATAACTTTCTTTCTGGTTAATATTCACTTTTTAATAGTAGCCACATAATTAGGTAAATACCCATATCTAAATCTTTTAAATACAAACACAGTTCCCAATTTTCAGATTAGATACTAAAAGATTTATTCTTAACTCACTCTTAGTGCATGTGGTTTAGAAAGTTTGATTCCTGAACTACATTTTATCAAATGTCTGCCACTAATTAAAATAACTTGCTAGTAGTATAAAGTATAAATACATTCTAATACAAACTATGTCAGAATATGCATTTTCTATACACATTAATCATTCAGTTGACATAAAAACCTACATTATATGTGCAACGAACAAAAATGTTCAAGAGTATTTAAAATAAACCCCTCGATTAATTTTGTATATGTTGTGGGGCACAGATAAAGTTAAAGCTAGAAAATGTTACATATAAGTTCATAGGTGCTTATTATTGCTGCCAATAAAGAAATATACTCAACAATAAAGATCATTCCATTTAAACAATGCATAATATAGCTATTTCGAAACATCTCAAGATTAGTCGACAAGCCATAACAAAATATAAATATAAATGTACAAAAACCTACCAATGTTGTATATTCCATTGTTAAGTACACAATTCCTAAAACTGTTAAGATATTTACATGTTATACGACGATAAATATAACTGCAAACAGACGGTGTTTAAAGCAATTCCAACAGTTACACCAAACAAATTTTTATCACTAATTTTCCGTCAAAATATGATAAAAATACACTAGGACGCTACGATTAAATCACTATCACCCCTCCTGCTGATAAAATTGGCCGATTTTTCAGCTGCGAACACGGTATTTTTCCCCACATCTAAACATAACCTCGAAATTATGTCGGAATATTTTTAATCATCGGAATAAATAAAAATTTCACGCCCGTAAGTTCCTGTTTCACAAAACGCACAATATCGTAAAGAAATTGATGCACTGCGAACACATAACGTTTATTGCCGTAAAACTGGTATTACATCAGCGCTGCAGATAAAATTATATCAAAAAAATTAAACAAATCTATTTTTAATTTTCTACAATGGAATTTTAGAATTTTGACTTCTTTGTTCTTTGGCGTCGCGTACACGTAAACTAGCTGCAATATGTTTATTATAACGGGTAAATTGTACAAAAATGTAACGGCAATTGGAAAGTTGTCTGGTTCGATTCGCAATATTCTAGAATCTAAAATCAAGAAAACGTATGTAAAAACAAAAGTCTATATAACACGTCCAGAATTTGTTTGTTTTAACATCGATTTAACAAAAACAACGTAAAAAATCGATTGCAGTTGTTTCTAATTATTGATTCACTTCACGAATAAAATATGAACGTAAAGGAAAATATACACATGAAGAGGACGTGACCGTAAATATAACAGTTATTTATAAATTTATTTCACAGGGCTTTAAGTCCCTAGGTTAATAGAAATTATTTGCCTCAGCTAAGCTTACAATTACTACAATATTTTAGATTATACGGATATGGAGGTAATGCGTACTCTAACATTTAATTTCGAATGTGTAATTTCACAATTGCACTATCTGGCAATGAAAACCAATCAAGTTAGTTACGAAGGCAACCGCTTAAGTTTTCAGTATCGTGTTTTTATTCAAAATTTGTTTTTATATTTTCTCAACTTGAGAATACACACAAACTATTTTAGTTTCTTTGTATAATGATTGTGCTGACAATTACACCAACCAATGCTATACTTGCATAATCCCTAATAGCCAAATTTAAATTTCCCTCAATTATTCTTAGTAACTTCATCTTTAAAACATAAAATTGGCCCAACATTTTGTATTACATCAATAGTTTATTTAATGCCGTACGTGAAGTCACTAAAAATTTTGGCGGGGAATTTAAATTTGGCCATTAGGGATATATCATTCATTTAGATTGTAGGAAAAAACACAAAGTTACCTACAGCTTTTTATTATGTTAATTTATAACTAGCTGAATATTTACAAAAAAAAATTAAGTAATATTTTTACATAACACCGAACAAAATCTAATGTAGATATTATTCTGCTTCTAAATTACATTAAAATATTAAAAATTTTCATATTGTATCTATTTTTTTTATAATAAATATGATTTTAAATAACAAATAACTGCTAGCCCAGCAACAAAATTTATATTTTCCACAATATTTAGTGACTCACTTGAAATATAAGATTAACATTACAGGTTTTTTCGTATTGGTGCTACACCAATTACACTAGTGCATAGTTTATCTTTCTCAGGTACGTGAAGAGTGAATCTTCTATCCTGTTTTAATCAGAAGCCAGTATAGAAAGTGTAGCACTAACGAACAAACCTCTTTTACGTTTAAATAACTAAAAATAATTGCGGGAAATTAAAATTTTGCCACTTGGAATATAATAAGAATAGAATAAAACCAGAAATTATGTAATTCATTTAATTGAAGCATGAGTTTGTACTTAAGTACAAAATGCATTATTGGTCATATGATAATGTTAATGATAAAAAGCATTTGCAGCACTATTAGTAAAAGCAAAGCTGTATGACTGATTGTTATTAATGTGACCACATCCACCTAAATTAATATATCATATATAGTATCTCGCTGTTACTATTAATAACCAGCTAGAAGAGTTAAACAAGCTTTAATTTTCAGCGTATTTCAAATTAACGAATTAGTAATCTATAAATGCAGATTCCAATAAAATGAACACACTATAAACTGCAAAGAAAAACTTTTGATAAGATGATTGTAAATACTAATTGTGCGTTAACAATTGCAGCTTAATTATATTGTTTCTCTGACGCACATGTATGTCATATTTAAAAATCCCTGTATCAGAAAAAGTTCTTACAATATTTTCCAGAGCTTAAAACCAAACCCAACCAGCGGTTGTACCATTGCTGTCGTTTTTTTGTTATATTTAAAGTGTTCGCAGTTTTATCTTTTGGTACTAATTTCTGAAGTTCGATAACATAATGCCCTCTTTAAGAATCAATCAAGAGGACACTGTTGGCTCCAATATTTGAGAAGAAAACATGTGTTGAGCAGATTTTTGAAATGATTTGACATGAGCCTACTAGATATCGAAGGAAAAATATTCTCTAGATAATAATTGGACTCAAGGCCCAAACTTATCTGTAGATTCGTTTAATATAAAAAATAATAGGGAATCTGTGTTGTACATTGCAAGGGTTGCAGAACACTTTGCATCGTTTTCTAACTGTTTGCTGTGAAAAAGGATTTCTAGATTAAATTCACTCTCATCTCCACCAACGTCCAGCTTTAAATAAGTTGTATCCAATTGCTTCTAAAGCCCACAGTGGGGGCTATGTCATGAATTATTTTTCATTCAAGAACCCTATTTTAGTAAACAAGAACATATTCCTTAATAATCCGTAATTTAATCTCTGTTAATACTATCTTCCCATCTGTTTAGCGATTTAATTTTTATTTTTTTTTTGGGATTATGTTCTACATTTTTTACGGAACGCCACTTTGTTTTACCACTTTTTGGTTTTCTAATCTTGATCAATATTTCAAAACCTCCTGCTTCTGGAACACATGCAACACTTTCTATATTATCTTCTATTACATCTTCCACATCCAGAGGCTAATATCTTGGGTTGCATCTTCCATAAACGGCGCTTCATGTGATTCTTTTAATCGTTCAAAATATCCATATTCAAATACAACATACGTCTTCTTGTTGTGTACTTACAATCATATCTTTCAAAACATTTTGCAACTCTATTTTTTAAGGTAGCAAAATAACTACTCCGCTACCAGTGTTCACTACTTGAAACTAAGTGATTAATATAGTAACTTGTTTAGGACATTAGCTATATTAATCACTGCCATTGTGCCTACTATCCGCTACTACTGTAATTTTATTCGCCACTTTACAAATATAGTCAAGACAACGTATTTATATTGTACATTTTTGTTGATAGTAAGTATTCCTATGAACATGATTATATTAAATTATTTGTTTCATGAGTTGTGGACATATGCTACTTACTGAGAATGATCATTATCTACATAAATTATAAATCTATAAACGAAATGTTAAGAATTATTATCGTTTTTGCATCTTTAATGTTTGACTATCTAAATTTGTTATGCAACATCGTTTTGTACGCACTCACTAATCACTTTATCCTGATGTCTTGTTTTTTTTTTCGAAAATATCTTACGTCATCCCTTTGTAACATACTTCAAATTATCTTCATATAGAAAAATGTTTAAAAAAAAATAATTTGGAGATGTACAGAACTCAGGTTCTCTGTTAATTATTTCTTCCGAAAATAATTCGCGTCATCCTTGAGTGTGTGATATACTTGAAATTATATTTTGTTGTCCTTAAACATGACACTCTTTCAGTATCGACAATTTCATTGAAATCTGAATTTTCGGGTTACTAGTATTCTTTTGTAAGTGAAACATGAATATAGTATAGATTAACATTAACGAAACAGTTAAGATTATATGTAAACGTTTGCTGGAGTCAACGAAGATTTTTTGCATTAGAAGTTTAGAACTCATTCCAGGCGCAAGATCGGATTCAAATAAGCTTTTAGTACTTTTCAATTTGTTATTTCACTAATGTTAAAATATATATAGTTTTATTATATTAACACTAAGAAGCAAAATTCAAAATTTCAGTAATAATTATTGTTCTTTTATTTCTTGCATTCTATTTACTTATTTATTTAATACTTACATGGCTGGTCCATACGCTTTACGAGGGTTACTACAATGATCAAATTTCTTCGTGTAAGTTTCTAACATTTTCGTATTTTGGACGATAGCAGAAGAACTTCAACCATTGTAATAGCTCTCTCAGTGACGTATGCACCAGCCGCTTCTGCCTGTTAAGGATCATTTTGAAAAAAAAAGCTACACTGTTCCAGCAAGAACAAATATCGAAGCTATCTATTCGATCGTACAAAGACAGTTCTTAGCTGAGCAAGTATACCATTATTCATTTTATGCTGTCGGTTTCTACCAAGCAAAAATTTGAGTTGTAGTTAGATCATTTTTTAATCGAATAACATTAATAACTAAGAATTATTAATGGTTAGCTGACAAATTCAAATATATTTTCTCAACTAATGTGGTTCCTGTTGAAACAGATAACTAAAGAATTAAGTTGAAAAGAGTTAATTGTGCCCCCAACTAACTATTCTACAGTGTCACAACAACTGAACTATTGGTTCAGTTGTTAACTGCATCAATAACAAAACTTACGACATAATATTGCATTATTTTATTAATATATTTGACATAAACTAATATTTCTTAATTTTTGACTTGTGCTGTTTTTCCCACCCTCCATAGAATTGTCAGCTATTACTTAACCCAACTTTTACTAAATGGTTGTTAGTTGAGGTGCATAAACTATATTCGGTACAATAACATTACTTTTTATTATTTAGTGATTTTATATATTTTTAAACTTATTATTTTCTAAAGAAATAAACGAGTTCAAAGAAAAAACTAGGAATCCTTGCAACGTGGAATTAAATAAGATCATTAAAAGTGGGAAACAGAAAGCTCCAGTCTTCTATTTTCTAATCTATTTTCTACAGCTTCTTTTAAAAACAGCTTCCCCCCCCCCCATAGAATGAATTTAAATTTTCTTATCAATTTTCACTCGCTTTTGGTTTCCTCTGTTGCCATGATATCAAGTAGTTTTTTTTATGTGAAATATACTGTAAAAACATTAGTGGTCCGGCTTTTTGTGCATATTACTCGCAAAATTTATTAACTGATTGAATCCTCACAGATAAATGTATGAGTAAGCAATTTTAATTACGAAATTTTAATCGACAATATACCTTTGCGAAAAGATAAGACACGGTCACTTACTGTCGGCGCCTCTGATGCTGTGTCTCCAGAAAAATTACCGCTGCTTCAGTATGTCAGAGAGGGAAAGTGCAATCTGAACTTAAAATACCGACCATTTATCATCCACCGCGTGAAACATACATCTTGTGTAAAAGGTGAATGGCAATTACGAAATTATTACTGTTATTAATAAACAACAAAACAGCAAGAAACAATTGATATAAATTGAATAGAAACGCATTTGAATTACTCCACAGATGTTTAATAATTATTCTCAGTTATATTCAACGATCGTCAAAATCAACTAAGATTAATGGCTGATTTCGATTTAATTAAATGGTGCTGTAAGGAAGCTACAGTTGTGCATGCGGACTCGCTAAAAGCGGCAAGTGACCTTTCGTGTCTTATCTCTAAGCTAATTACATCAATACACAATAAATATTTTGCAAGATATATCTTTATTTCCGATCATTTCCAATTTGCTTTTCTGCAAATCCGAGGTTTTTCTCATTTTTAAGACAAAACAAATATTGACATTACTAACAATAGAATCTGCATTCTGAAGGCAACATGCATCATCGCTTTAGATTATCACATGAAATAATGTGCGCAATAATTTATAATAGTCCACAAACTATAAGATAAGAAGAGTCCACACCGGAGATATACATCCAGCAACACTACAATTACATTAAATTTACACGATACGTGCCGTGTTGCTGGTTGTGTCACTTATCGTATCCCTCCGGTGAGCAATCTGCCTAAGACTTAAATGAAACGCGTTCTTACGATTTGTGCTGAACATAGTTGAACGCACAAGTCCGTAACTAAGACGAATTTAAAAGAAATGTTAATAGGGTACTCACTACTTCTACCGCAGCTGGAATCGGTTGCTTTGGTGCTTCTGGTTGTTGGGCAACTTGACTGCCCACCTGTAACACAGTGAGTACATGCCAGACACACAGTTAGCGAACTTAAGAAGAAGCGCCATGCAATGTCAATTTTACGCTAGCCGAAATGCATGCTCTATTAGTAAATTAACAATATTTTCCTAAATCTCTCTAATTACCCCGTATTTACATCTGTATGGTATTAGTACAAGAGATGTTACTTTGAATTTGATGGGGATCTGACGCTGGTTAAATATTAATGTGCACAAAACATTAAGGTGTTATAAATGAAGACGATTCACTGAAAAAATGAATTACGTCAAAAACAATATTCCTCAAATGGTAAAAGTATTATTTGCTGATAAATGATTTTTTCTGTTAACTGATATTTAATTCAGGACATACATGTATTCAGTCAGTAGATGATATGTTTTAAATGTTAATGATTTTATGGTTAATTCAAACCGCATGTTGGGTAAAGCACAAGCCCAGATTTTAGTTGATGTAATTATAACGGCACGTATATACATTTATAAATAAAAGTCAATAAATGAGGCGTCCGGTCGTAAAACATGTTAAGTGGCAATTCTTTAATTTTTAAGTTTTAGCATGAAAAGTATTTTTAAAAGTTATTATCTAACTTAAATTTGTTCTCCTGTGAAATAACACATTTTCACTTAACTCGTTTTACAATCGAACGCATCAAATATAAATAAAAATAACAATAATCTTCATAATTTCTACTATTAAGATAATTAATAGCAGACGTTGATATTGATATTCTAAGTTTAGACGATAACAATTCCGCAAAATTATAGTACAAGCACTTATTTTTTTTTTGTTTCTTTTTTACATACATAAATAAGCTAACTTAGCATTAGTGTTACGTTGTGTGATAAGTGGTTTCAATTTACCACAACGAAACTTTTACAGCGCTATCAAAATGAAGATTCTATTCTGTAATGAAGGCTTACTATTTTATTCTATATTAAATCTTAAGCACGCAAGCCTTGAACTCTACTACTTAGCAAGTTTATAAAATATTTTCAATATGATTAAGCTAAGGAAAGTATGCGCAATTCCGCTTTAGACTTTGGTATATCTAACATTTTCTCGGGATAAAAGAGTACTTGAAATGACACGATTTCTCCAGTTTACTAAGGTTCCATCATTCAGTCTTAAGAAGTTTAAAATATTAAATTGGCGATTTATACGTAGCAAAAGAAATTCTGACATGTACCTATTTAGAAATTCGGAATGTATACATAAAATCAGTTCATTTCCTAAATTATGAAATAAAATTTGATGTTAATAGCCTAACAGTATTCCTGCTTTTCATCTTTTAATAATTAAAAGATATTTAAAACTGCATAAATATTGCCACATCTTTTGTACCGCAGATAATTTGTGATATATGTATCTAATACAAACAAATACTAAGTCAAATAAAAATCCTAATTAATCTACGAAAATTATAAAAAGCATAAACGTTTTGAAGTAATGAAAGGCGCAAAACTACTCATGTACCATCAAAGACAAAAGTCTTGACTCAACTTTGACATAGAGATAGAATCATTGGAGTTTCTTCAGTATTTCAGTATTTTTCTCTTTAATTTTGAGTCAAGACTTTTGTCTTCGATAGTACATGTGGGATAATTTCTTTAATAATCCATTTTAAATAGTTGAAATGCTAAATTAAATTATCTGACATGCAAAATGAGTAAGTATATATATATTCTTTTCCTCAAATAATCTCTCCTAACGAATATATCAAAGCTATCATCTTGAAGGTACAGCATTAAGATTGGTTGTTTTCAACTAGAAGTGATCGTTTTATAAGGTATTATTCTGTTTATTTTAGAACAACATACTGCGTGAGAATAGTTACATGTATGAAACCATATCGACACTGAAGTAAGGCATATGTATATGCAAGGAGCATACATGCCCTACTTCAGCAAATATCTAAAATAAATTCTTTTTCTAACCGCTTGATCTTAACCGCAATATCTATAGTCACATTTGAAAAGGAATTATAAGAATGCTTTGATCCTTATCTGAATGCTCGATTATACAAACTGTATTAAAAACAAAAAATATATGAATCAAATAACCTATTACATGTTGGATATCCGAATCCTAAGATCCGGATTCACTATCCGGTTCTCAGATCCGGATCCAATATTCGATTCTCGTATTTCACGAGACCAACTCAATATTAGTGTACGAGTGTAGTGTTAACCGAAACTTCTACACTTTGTCTATTTTATGTTTTAACTTACGTCATGGATTTTTGTCCATATGAATCAAATCGAGACCTCGAAGTCAAATCAAAAACCGTATAAAGAGGGTACCTTATGCGCGGTTTTTCAGTATTAGTTTAAATTCGATTTTTATTTCTTTTAATCGAAAGTTGTGACTTTAGAATAGTACCTAATGAGGAATGTACTAATTACGATTTTTATATGTTAGGCAAAATGTGAAAAAATAATAGATAAATTAATAAACACACTTTGATTCACTTCCTCAATGAATTATTCGTTTTAACATAATAACAAGAAATAGCAAATGGGAAAACAACATTACAAGTGTTTATCAACGAATTAATTTTAATGAATGGGTCACGTTATGTGATGACCCAAATGAGTGAATGACGTATAGTGCAAGAAACCTACTTTTGTTTTACTCTGTCATTGAAAGGAAATAGAATGCAATGAACAATAATAAAAAAAAGCGCCGTTGGGCAGTACTACGCAATTTAAGAGGAGATGGTGGGTATTTCATCCCGCTAATGCATTCTGTAAACCTCTTTTGGTTATAGGTTTCCAGAAGAGTTTTAGGTCTATTTTAAAAAGAATTATTAAAGTGTCTCATGTTCATTCTGTCTAGAACTGTGTTGGAATACCTGATTTATAATAAAATACCACAGTTTTCTTGGTTAAATTAAATAAATTTGAAGTTTTGTATTGTTTTGTATATTTTTCTTGAACTTATAAGTAAAATATTTGGTATTAGCATTCAATGCTTTAAACAAATTAACAAAGGTTATGCAACTAACATTTAACTTTCTAATTACCTTAATAAATTTTCTTGGCCAAATCTGGGATTATAAATTTAGTAACAAAACTCGTGAGATTAGTGACTCAAATTTTCTTTAATTTCATTAATTCTTCAAATTTTTCTAACGTTTCGACGGCTTACCGTCTTTTTGAAAGGTAATTATTATTGTTATTTTTTTCTTCCCCTTTATTTCTTATTTCATAATCTTCCAAGACATCCACGTTATTCAATTAAAACATATGTTTAATTGAGTCATATTTATGTATTTTTATATTAAAGTAATTTTAAAAACTATTGTGTGGTTTTAAATAGTTTTTGCCAGTATTTTTGTCACCGATGATAAAGCTTTATTAGAAATATCTCAGGCAATAATTTTTATTAATATAAACAGAATAATACTAGATAACTCTAAAGGCTGAACAATACTTTTTTTTTCACCGTTAGCCGAAAAAGGGCGAGCTACATAGTGCAGCGTTGTATATCCGAACGATGTTGAACCTGAGCGAGTAAGAAAAAAATATTGTCTCTGATACTGGAAGAGAATCCTTGTTTTTTTCTCTTGCTTGCGCTCGAGTTACACGGCAAGTTTTTTTTTTCAAATCGTCCAGTTGTTTTGATATAGGCCTCGGCAAGAAGGGAATAGAGTATGAGGAAAAGAATGTATATTAAAAAAAAATGCAAATCTCAGCTCAACACACATCCTTTTCAAGTTTCAATTATTCCAAGGGTGTATATGTACATCCACAGAACTGATTGAAAAAGTTTAAAATTTGCAAGTTGGTGAGTACAAAGGAATTCTACTCATAATCATTTGCATACTACACAAACTATTTCTTAAACGAAAATATAGCCCCATTGTAAATGTAATTGGCAAGAAAAGCGCAAGTAAAAAAAACTAAATACTCATTCTTATGATCGTAATAAATACAACTTACTTTCAACGGACTAATGAGCCTGGGAAAGTAGTATACTTCATCCTCGGTCACCGTATTGCTGTGAGTAAACTTCTTCAGTCCGTCGGGGGGCAACTTCTTCACTTGCCTGTTGATCTCATCGTACATCGAATTGCAGATATAGACGTCTTGTTCTGGGATTTCTGTCATTCGACCTGTTAACGGAAAATTACGCATCGGTAAAAACAGAGGGAAACAATTATAATTTAAAACTCACTGGAAATGTATTCATTATAATCTAGTACGGAGCATTTGCCCATAATTCCTACAAGCGGATTTGTGTCTTCTAGCGTCGAAAGGAATAATTCATTCTTATAGAACGTACGGTTGGGCATATGAGGTACTTCCGGTGGCGTCACAAACCACGGTCCCCGAAAATAACATTTTCCGCTGCAATTTAAGATAGTACTGTTGCAATAACTATATTAATAAACATAAGGTAACCTACGTACTCTTTAGTATCCCAAATGCTATCAATTTGAGCAATCATTTGCCGACCACCGTCTGCAGCAACATAAACAAAATCACCAGTCTTAACTACACCGCTACAAATTGTATTATATTGCTCGTAGTAAGTATTTCCATCGTCAATATCCATATTGGAAAATAACACTACATTCTGCGAAAGAAATTATTATTTAGCAATTTAAATGGAATTTCATTCATTTTTAAACATGAGCTTACCGGCTTCTCTTTTTCAATCAATTTTTCTTGTTCCTGCAGCTCAGCTAACTCGTCCTTATGCTTTTCCACCCTTTCTCGGAATACAGACATGACCCGTTTCGGTTCGATTGGCACTTCTCGAGGTACAACGACGAGGCTGGGGTTTTCTGGGTATATTTTAATTTTTTTAAAGCTTCTTGTACGAGTACTATACCTTGACTCACATACGTAAACGTCTTTTTCGTCAAAACCTGTAAACAATATGAAAATTAGGAATAATTTAATAACAATGATAATCTGAGAATCAAAATGAATCTGAGTCAAGGACATTAACATTTTAACATATATGCATTAGGGGTGCCTTACAGAGAACGTTTGCGCGTGTTCTGGAATTTAGAAAAGTATTTGAAAATCTGGTATTACACCGAGGCACTACCAGACCCACCCGAGATTAAAAGAGAATCAATCACTCAAATTAACCTAACCAGAACTTCGCGCTAAACTCATCATTAACTAACTTGAAAAGAGTGTAAGATGTATGCAACCAGCAACGAGATTATAGTCTAACAGTTAAAGCAGCCCTTATGTAAATGTTAAAAAACAATGGACCCGGTGTTGATCCGTGAGACACACCCGAATTTGAAATAGAAGCATCAGGGCAGAAAAAGGGGGATAAAATGTATTTTCAAATCTCTATGCTATTTCTCATGGGATTTAATTTACAGCCATGCTGGAATTTTAGAAGAAAACTACGGCTTAGAGTTAATAAATTGGTATAAGGATTTGGAATTCATCGAAATATTATTCTCCATGCGCCTCAAATAATTTTTATAAGCTATTTTAGTCTCAAATTTATCAAGAGATCGAAGTTTGGTACATTAATTTCGTCAAAAAAAAGGTTCACGTGCTTCCATCTCTTGAAATATTTTTTTTTTCATTTTCAGGTGTTGCTTCATATAATAATCGAACCACGAAGAAAATTGATGTTTCGAACTTTTGTATAACGGCACAATGCACAAGAAAGGATCGTAAAATGAAGACATCGATTTTAAAATGGATTAGTCCGCGGACACAAATATGAAATACAAAGAAGTGAATATGTGAAAGATTTAATTGGGTAACTAATGGAAAGTTTTTATATTATAAATAAGGCTGGATAATATGCTCAGCGATTAATGATTTAGCGTCATATGCTGTGCGTACCTTCAGGTTTCATCGTGAAGTATTGTTTCACATTCATGACGCAACACCGTTCTTTAACCTCCTCCAATGGAACAGCAACATGAGTATCGGACTTGAACACCTCCTTCTCCAGAAATTTTCTAGTTTGAACGTGATACGTTTCGATTGGCCTCAGAAAATAGTTCCCGTACAGCATTTGCTGGCCGTTATTGGTCCACAATCTCTCGATGAGCAGTATGTGAGGATCGCAACCCTTCTCCTTGGCGTCCAAATAAACAAATTCCCCCACTTTGTACGTTTGCTGGTTGCACGTCATAGATTCCCCTACATTTACGTTGGTCTCCCTTATTATCGAATCGTCAGAACTCCGAGTTTCACTCTCGTCTTCCAGGGACTCCTGAAGAATTTTACTTTGACGTAGCGATTCTACAGTCGCTGTTAAGTGCATCAGGGTGTAGCTGAGAGCCGGAGAATGAAGGAGCTCCCCGTTTTTACAAAGTTCGTCGCGTTGCTTTATGAAATACGTTTGTAACTCTATGGAGTCTTCGAAAACCTGAGAGTCGGAACGTGATAAGCGCCTGGCACGGTCAAGGCAAGCGAAGAAGTCGTCTTGGAAAGTATCTAATCGCCTATATAACCCCTTATCTAATCTTCTCTTAATTAAATCTAAGAAACAGCACGAATCCTACAATGCGCCGAAATGATGATTTTGACAATCACATTTTGTTTCTTAAATGAAAACTTACTTTTTGCCGTCGATTTCGTCGTGTTCTGGCAAATCCGCCATGGAATCCGAGTAACATCTCTCATCAATGTCTTGATGATTATAGACGTTGGTAAACAAATTCAATAGTAAATCTTGTATGGCAGCCGGAACGTCAGGTACAGTGTCGTCGTCTTCCTTAAGTTGCAGCTTCGTCTGCAAGCAGACACGCTGTAAAACCAACGCATCCTTGTAAATTTGAGAATCTGGTTCATTGTACTTGCAAGCGTTATCAAACATTAATACAAAATCGGACACGAGATCATCTAACGTTTCGTAACCTGTGTTTTTTAATTTGTGTGATATTTTTTCCATATCGATAGGATTCTTTATCACTTCATAATAATCTGGATAATCCTAAAAGAAAAACATATATATTATAGTCTTTAAAAAAGATCTTGGCGGGTTTATGAACACACTTACATTTTTAGATGGCAGTTTCATGAATATTAAAGCTAATTGCCTATTTGCCTTTGGTTCCCTGTAATCTCTAATAGTATCATATAAAATTCTACAATTCTTTTCAGTAGGTGATAAAATCCTCCTAGGTTTTGAACTGTAAATATTAAGGAATCGTTATGAATATATACGCAGATAATGCCCAATAAATGAAGTTCTTACACTCTAACGTAAATTTTCTTTTCCTTTTCTGGTGTTGGTAAGAACTGAGTCGCCTTCTCGTTCATAACTTTTTCCAAGAGAGCAGCGTCTTCGTAGATGGTTGAATTTTCCTCATTATACGTGCGACAATTCGAAAACATAAGCTTAAAATCATTAAGCAATTCTTGTTCATTACGGTACTGTTCATTCCGAATTTTATTTTCCATTTCTAGGAAATCTATTGGTTCTGATATTACTTCATAGTAATCCGGGTATAGTTTTTTTGATGGTTTCTCCATGAAGCCTAACATTGGTTTTCTACCATCCTCGCACTTAAAATTAGTATTTTTATTAACATTTTTAATAGTCTATAGTCATAATTAAATTGTAAATGCTATCAGAGCAGGAAACACTGGCATTATTCGCAGAGGCAATCCTTGACAAGTTTTTTACTAGCCATTTCGTTAAGCAAGCAGTAAAATAATCGCGATTCTCTCAACAGAACAAATATGAATAGTTTGTGATTAGTTTTCTCCCTGTGAATAATTGTGTATCTTTTAAGCTACGTTTCCACCGGAGGGACATTGTGAAAATCGCCTAATCCAAAATATTTCTCATTTTTTCCGAGTTTTATTCATTTTAAATTAAAATAAATGAACAGAATTCGTATTCATTAGCAATATTTGCCGATTTCAGTCAGTGGACATCGATTTTTAAAATCGTGTTGTACAAAACCTTCATGTTAGAGTACAATATCGATATTTTTCGCCCATCACTACAAACAATGATGGATGTGCTAGGCAATGCGGTTCACTTATTGCCAGTTTCAGTCATTGCAAATACAGACTAGGCCGGGAACCTACTCTGTCGCTACTGTAATAAGATCTGTTTTAAGGCTACACTTAATACACTAGTTGGTAAGTGAAACAGTTTCCTCTTTACTTATATGACAGACATAAAATATTCACCACCGTAATCAGTGTGACCCCAAACAAATAGTTTTTTTATACTCTGGTGGTGACTTTGATATTTCTGGTACGTTATCAGGCATAACGTATGACACTAGCATAAAAGCGGCATCTTTTGATATAAAATGGTAGGAAACCGTCTAAAATCACGTGGAAACAGCAAATTTGTTGATGTACCTGTAAGTTTATTTCTAGCAACAAGAAGAAATAACTCAACAAAAAGTGTCGCAACATTCTTTTGGTGGAAACGTAACTTGATACTCTTCAAAATAGAAATAGTGTATTATAGCATAAAATACACTATTTCTATTTTAAATAATTTTATTAAATTAAAATAATACATACTGTGTAATCTAACAGAGACTTTGCAAAAGTATGCAATCTTTTCTTCAATGGCAACACATCTTTTGGTGGTCTGCCGGTCTGCCAGGACTGTGGGCTAAAGGAGTTTTCGCTTTCGGACCTGGCTTTCTTCTTGAAAGTATTTTAGAGTCTTCAGACTCTGCATCGCTGTCAGTATCCTAGAAAATGTGGCCGAAATATATTAAATGTGCTCCAGTGCAAAGATCGGGTATTACAAGCGCAAAGCAAAGCTGTTAACCGCGTCGTGCTATTAAATAAAAAAGCCCGTTAGTGCATTAAAAAAAGCAATGTCATATGAGGTGAGAGATGATATTTAAAGTAGAATAATATAATAAAAACAAACTATCAACAAAACCTCAAATAAATAATAAGAATTATTATATATTAAACATGTTATTAGTTTAAAATTTAAAATCACAGATATAAATTTACTTTATTCCGGAAATGCATTTTTCAGCATCAGCAATTAAATAATTAATCTTGAATGTTTAATCTATGATTTTAAATTTTAGGATAGATGGAGCGTGCGTTAGCATCATACCTTTCGGTGCTTGTTAGTGACTCTGTTTGTTACCTGATCTACGTCAAGTAGTTCTTGTACTTTAGCTTGCATCACTTTTTGCAGCTTTACCGCATCCTAAAACGCAACAAAAATTACAATTCCTTAATCTTAATCTTTCGTGTTTTAGTAACATACTTTGTACAATTTTGAAGTTTGTACGTTGTATTTCTTAGCATTCTCAAACATAATCGTCATATCACCGGCAACCTCGCTAACCGTACCGTAAGATTTATTAACTAATTTCCTCCTGATCTGCATCAGGGACACGGGATTCTTTATTTCCTTATAATAATCAGGGTAAAACCTCTTTGACGGTAATCGCCAAAACGGATCGCTCAGATGTTGTCCGGAATTATTAGTTACTGATCTTACTGCCTCAAATAGTTGCCATTGAGGGTTATCGGTATCAATTACGTCGTTATTCTGTGAAATAGAAATATGAACACCGATCTTTTGAACATACAATCACTGTTTGAATACTTACAGATTGTACTTCTTCCTCCATCGATTCCTCCAAGTCTAGATCTCCATCAGAATCTTCGTCTCTCAATGCTGCTGTCACAGCAGATAAACTTGTACTACCTCTAAGCCGTTTGTTACGTATCCTTTCGCTGCTTTTTCCTCCGGACGATTTGTTATGTTCGATTTCTATTCTTTTACTAGTAATAATCTGAAGTGAAACCACCGGAAAGCAAATTAATTACCGCAGTTTTAAGATTGCTTAATTGTAGTTGTACTGATAAAACAAATGCCGCGCAAGACATACATCTATTGAGCGATCAGATCCATAATAGATAAATAATTTATTTGAAAAGGACCCACTATGAATATAACCTATCCCTGCTTAAATTGGAAATGCAGCATTTTGACAATATGGGACGTGCGCCTCTGTGGTAATATTCTTGGAATAAAGATTTACAACCACCTTCCGGATAATTTGAAGGAATATAATACAAATAAATTTAAGAAAACGAAGTCCGAATGCGACGACCCTCTAAATATGTTTCTACTTTCAATAGCCGATCTTCGACGGCCGTCTGACTCACACGCTTGCCTACCGTGAATATATAAAACCAGATGTTTTAACGTACTACTTTTAATTAGTTTATGCTCGTTTGTAATCAAAATCAGAAAATTAAAAGTTCGTTTTCTTCCCTCAATTAAAGGGAAAGTTAGGATACTTGTAAATAGTTAAAACAGTTGACAAGAATTTTTACTATAGAAAACCAAATGAAAAATAAACAATTAATTAATAAACAAAATTTTAGTAAATAATATACTTTATTATTTATCATTATTAATTCTACAGTTAAAAATTAATTATTTCTCTTATAAAAAAGCAGCATGAAATTAAATGCTGCTCTTCGTGCGGTTGTATCAATTCTTTAACTTGTTCTATGTTCTTCAAAAAATATCTTTAATTTCCGATTAAAAGCATAAAATTATTATTTCAGCATTTAAAATTTTTAAATGCCAATATTTTTCACTATAAAAATCTAATAATCCGAAAAATATTATTTATTCTCGTCTTTAATTCAGCAGGTATGAAAAAAATCTAATAAGATTTCTTACAGCTTAATATAAACTATTGTAACCAGGTAAACAATTAATTAACAATTTCGGCCTTGACAGATTTTTTTTAATTTTCATTAAAGTGTTTATACATAATCCGCAACATAATCTACGCCAGGTCCTAAGAGCAATGCTTTTTTCTTTAATACATCGTTTTCTGAGGTCGAAAAGAGCGCAGTTTTTAATAAATCTTTCTTTTTTGTCTTTAAAACAACCTAAATGGCATATACAGACTGATTAAAGTTACTTATTTTTGGCGACTGGGGTTAGCAATAGAAAATTTAAGTCAATCCCATTGTGCAGTTGATTTATCAGAATTTCTTGTTTTATTGGTTCGTATCAAGCAGCACATCATGAATGACAAATGGACCAGCAACAGATGACAAACAAAACTGTAGACAATCCACGAAAATAAATATAAACTAGTCAATACTAATCCAGGAAGCTTTTTGATACTACTTATCTTCGGTCACTTTCAGTTGATTACAGTGTAATTGGCACAAAAAAAATGTATAAATATGTCACAAAATAACTAACCTATCTGAGTTTTATCATGCAGAATAATAGTAATCATAAATAGAAGTATCGCTTACCTTCTTTAAAGTTTTGGCATTTTTATAAATCTGAGATCCCGGTTCATTAAATAAGCAAGCATTTTTTGTCATAATAAGCAGATCACGTTCCATCTCCAATAAGCTACTGTACTCATTAGTTTGTATTTTAGTGGCTATCGATTTCAGATCAATAGGATTTTCTATAATCTCATAATACTCTGGATACTTCTTCTTAGAAGGCAATAATTGAAATTCAGTATACAAAGGTCGATTGTCGTTATCTGATGCACTCATCACTGCCATAAACAGGTCTTCATATGGATTATTATCTTCATCCTGATTCGTGGAACTTTCCGATGTATCTTCCGAATGATCAGCATCATGTTTATGAGCTTCAGCATCTGCTTTTCTGGCAAACTTCGTAACTTTCAAGATAATTTTACTTTTCGGATCTGATTCTTCTTCTTTACCTTCGATTAATCTATAAAAATGTTTTCATTAGGAATTATAAACAGAGGAATTATACACATAACTCTCACTTTATCTTATTAGTAATGAAGAGATCCAATAGCTCACAAGCATCTTTATATTCCTGCGTGTTTCTTTTATAAAAAGCCTTAGCATTATTCACAATTAATTCAATATCACTTTGTAAATCTTCTATGTCATCATATTCATCAGTTTTCAACTTTTGTTGTACTTTTAACAGATCAATAGGATTGCTTACAACATCATAATAACCAGGTTCCTGTCTCCTTTTAGGAACACGTATAAATGAATCACATAACAATGTTCCATCACTTTTCTTATGATTTCTCACCGATTCATACAGCTGCTGACATAATTCCATCTAGACAATGGAAGGTGTTAATCACAAAAAGCATAAGTTAAGTTCAAAATACATACAGGATCCTGTTTTTTACTACGTTTTCTAGGTGGTCCACTGCTTGTAGTTGCCTCTATACTATCAAGTGAGTCTTCTTCATGTCCCCTGCTTGCAATAGAACTAGTTCTACGCCTCTTGCTCATTGTAATGGATTTTACTTCAAAAGCATATAATCATATGTAAATATGAATAAAAGAAACTCTCTGCAACTTACTCTTTTGCAATGAAACTCTGCAAATGCATAACTAATTAGTTCAAAGCTGTCAATTAATTTAAGTGATGAAATTTGAATATTTTATTACAAAAAATATGTAAACAAGAACATCAACAATAAAAATTCTACCTTTTCATAATAACCTACCCATACCATAGACTCAATTACTATAGTTTAATGTGTGCTTTTATGAATTAGTACTTACGTTATTTTCAGCGCAAGTGTAATTTTTAATTGCTCTTTTACATTATAGGTCGTTATTGACGCTAATAATACATTTAAGAAAATAAAACGCCACACAAGGCCTTATGCAATGGCGGATAAAGATGTTTAGAGGGAAACAGATATATACACAAAACTTCTAACCAAAGAGTAATAGCACATGCGCCAAATAACGCATGTCGTGTTTTATGGCGGGAATTATGGATATATCAAATTGATCAATAGTTTGTAGTAGTCCAGGTATATTGTTATTTATTACACATAAAATCATACAATTATATTATGTATTACAAAAATAATAATTATTTATCCTAAAAGTGGAAAACTCTGTGGTAATATATTTATTAATAACAAAGAAAAATACAAATTCAATCTATATTTAGAGATCTAAAAGAACCTTCTAAATCGCATGTTCCCTTGATACTACAATTCCCAGCAGGACGTTTAGATTCATCAACTTTCCATCTACTATCGTCCAAGTAAAAATCTCTATTATCCATAACTTTATTTCGCCAAACCAAGGACAGGCTGCTAGTTTTCTCTAAAGTACCTCCGTAATCTTCTGGTAATAAATCTCGTGGAATGAAATCATATAGCGTAGTAGAATTTGGTGTATGGTAGTGTATCTGTAAATTATTAATAGTTACAGTTACCGGCTATAAACAAATTTGAAACATGAATGGGATATTAAATCGGTCATATTTGTATATACAGCCGTCCTAGAATATAGTATCTGGCGTAAAAATTTATGAATGAGTTAGTATGATGTTTTTATTGTGCGTTTTAAAAACTTAAGTGATATAAATAACATTTCTAGTTACCACACGAGACACTTCGCTTTTTAAGAACGGCCGGATTAATGTTAAACATTTGTCTAAAAATGGCGGAGTATTAACCAAATGGATTTCTCTTATTCGAACGGGATGCGCCTCCTAAATAAATAATTGATAACAATAAGATTCAGCTGATCATTTTTTTCTTTAAGTTCAGCATTATACTTGCGAATAAGTCATATATTTCCTCAACAGAGACAAATTTATTTTAGTAAGATGCCTCAAACTGTATCCGGCCATATCGAAAATAGGTACTTCCCCTTCCGATTCTGCATAGTCAATACACATACGAAGATCAGCTACCATGAAAAAGGCTTTCATAACATCGGCGTAAATGAAATTGTCGGGATTTGAATCTCTCAGGCGGTATATAAAAACTTTATAGTTCTTTGATGTCAATTTAGGTAAGGGGACATAGTCTCTACAAAACACAAATCATAGGTAAGGAAATCTATTAGCAAGTCTAATTACGCTGTAGCAAAGGCCTTTTTAACTGCGTCACGTTCTGGACTCCTATTGTCGAAAATTTCTGGTATTTGCGAACGTAAAGTAAAACAATTATCCAGTAATTTTTTTGCTAATTCTACACTATTATTACAACTGGATAAAAATCTTAATAGGTTTTGATTGTCTGAAAATTGAACAATAAGGGGTATTCAGTACAAAGAATTACGTAACAAAAAGAATTATGTTAATTGTATTTGTAGCGATGAACTTCAAAAGTTGCAAAATAACTTTCTCTTGTATATTGAGTTCATACATATTTAACATTTTTTATAAGTTTTACATAAGAACATAAATGTTATTTTTTAAATATGTGTAAATCGTAAATGTACGTGAATGTGCCTACTTACCTATATTTTGGGGTAAATGCGGTTGCATCTTTAACCAGTTCCTTAAAACATTTACGTTATCTTTATATTTATTGCTTATTTTTTCATGTGTCATCTTTTAAGGATAAGTATATATAAAGTATACAACAATAAAGCCACCGATTTCCTCTTTGGCACACTCTTGTTTTGCAACACAACTACGTGCAATCTCGACCACGATCTTCTCTTCACTGTTTCGAGTTTGTTCCCACTTTCTACCAGAATCTTTAGTTTCTTAAAAGCTACTGGTATTTGTACTGAATTTGTGGGAAAAAAAAAGAAATATTGGGGCCGATAAATATCCACGCTGTCGATAGCACCCGTTAAAAATAATGTTTAAATGATATTAAAACAATATTTATGGATTTTCTCTTTGTACATATTTTAGGGTTAATTTCAAATTACTTTAATATTGGAGGTCAATAAAAAAAATATATTAATACGTAGAGCCAATGACAAATAGAGTCCACATATAAAAGTTTCTTCAAAAAAAAAGCAGTTTCTGCAAATGTTTAAAAACTTTGCATGACCTACATAATTATGAGGAATAATCATATTGAATATAAAAAAAAAAAGAAAATATGCTTCACTAAAACTTTTAGCAGTTCTTTTCATACTTTAATAGTTCTAATATAATTGGTAAACATTTCGTGGATTTTGACAAATACTATTTGTATATGAGATGACCCAAAATATTCTGTGTATTTATACGTATAAATCTCATATCCAATATTTTATTTACTTGAAATGTATGTTTTATTTGGTCTATATATGCATATAGAACACGTTTTTTTTTGTTTTTAACGATACCATACAATCAGTTACAAATGAGGTAAATTGCAAGAAGTGAAAGCGGTCAAGTTGTTAACCTTTTCTAAGTAATGTGGAAATATGTCATTGAAGGTTAATTTCATATTTCTGTGTTCAAAACACCTATGTAAATTAAAATAAACAATGAAGTAATCGAAATAGTAATTATGATATTTTTAAAATTTTGGTAGTCGCCGGGTAAAGAAAACAACTTCATAATTAATAGTTTCGTAATTTACACAGAATAAAAGGAAAAATCGAAATACTGAGAATAATTATAATAAAAACACGTATATAAATGTAACAATTTTATTAATAAAAAATATACCAATATGAAATGCAAGTTAAAAAAAAAAGATAATAATACATAATTAACAGGTCTACCATAAACAAAAAGTTCACTGCATAAATAAATAAAATAAAAAAAAATGTTTTCTAATAAAATAAATTATTTTGTCGTACATCATATAAAGATATTATAATTAATAGATTCCGTTTTGTAAAAACACAACATTGTGTACAAAAAAAAGTAAATACATAATAGCACGAAAGTCACTGGTTTTCAGATTTGCGAGAAAGTGTGGGCACTAATTATTACAGAGAAAAAACAAAGTAAAAAAAAATATACGTCTAAAAATACTGGAAAGTGCATATATGCGGTGTTAATTGTAAAAAGTAGTGCCTATATTGTTTAATCTATTTTATATGTATGTATATAAACATAATATTGTATATGATAAAAAATAAAGGAAATACAAATTGAGATTCGGTACTTAAGAATTAATTTTAAAATTAATGTTAAAATCGATCAGGTAAATCATTTTAATTATTTTCTTTTTCTAAACGTAATAATAAGTACTAACGATATATAGGTAATAATACACGATAATAATCTTAAATTGTAAAAATAGCAAGATCTGTCGTCTTAAACACGCTAAAAACAATCATTATATTACTTACAATTTACAGCTATGTACAAATAAATAATTAATTATGAGAAATAGGCAATAATAATATAAAAACAACAACAGAACTATGACTAGTTAATAAACAGTGATGCATATAGGTATTGTTTTTTTTTTTGTTTTTCTGTCTTATTAACAAGGGATGTATTAAATATGTGATATTTAGCAGATAATCATCGGGAAATGTATAAACCGAAATAAATACACAGTTATATCACCCATTTTTAACTACAAGTCACTCCAAATATCAAGTTGTCTTTTTCCTTCTTCTGCCTCCTTCCAACAAATATGAAACATCCAAGGGCTGCTTCGTCGGTAATTTGCTCAATAGATTAAGCAATATCTTGTTTAAACGAGCTTTTTGCTCGCTTCGAGTCTATAACAAAAAAAAAAAGACGTTTGTTAACGATTAACATGTATTATTTAAAAACTCACATGTATTGCAATTATTTCTTTTGTCATCTTTGCTATTAGAAAAAGATGGTTTTATATATGTCTCACCTCGAAAATTTCAATGCTTACGCATAATGTTACATTTATAGGTTTTATGATTTACCAATATAACCAATTAACTGATTTGCACATACAACATTTATGAGAAACATTTCGAACAGTATTGCACACAGAACAATTTCAACACCAAGAAATAAGAAATTATAGTGTACATATGTATAAAATACAATGTAAATGTGAGGAAGAGAAAGGAAATGTAAAGTTTGAACCGTAGTATATAATTACAATAGAGAAAGTATATTGGGCTGAAGAGTAATAATGTTAGTAATATTATGTAGACCCGAGTAACAACTGTTCCAGAATGATGCACTCTCTGTGATTTCAAATTGTCGAATTTTGAAATCACATCGGAAAATAAGTGTTTTAATAGTAAATATTGGGGTTGGGTAGAATCTAGAACCTTTGAGAATCGAATACTGAGACTGAAAACATAGATTGAGAGAATATCGTCATGAAGGATGAGGGCTTAATATATTACATATATGTATTTTAAAATGAAATCCACGTGATGTCTGAAGTAATAAGGCATAAATAATACGTTGGCAACGAATTAAATATTCCTAAGATTTTTAACTAGAAAGCCACAAAGCCAATATTAACTTTAATAGGCTTGGCGTCTTATTGTGTTGTTTTTATTGTTATATTTATTATATTTCTGCGTCTTCATTGTATCGTCAGAAAGAAAATCTATATATGAATTTTATACACATTGCTAAATAAATCGGAAATCACATACAACAGATTTGAATTTATATTCATATTGCTTATAGCTATAATAAAAAACTATAAGAAGCGAGTATATACCTACTACAATGGTTATAAGTTTTATAATAAATTACCAATTGGTATTAGAGATTCTAGGAATTATTATATATTTAAGCGTCAAGTAAAAGACTATCTTTTAAGAATTAGTTGTTACAACATTAACGATTTCTTATGTCATTAGCATAGATATTTTTTGTCTTCTTGTTTCAAGCATGTACTTTTCTTCTTTTTTTATGTAAGTGTATTGAGTCTGAAATAAATGGATATTATTATTATTATTATTTTAAACCTCCACCTCCGCTCAACCCGTCTGGTTTGTTATCGATCCCTCCACAACTCTTGAGTTGAGGAGGGACCAAGAACAACGCTTAGATGACCTGTTTATCTTTATTAACTACATATCAATTAATACAATATTGCCATCATCATTTCGGTTAGGTTAAATTTAATGGTCAGAGGCGTTGGAGTGGCGCGTTGCTGAGCAGCTCGCGATTACTCGACCTCCTGGTTCCTCCATCCAGTCTCGATAAGGTGATATGATATGGAAGATTTCCGGCCCTAAGATCTTTGTTGGCCGGCTTCATGAAAGCGCAGAAAGTGCAGAAAACCCAGTACGACCGCCCTCTGCATTTCCACCACGATCTCCTGGCAGGTTCCCTCATTCATAAACCTCAGTTTAGAAAATTTGTTGAACAATTCGTCGCTTACTCCTCTGATTGCACCAATAACGATAGGGACAAAAGTGAGTATGAATGATAAGTTTTCGTCAATTGGTATAAAAGTGGTCGGTATTTTTCCTTCTCCCGCTCCTTGTTTTTTATATTAACGTCCGCCGGGTAGGACATCTCTATCACATACATCGATTTCGTGGTGTGCTCCAACACCGCCATGTCAGGCCTGGTCGCCTACAATTCCATCGTAGTGTGGAAGGAAAAGTCCCAGAATATCTTGCAACGGGCATTGGACACCACCGAAGGAACGTCCTCCGGACCGAACGGGATTTTTTTACATTCATCTATGCCGCAGTAGTGCCTTAGATGATAGTATAGCACCTTGAGGGCGCCATGTATTTATCTACGTACATGGTCTTAGCATACCTTTTGCATGCGGAAAGTACGTGGTAGGTTGTTTTATCGTCTTCTCCACCGGCTCTGCATTTTGTGATTTTCTGTTTCTCTGTTTAGCGTTGGCATATCTTCACTAGAATCAGCATTACCTATTCGTATTCTCCTCGCTTTACAACAGCTAGCAAAGTGATTAAGTCTCTTGCACTTATTATAAGATTGATCCCAGGCTGGATACTTTCCAAAGGCATGTTGCGTTTCACATCGGTGACATTTGTTACATTTCTGCTTAATGTTATATTTATTTCCTTTTCTCTCTTCTTGTTGCTTTCTGTGATTATGTATCTTCATCTTATTTACCTCCACAGTATTACCATTGTGTGCTCCTGCCGCTACGACTTTTATTTGTTTCCGGAATTCTTCATCAGCCCTACAAATATTTATACATTTGGTTAATGTTAGAGATCTTTCACCTAACAATTTCTCCCTTAGATGATCATTCAATATACCACAGACCAGTCTGTCTCTTATTAATGAGTCCCTTAACTCGCCAAATCTACAGTCTGCTGATTTTTGCTTTAATTCAGTAACGTACTGATCTACAGTTTGATTCTCGCTTTGACTACACGTGAAAAATAGAAATCGAAGATATGTTTCATTTTTATAAGGTTCAAAGTATTCAGTAAGTTTTGTAAGAATAACCTTAACAGTTTGTGCATCACCTTCTTCCCCTGCTCCCACAGCCCTTGGCATATAAAGCCTCGGAACTGAGGCATTTGGATGCAGGCTCCGGTGCCTTCTCATGATTTTACGGCTAAGTCTGTCCAGTTTTTGGACCAAATGGATGGCTAACGGTTGGTACCGCCAGGCTATTTGTCGCGGCACATTTGTTTTTCCCATTCAATTCTGAACTCCATATCTTCGTTAATATTCCTCTATAATTGTCCTCAATTTGCTTTTTCAGTGTCTCTGCAACATGCTTGCGGTTCTGGGGCACTCCAAGGTAAGTATATATCTCTCCTACATCTAATTGTCGTATAGCTGTTCCGTCAACTAATTCAACCATATTCTCCCCCTGAGCGCCTTTCCTCCTCCTAATGCGCATTTGTTAATACCGAACTCCATTCCAATGTCTGTGGAGTATCTGTGAACGATATCTAGTACGATAGTCATCTCCTTTTCGGAACTGCAATACAGCTTCAGATCGTCCATATACAATAAGTGAGTGATCCTGTGCTTTCCGTTATTAGGGGACCCAGCTTTGTATCCATTACATTTCCTTCGTTGAATGGAGAGTGGGAGGAATGACACACAGAACAGCAGTGGGCTAAGGGTGTCGCCCTGGAATACGCCTCGTTGGTTATGAGGCCTTATTATTATTATTATTATTATTATTAGTATTATTGTTATCTGTTTTGATATATCGTATTTTTATATTCCTTTGTACTGAAAAAATATAAAATACTTATATGTACGATCGACTCAAAAAAAAGATGACATAGGGAAAATAAGCCATAGGGAAATATACGGAAAGATACATCTCCTTTAATCTACCAGCGATTGCGCGTTAGCAGATCTAAGAATTATTTTTTTAATGAATTCATCGGCGGAAACTATAAAGTAACATTTCGCGAATGTATATAACAGTTGATGAACTAAAATTTCCACGCGAACAAGAGAATTAAAGATCAGAATTATTATATAAAATCCTTTGGCGCAAACTACAAACGTTTTAATTCTCCAACGTAAATCGTTGTGCAAGTCAAAAGAGGTTGCGGCATTTTTGTTGCTCACCGTAAAGGGTATTATTTCGAGACAAAAGTCCACTCTGTCGTGGATTACGATGGCATTGCATTTAAAGTAGAATTAGGTCATAATTTTTTGAGTTAATTGTACATTACAGCTCAAAATCAACTATAAACTATATTTTGTATATTAAATCCCGACGTTTGTAATAAGCTCTATCGCACGATCCAACTTTTCGTAAATGCCTATAGTGATTAGTGATGTAACGAATGTGTGATTTTACACATTCGCGAATGCGAATATGTGCACTAGACATTCGCGAATGCAAATGGGAATATTTACTTTTTAACTTTACTAGCGTCATCTATTAGTTTTCAGTTTACAACTATACAAACATTTGCATTAAGCACACGCAGAGAATTAAATTTCTCCATCACCGCAGCAAAACTAGCCAAGTACAACCGAATCATTTCGACTTTTTACGTCTTATTCTATTATAGTAAACTACAAATTTGTGCTCAAAAGGTTGTTTTAGGATTTCAATGAATTTGAATATTAGATTTTCTTTTCTAAATTATATATATAATTCGATATTCGCAATATTCGCATTTTTTTTTGCGACGAATGCGAATATTTTAAAACATGCGAATATTCGTTACATCACTAATAGTGATATATTGTCCAACAGCAATACCTTTTACAGGACCAACTAAAGTACATACATACAAAAAAAAACGAGTATAAAATGGAAATGATGCATTAAAAAAATCAAAATACTAACGTAGTTTATCAATAACAAAAAAAATATATCATTAGAATAAATTGGAATTGCGGCACATTGTAAGTAACGGTGACCTTTGTAATAAATTGGTTTGAGGCATAGCTAATAAGAGGTAAAGACGACCGAGGAGATAAATGAGGTACAAAGAAATCGATAGAGGAAAGTAAATTAAGAGGATATATTAGGAGAACCAATACAATCGTGAATATTCTTCCAAATGAATCTAGCCCCAGGCACATTCCGACGCATACCAAGTCTTTCCAACAGGGATCCGTGGTTTACACCTCTAGCCTGATATTGATGATGCATTTTACAGGGTAGATACTTGAGGAAACGGCATTGAACCTTTTCAATGCTCAGTTGAAGGTAGATGTAATGTGGTGAAGCAGGCATATGTTCAAGTTTGCTGGATCATAGAACCAAACCTAAGGCATAAACTTAATCGGGAATCAAATAGAATCCCCGGACCTCTAACCGTATCAGCTTTTTTGAGACAAGTATCAGATATTGAGTACATAAATTATGAATTTTCCTCGTACAGGTTACAAATAAACATTTACTCACATTTAATGATAATTTATATAGTATTAACAAAAGGGTCCCAAATGTGCCTCTTGTGGTGCCCCGGAAGTGAGAATGAAATGAAGTGGTTTATAACTATTGCAGAAAAACACAGTGAACTATGTTAAATAAGAATGTAAAAGTTGCAAGAAAAAAGAATGGTAACTTGTCAACAAAACGGCTGAGGTCAGTGTAGACTAGCGAAAGACTATATAAGGAAAGTTTTACAACTAACGATTAGAGATACTCATGTTTATTCGCCTTAAAAGTAGGAGTTCGTGTTGCCTACCGAATTTCCTAGAGCCGATAAAGCACGAGTATGTCTAATCGTTGTAAAACGGAATTCACTACCTCTATCTTGCCCATTGCTAATGTAGATGACATCAACCTGACTTTGAAGATCACAGAGACAAGATTAGTGACTGTCGATTTTCCTTTAATGAAACCATGTTGCGCTATGCACACAAGAATAAATAAGATTTTCAAATTACCTTGGCAAAATTCGACAAGATAGAAATCAATCTATAGTTACTCTCACCAGTTTTGTCGTTTTTCTTAAAAAAACAGGACTTAAAGCAGAACTAATTCTTGTACGTTTTCCAAACATAAAAATTGAGAAATTGAACAACACCTAAATAATAAATGATTAAAAAGAGAGCTCAGCTCAGCTCTGGAAATTAAAAGTTATTGAGAATTGCACACCATGTTGCCGAGCACAACGAGAACTTTAACAGTCGAATATTTTCGATACTCGAGAGCTCCCATCACTAGTAAAAATCACATGATGACAACTACGGGCTAATTAGAAATTGTGCTCATTAACCAAGTAATGATTCGAATCCATTTTCGTCAAAAACCACCAATTTAAATTCTCTTCGCCCTATCATTTATACAAATTATTCTCGACGTTTTATTACCTTTCGCACCAATACAATACTTACCCTAACTACAGGTATATGCACAGGAATCTGTTGTGTTTCCCGCCTTTCTGCGTCTTCGCTGTCTTGTGGTTTCCGTCCTCTCGGTTTGACCATCGCCGGGTCCAAGTCGTGAGGCGTATAAGTCCTGCTCATTTTCAAACGGACGTCGAAACGCTCGAAGGCGTAACTCTTGGTGCATCACTGGAAACTTGGATTTCGCAACTTTGCTGAAGAGTCGGGCGGTTTTGTCTACGCGATACTCGCATATATAAATGTGGTCTTCGGGCGCGCCGATCGGTCTGCCTTTGCAAAAGGTGTTCAGATCCATCACCCAACAATGCTCGATGATGAGTTCCACGGGAACGGCCTCGTACAATGGAACGCGCATAACTTCATTCGGGAAAAATCTATAATAGAAAAAAAGTTTTCGAATTTTGTGTGCTATCGATTGCTGTTGAATTAATTTACTTCCTGGTGGGTTCGTGGTAAGTCTCGTGGGGTCTCAGATAATGGTGCCCGTACGCAATCCTCTGCCCTTTGAAATCTTTCCACAGCCGCTCTATCCTAAATATATCAAGGTCGGCGTACTTGATTTCCGGCACAGTGTCGTAAGTATGCTTTTTATTAGTACCCGGTATGGGAATGTCACGTAGGACATACACCGTGTCTCCTTGGCGAAGTTGAAGATTGCCACGTAACAGTGTCATGTAATATCTGAAAAAAAAATAAAACAAATAAAATAAACGATTAGTGAAATCACTACAGGCGGTTAATCGATGCACGATAATTAAGAGTGCTCTATGATATATGACCGATTTGCATAGTTGCGCAAGAATTACGCAAATAATTGTCAAGTAACTGTTTGTTTTTTTTTTGTAATTTAGACCTTTCAAAAAATTATATTTTAGCAAGGCATGACCTTTTTCAAGTTTAATTATTTTTTTAAAATATTTCCGCCATTACAACCCAGGAGGCTTTTGTATAAAAATTGGCAATCGTTTTATAAGCATTTCTCTAAAAAGAACGCTTGCAATGCCATATAAATAAACGCATACTATTCAACAAACAAAATAAAAATAGCTAAATCGTAATGTGGTATCTCAAGTGGAAAAACTAAGTACTTGCAGAAAATCCGACAGGATACTTCATTTGTAACGTTGTAAATGTAATCACATGGTGGATATAAAAAAACGCAGAAGATAAAACAAAACCTAATCCTCTGGCATAACCTAATAAAAAAAACAACTAGCGCCAATAATCTAATAAGTGGATGTAATTGGTGTAGCTTTTAAGTGGGTTACCTTATTTCTAGCCAAATAAGTACGATTGGTTTTAAATACATTATTATTGAATAAATATTCTTGTTTAACTTAGTGCCGATTTTTTTTTTATTTTTAGCATTTCAAAAAATTCCTAAAAAGATACTGTTTACTAAACTAGAATTCTATCTTGGAAAAGATTTCATACTTATCTTTCTGTCACCACTGTTAGATAGATGGCGCTGTCATATGTACTAAGTTTTGATTTAATTCCAATCTTAATTTGGAGATACATCCTACATTTTTCGATGACTGTTTAAATTATTTCGTTGTTATATGAACTTGACTAATCTTCCACAGTTATAGGTCATAGTAACATTTTATTGCTTCAATAATAAGTAAAATAACAAAACATCAAAATTTTATTGGAATCACCTTTGTGCGTCTCTTATAACAATCTCCTGTCCGGCACAATAACATTAGGTAAACAACAAATACCAACCATCGCCTATTTCTCGATGAAAAGTAAGCCTATCTGATTTTTTACTGAAACGAGAACTTAAGCGGTTACAGAATAGTATTTGACTGAAGCTGGTTTAAAGTTAGGTAACCCTCAGAAATAGACATAAGATTATTTGTGACAGACAGTGACGGATGTCTCACAATGACTACACAAAGATGATTTAGTCCATGATTAGTCATATGGATTAATTGCAAATTAAAACTTCTTTCCAATCTTTACAATATATTATTTATTTACTATATGTTTCGGTCCTACCTAGACCACTTTCAGGTAATAAATATCGCCATGAAACATGTAGTAAATAAATATTACATTGTAAAGATTGGAAAGAACTTTTAATTTGCAATTAACGTATAAAGGTGGTATGAGGGTCATCTCAATAATTTCTATTTCCTAAAATGTAACAGATATTCCACAATCTCTGTATCTTTCTCCACCTCAACGCCTGAAATATATGTATAAAGGCTGAAACCGTTCCAGTTATAATAGAATTCATTGCCTCAAATGAACCTAGTAGGAAGCTAACCTAAACGGTGTGATTGGTTACTTGTTAAATTTTTGGTGTTGTTGATTCCGTGAATTCAGTTTTTTGGTTTGTCTCGGTTTATTCATTTTAACCGACCAAAGCTGTAAAATGATTGTAGCTAGTATTGTAATTCATAATATATTAATATTTCATCTTTATTCATACGCTTAATTTAACGCCCATATATACCAGCTTTTCCCTCTCTGCAAATCAGCCAAGTTGTCATAGAAATATTTAACAGCCCCAGTTGCCTCTTCAAGGTACAGCGAGGCCCTGTAGTCAGCAAACTGTTACTTTTAGCACTTGTAATGGGACGCCTAACATTTATTTTATTTTAAACTTATTTACTTTCCTCATGAAAGATATTCGAGTTCATCTTATTTAGGTAAACACGTAAATGGTGATATTTGTAACGTAATTTTAAGTCTATTTAAGTAAGGTAAGCGGCGTCATGGGAATCCTAGGCAAATAGCAGCATTTAACGCGAATCACACAGACAGCGTAACGTCTCGGAAAGCGAGTGGGAACGCGTAGGAATTCACGTGAACAAAGAAGTCGGTTGTTCAAGGACTCACCATTAGGTGTTAGCGGTTATTTTGATCGATAAAAGATTCTTATGCTAGCTTTTTGTTTATTTCAATTAATTAATAGATGTTATTTACTTTTTACGGCGCCCAACAAAAAATATAACATTTATTAGTAAATTAATGACCTATTATATTTTGACGTATAGAGCGGAGCAAGATAAAACCTTCTATTGCAATCTAACGTACAAACGTGGGCACAGATTAAGACCCGTTACAATTTGACTCACAAACATGGGGCCGATAATTTGTTGCGTTACATTTATCAACCGAGCCTGAAAATGTCTATTCCAGCATTTACGTACCTATAACCGTGTTCGGTATATTCATCTAAAGGAATTTCGTAGTCAACATCTCGAGGAACGCAACGCTCGCAGTGGTAGCTCGCGGCTGAAGGATCCGGCTTGACACATTCGCAGTGTTGCCACACCAAACATCGTTCACATTGTATCATAAGGCCTTCATCGCGAAACATACCGCATATGCATCTAATAACGTCCTCTTCTTCTCCTTGCAAACAAATACAAAATTAGTTAATTGCAACTCAAATGCTACATTTTATAGCAGCTGTGCTTCTTAATTCACTAAACGGGTGGCATAAACATTCAATTACCTTTATTCTTATTAGAAATAAAATTCAACGGCGGTTTTTCTCCCAACATATCCTCGAACTTGTGTGCGCTCTGTTGCTTGGCCTCGGCGTAAATCTTCTTCAATCTCGTCGCCGCTATTCCGAGATCCGAAGTCCTTCCGTAGAACTTAATAGCATTCGAAAACAATTTGTTCATATCGAAATCGAAACTCTCGGCCGTCCTATAAACGCCAGACGCGACATTCTGCTCGATGATAGCAAAATCAATCGGGTCCTGAATCCGTTGGTAGTATTCTGGAAGTTTTCGCTTCGAGGGTAAATTAAGGAACGGAGCGCAAAGTTGTTCGTTCTTCTCGTCTTTCGCTTTCGTAACTACGTTCGATAGATCTCTGAGTAGATTGGCTAACTTTGCGGTTTTGTGTAACTCCGGATCGTCCTCAACTTGTGCTAATCGACGAGTTTTCATGTTTCTCGGTTGTCGGAGCGCGTTAATGTGATTTATCAGCGTGGTACTGGGATTAGTTTCTGTCGGTGTCGATGTTTGCGGTCTCGGAAGTGAGATAGAACCTGCGACTTTGCATCTTCGTATCTGCGGATATTATAAGACGGTACAATACGATTTAATTTAAATGTTTACCGTTGAGGGATGGAATTATAGAGACATAACTTAATGGGAGACATCATACATATTGCTATGCGTTTCCATACCACCTAGGTTTTAGAAACTGCAATTATAAGTGAGCTTTTTGATATGTTTATATGTCAGGAATTAATGTTGACAATTTGATGTTCGTAACGTATCTAGTAAGTTAACTCACCCTATCGAAATATTTTGTCGATTGTTTTAGTTTTGATAATTGTTATGTAGACTTGTCAATTGAAGATGATATGATGTAAAAAAAAATTCAAGAAAATATTAATATTCCGAGCAGCGTTTTGGCGCCCAACGTGGGGCAAACTACCAGCTAAATGGAAATGGATCAGATGGATATGTTGTTAAACATTTTTTTCGCAATATATATGCAGGATAAACGGGAAGAGAGAGAGAGAGAAAAAAATAGCTCAATTAATAGCGGAGGTCAGACGAATGAGAGAAGAGATTAAATCAAGGCTTGAACCTAAGTGACTCATGTTCGATAGATTAAGAAGCAAAGATGAAATTGCAAAGAAAGAGAACGAAATACTGGAGAAAGAACAATTCGAAAGAAAGCGTAGATTTACAGAAAAAAATAAGAAAGCTTTTAAGAAAAAATGGCGCTGACAAATACTTTGAAATTTTCCAGGTTAGGTGAAATCTTTCGAATAGTATATCTGGGTTCACAAATATGTAGCTGGTTGATGCGTCTGTCCAAATAACGAAATTTAAATTTCCGGCAATCAGTTTTAGTAACTTCAACGTTGAAACAAAAAATTACCAACTATTTCGTGTTACATTAATAGTTATTTTAATGCCTTTAAGTTAAATGCACTAAAAAGAATGGCGGGAAAGTAAAATCACTCCCTCCAATTCATGTACCTAATATCAGTGTTAGCCGAGTCTTGATGATTGTACAATTCTCCGTTTTACGCATTGTAAATGTAATATAATGTCGGTCGTAGTCGGTTGCGCTCTTTTTTTGGGAGTTTACCTTTATTATTTGTTGTAATAGCTATTGGCATAAAATGTTTCTCACAAACTAATTTATATTTCAAAGCATCAGTACCCATCACGGTAATATTAACATCATCGCAATTTCGCATTCATCCTTTCTTCTATCATTACCTTTCACAGGAAACTTAAAAAGCTTATATTCTTGTTATTTTTTGTTTTTTTTTTAACAATTTACATAAACACACGTACGATTGGATTGCTATATAGAATGTAAGTGGTATTATCGCAGATCCAAGTCAGATTGACGTGGGATTCGAGAATCTCAGATACCATAAGACATATAGCGCCGCCTAGCAGTCAATTACCTTTTCAGTTTTTCCCAAGTGTTTGTCTCTCTATAATTCCTTTACTCAACGGTTTTACTAAGCGTTTTTACCTTGTAGAAGTTTCGTAACAAGAAACAGTGGTGTTCTTGTATAAATAATTTCTGCGCGTGCGTTAACGGCTTAACCAGCGGTACTGGAATAACTGGTGGAGGCGCTGGGGGAATCGGAGCCTCTTTAGGACCGCTCAAAGTTCTCTTCGCTTGATTCTTCCTCGGTCTTCCGACTCGTCCAGTCCCGGTTGTTGTCGGAGGTGGGGCCGTCGACTGTCGAACCCTTTGGGACTTTCCACCAATCACTCCTCTGCAATTATCACTGCCGCACTTACACTCTTGACCTTCGGCCGGATTGAAGAGAGAGAAGTTGTAGTCGTACGTCAATTCCTCCCCTCCTTCTATATCTCTCAAGGCGAACAGCGCCATGCGGGATTGACCATTAACGGACCACTTCTGCATTTCGCAGTTCGGTTGGCACGAATGATTGACGAATCGTCCGTCGCCGCCCATTCGGTGGCCGTCTATGACGAGTCCGCCGTCTAAATGCAAACAGTAGTGGTGAGTATCGTTCACGTATCTAGTCGCCATGCGTTCTTTGAATTCTTGATCGGATACAACTTCCCCGACGTATTCTAAAAATGAACTCCCCGTTCTTAATGGGTGTGGTAGTGCGCACGCCCCAACCCTTCGATTCCGTCATGAATTTCTCCAACCCCGGAGCCCACTCGTGCTTTTGTATCCGCTGATTTCGACACTTGTGATTGGCCGGACACTCCACCAGAACCAAGCGATTGATGCAATCGTCTCCGCAACTGGAGGTCGGACCACAGTTGCACGATTGAGGCTCATAAGCTGCCGTCGTGGTGAATTTCACGTTGTAAACGTTGCTCCTGATTTTCCTATAATTCCAGGATGGAACTGTGTCGCGACCGGGTAATTGCGAGTGCGTGTGCTGCCACCAGAGGTCGTAGGGTAATTGGAAGGGAATCTTACGACATCGTAGGTATTTACCACAGTGATAAGGGGCGGGTAGCAAGCCGTACGGATGTTCTTCAGGATTGTAAATCAATCGAGATTTATTTGATACTAATTCGGCTCGCTTTTGTCGTGTAGTTTCACTAGAAATAAATAAAGAGTTCACAAAAGAAAATATTATAAGTTCATAAGCATATAGGGTTTTCAAGCTAACAAGCGACCCTCCTCATATTTGCATCATACCCGTCGTCAAATTTGCGCTAAAGATAATTGACGGTAAAAATGACTGTCTTGTGCGCGGTTGCCTTTAGATACCCACTGTGCGTAATTTAGAATTCTGACACACTTCTGTTAATTTACACAAGAACCATTTTTTTCCGCGAGATATCGTCTACAAAACGGTCTTCAACGGTATGTAACTAATCCATTTTTGTGATCTGTTGCAACACTTCGTCATGATCTTATTAACCGTGTATTTATTTCATTCACAAGTCAAGAGCTGTTTGAAAAATTAGCGCGATTTCTAGAAAATATATTCTTTTTGAACAAAACTTAACATAAACCTTCAAATATTTTCCTCAAATTTCCAAGCGGTGAATTATGGCACTATTAAATGAAGCTTATAATTAGATATTTTATTAATTTGTTGTAATCGAATAAAAAATATCACAGTATTAATGACATGTTAGCATCCATTGTTGTAACACTAACAAGTTGTAATTTATATCTGCATCAAATGTTCTATTTGAGCAAAAATTGTTTTTTCCGAGGTTAATGCTATCTGATTTGACGATCAACTTATGAACACTCTATATAAAATATAGTTGCTGTTCGACAAAAATGAACAAGCAGAACTTTTTTCATTGCGCCATAGAAAAATCACGTCATTATCTTTGAATATAAAATATGAAACATTTTCAAACGTAAATAAGAACGTCAAAATTTTGTTAAAATCTCCAATATCTCAAAAATCGTTGAATTTCAAGGTAAAAACTTGAATGTAAATTCTTTCAAGTAGGAAAAATAACACTATTCCGTTTAAAATCAGAAAGTTGCTATCGACTTACGGTAGAACAAAACGTTTTCCGAGGTTAAAAATATGTTTAAATGATTTTTAAGATGCGGTTTTGTTATCAAAATGTTTGTGGGATCAGGTAATAAAGGTATTCTTTCGTGGTGAATAAATTGAATTAACTGAAAGTGATGTAACTGTAAACAGTTTTTCACTTTCAATCTGCCAAGCAAATTGCCAAGTTTATTGAACCAACTAACTGCAAAATTTCTTTGTGTTTATCGGTTAAGCCAACTTCACAGAAGTGAAAGATGTCGCGGCGACATCTCTCCCACCACGTCGGCACTTGCTGTCGCCGGCGACAGATGAATTTGTTTAAGAAATCCGTTAATCGGTTAAAAAAACAGTAAATTTAAGATCACTGGCATGTGTCAATTCTACCAATGACCTGCTGTCACTTATTGTTATTTATTTTATATTTGTATTGAGTATAAAAATGGTACTAATCGTACTAATTTAGAGCGGTAAACACAGAAAAAAAACAAAACATAACCTCAATTATTTTGGCGAACTGCATGAACTAAATGAAGTTCGGAAAATCCAACTACACTCGATGTCGCTGAAAAGATGAGATCACAAAAAGTAAGATTGAGGGCAATATATGATGCTTAGATGCGATTGGTTGTTTAAATGTCGCCAGCGACATATCCACTTGTGTGAAGCCGGCTTTAAGGGGTTAATAACTTTATTTGCCAGAGTGGGGAGACTGAACATGCACGAAAGAACGTCAAGTTAAGTGAGCGAATTGAATAGCGTTCACTTCGATCAGTTTGTTCGTCACGAAAGAATACACCTATTAATCTGGTTGCAATGGATCTCCAGAAAATGATAGCGAACGAGTGGCAATTACGTGACCTACCAATTTTGGTTGTTCTTTTTTTTATTCAAAACTGAATTTATCACGCTTCTAAAGTTTGATTAAAACGTTACGGAACACTCGTATAGTATACTTTGATTATCTGTAATTATAGCCTTTCTGAAATATCAGCTGACATGTGAACTGACAACGCTTAAAAATACGATGTCATTAACTAAACATGACGAAGCTCGCTTGCTAGCTTGAAACGGCTATACTTACTCATCTTCCTTGTAGTAATCTGAAAATAATCCAGCCACCAGATATTTTTTCCTCCACCTAGGCGCTTTCTTCGATTTTTTATCATCCCCAGAAGCAGATCCTCTGTCCTCTCTAAGTCTTTTCTCGATCATGGGTTCTATACTACTCGCCGGCGATACATCGCGAAGTTTCCTCTTAATAAACTCCCTCTCGTCTCTAAACTTAAACGGCCCCTTCCCTCTCAATTCCTTCAGTTTCCTATGCTTCTTAGATAGTCTTTTGCACCGTCGTAGACGTGACTCTAAAGTCAAATCGTCGTCGGTGTGACATTCGCGCCCGTCTGGAGTGAACTCCCGCTTTTTCTTTATACGATCGCTACTTCTAGTCTCGATAGATGTCGCTGGCGATATATCCCTTTTCTTTTCCGATTTCAAGTCTTCGTATTCCGTACGTTCGTCCTGGGGCAAACTATCACATTCACTTAGCACCTCCCACTTAGAGACACCGTCATCAGATTCTGAAGGAGGCACTTGTAATTTTTCTAGGGCGACTATGGACACTTGACATTCGGTACGCTGTACGAACGTGGAATATTCTTCACCCTCCTTTGGCACCCTATCGCACTCTTTGTTTTCCTCCTTTTCCACTTCTGCGTTATTTTCCAGCGAAATCTTTTTCTTTTTCTTCTTAACCGTTGGAAAACCGGTCCTATTAATCGCTCTGCGTTTTCTAATTTTCTTTCTCAGCGTCTCGCTGTGCTTGCTTTTAGTATGCTCGGTGATTGTATTATTTGCATCTAACGTATCGGGTTCCTTTGTAATTTCTACCGCTTCTTCTTTTACAGTCGTGTCTTTTTCGCTTGCTGATGGTGATTTCGGTATGTGAAGTTCCAAATCAACAGTTGGTGTAAAAATTCCGGTCGGTTTTGAATCGACCACCAAATCTAATTTCTCTGGTTCTGCGGGCTTCACCTTCTTACAGACAGGGTATTTAATAACAGATGCCCTAGTTACTGCCTCCTCACCTTTGTTCTTCTTCTTATGCTCCTCGACCGAGGGAGTATTCATTTTCGACACCAAACTTAAAGTAAGATCTTCTAAACGATTTTTCTTTCTGGTGATCATCTGTACGACACTTTCTTTTTTAGTTTCGATGAATTTAGGGGACATCCTTTTGAGTTTTATCTCTGAAACGACGTTTTCCAGAGATTTGACCGGTTTCTTTGTGATATCTTCTGATTTAAGAGCGTCTATTAAGTTGGTTTTCGCAGCATTCACCGCTTGGACGCTAGTATTGTTGGCTATCTCCAGTAGATGTCGTTTTTTCGGAGTCGTCATCGAGACGTTCGTCTTTTCTTCGGGGCTGACTTTAATTTTTGTACCGTCTTTAGAATATTTATTGATACAAGCCTCGATTGCTTCATCGATATGCGTACCGACTTCGTATTCATTATTGTTGATGCCCGAAGCTTTCGGTGACGCATTGCTTTTAGATGGTGGCGTCTTCGTCACTGGACTCTTGACAGATTCAACTTTTTTCTCGATTGTTTTAGGTACATTTTGAGGAAGTTTATTTTCCTTCAACTTCTTGTCGTTCTTATCGATCTCTGGCGCGGGCGTAATTACAATTTCGCTATCCTGCTTAGTGTCGTTATTCGCGTTTAGGTGATAGTGTCTCTTCTTTAAGGGTAATCTTTGTTCGTTCGAGGTTTCTTTGTTGACAGAATTGGTGGTGTTTTGTTTCTTTTTCTTGCGTTCACTGTGATCGGAAGCTTTTCGTTTCTTCGACGTTTTTTTAAACACTTTCATGACTTCAGGTACGACTTCTTTCACTGGCTTCGGACTGATGTTGCACAATTTCATAAAGTCTTGCACCAGCTTCTCGACTTCTATATTAATTTTTGGATCAGCTGGCGGTGCCGTTATGGGTTTTAAAATTCTAAATTTGCATTTTTTGTGCTTCTTATGTTTATGATGGCTATGCATCACCTTAGTGTTCTTCAGTGTGGTGTATTTATTTCTCAGTTTATCTATTTTACCTTTAGCCAATACGGATATCTTGCAGATGCTCTTTTGATTGCGGCTCTTGTTTTTACCATCGTTCTTCTCTGAACGTTGTGAAATTTTCCCACTCTGCTCTAGACGCTTGCTGACGCGTTCGCATATCTGACTAATAACAAAAGTTTTCGGTTTTTTACCAGATGATGATTCTTTAGATTTAACTTTCTCTACCTCAGAACTTTTACCTAAAGTAAGACTATTGGTATTGGTTGTGAGTTGAATTATTTCTTTATCCTGTACTTTTTGAAGCTTCTTCCTAGATTTTGTCTCGGTTTTATCCTGTTTAGCAGGCACTTTAGGTTTAATTTCCTCAGTTTTAGCGTCAGTCGAAGTCACGGGCTTGTGTTTTGGAGGCCTTCCCGGTCCTTTACGATGTATAGGAGGTCTGCCTACTTTCCTTCTTGGAGGATACAACACGCGATCCGTATTTCCGTATAGGACACGGTCAAAACGATTTGATGTAACAGGTAGCTTATTTTGTTCTTTTAACTTAGTGTTTATCACATTATTTTTCGCCAATTTCACATCCGACTTCGCTTCGGCCTTCGTTTTCTTCTCCTGGCTAAATTTATTTTTACTATTCGGCAAGGGACTCGCTTCTGGACTGGAAACGTGATCCGGACTATTCTGAATGCCGGAATCAGGTGAAACATTAGGATCTGCCGTGTAATCGACGTTATCTTTGTTAGTGGTGGTCTTTTTAGCATTTTCGGAAGCTGGCGATTTGCGAAATTTCCTAGGACGCCCTCTTTTTCGTTTAGTATTTTCATTTTCAGCCGCTGGTGGATGATTTTGACCATCACCGACGGCAGTTTGCTCCTTCGTAGAAGTTTCGTTATTGATCACAGGCGGCGCTGCAGCCGGAGCACTGAGAATTTGGGTTTGCGTGAAGAATTGCTGCAGAAGGCTATTCGCGCATAGGGAATTGGGATTCGGCGGTTCCTGCGATTCGCATTCACTGGAACTCTCCGTAGTTCTTTGAATCAGAGCGTTGACCGCTTGCTGTGGAAGTTCCATGTCGGAGCCGGAAGCATCGCCTGAAATTTCTTTAGTGATTTAAGATATTAGCATTTTAGGGGAACCAAAAGCGTCTAGTAAATACCATTTTGCGAGTATTGCTTGTCTTTGCGACACTCGAATTCCCCGAAAGTGTCTATCTCCTGTTGGTCGGGCAAGATGGCGGCGAGGTCCTCTTGGTTGATCTCTTGGAGGCTGCAGGAGGCCAACATCGCACTGTCGGCGTCAGACTCGTCCGAATCCGAACTTGAACACGTTGAGCCACGTGATATTGGCAAGGAAGCCATCTGCAAGTTAAAAGCGAAATTACTTAATCGGCTCATTCAAAATATAAATCATACGTTATAACATAATAAACGTGAATTATTGGCACTTTATTTTTAAATTTTAGACGCAAGAGCCAGGATTACGCAAATATTCTCAGATAAAAGAATTAATTAACAATCATCACAACAATAAATAAACATATCTGCGGCTAATGGTTTTATTGGCCTCTAATTTGACAAGAAATAAGATAAAGAAATCTTAAGGTTAGACAAATACAAAAGCTACAAGAAATAACTGTTGGGCGTTTTTACGACGCCACACCTACATATATTATGAATACCTGTAATGGGTTTACAATATAATGGGCAACTACCAAAAAGAGATCATATTATCTAATCCTCCCACATTAACAACTTTAAACCAGTCCCCCAGTGTATATAAAGCATTATACAGTAGAAATTGTATGTGAAATTTAATGTGGCGGTTGAAATAAATTACATAATACATTGCTTTATTAGCTTTTTTTTTTTTAATTTCGTCTTATTCTATTAACATAATCAATTAACGACTAAATTTTGGATACTTGAGCCTCTTTAAAACTCACATTACACAATAAAATATTTTATTTGTTAAACATTGGTTTAGTAATGGGAACAAGATTTATTTATTTAGAATTGTGAAATAGTATCCAAGGAAGGTGAGAGACCTTAAGGAATGTGAATCGTCAATTATATTTTCGAGAATTATTCAATTCAAAAAATACTGAGAGAAATGATCCAGTTTGAGATCAAGTTGAGATTACAAATAAATATAATAAAATACTGTTAGAAATTTTGAATCTAAAAATAAACAATAGTTATTTAGGGATGTATATGATAAATTTATAACGTTGTTTAAATCTATATACAGGAAACATACTGTCCTAAACCCATTTTATCGTTTTTATAGGAGAGGTAATTGAAGTTTGCACATGATTTTTTTTGTTGTGGTCTTCAGAATTACATATTAAAAAAAAGATCGTAATAGTGTAGAAGAATAGAAATCCTAAAGGCATTATGCTTCTGGTATACAGAAATGTTTCTTATTTACTTTGACGAAAACAATTTGTTTTCTATAACAATTTAACTTATGACAAAAAAAATAATATTTTGGAATATCTCATTATAAATCTATAACTTTCTTTTGATAAAAAAAAGAATGTGAGCAGCTTCTGATTTTTTTCTCTTGCTTAAAACATTGGATAATGAAATAAGTCCATTGTATATTAATTACATTTTTCAAAATTTTCAAATTAATGCAGCCACCGTAAAATTGTTATAAAAAAATTAATACAAATTATCTATAGTTGTACTGCTATGATAGCCGAGTGCCTTAAGGGATGTCGATTATTACTAGGACTCGCGGGTTCGAATCTCGCTCTGGTCAGTTACGACGACGGTTTCTTTTTCTGAGGGGCGTACCTAATGGAAAATGTAAAATCTGAAGTGAATGCGTTTTAAGCTAGACAACTTTTCTCTTGAAAAGCGGGGCGATGAAAGATATTAAACAAATGCAAACAATAACAAAATAATAAGCAAAGGAAGAAAACATTTTTAAGTGCAAAAGTCTATTTTTTTAATTTTATGACCAAATCGAATCAGATCATTTTTGTATAAAAATTAAGTTGCCTAAAAGTTTGCTTGGAATACTTTAAGTGGAAAATACGTTAATAAAAAAGTTAGAAGCAAGGAAAGTAGTAGTAAAAAAAAATATCATATAAGACAAATCAAAGTAAAAAAGAAATCAGCAATCTTTTAAATTTTAAATATATCATAACGTCGATGAATTAGAGACTCTGAGACGTTAACCGCAGTTTTGATCTGGTTTTGTCAGATGGTACTAGATACCAATTGGAATACGTTACGTCGTTACCCACTCTACTACAATTTGAACATGAAATATCCAAAACAACTTACATGCGCGTTGGAATAATTCAGCATTATCTGTTAAAAACCCGCTAGGACGTTGGAACAAAAAGCTCTTCGTTTTTCACACCAAGAAAAGGAAGAAGTTATCACATCCACGTAAATAATTGACTTCTATAGAGGATGACTAAGATAAGCAAGTAATGTTTTAGTTTAATAAATAAAATATAAAACAAAGAGTTAGAGGCGTTCATAAGTCCTTTAAAACGAAAGCATTAATATTATTTTAATGCTTTCGTTTTATTCCTCTAATTTATTTATCAATTATTTAAACAATATATATATAATTATATTTACTTCTGCTATTCTTTTTCTTTCCAGATCTGTGAAGGCAAACACTTATTTGCCAATTAATCGCCAATGTGAGGGGCAACGAGCAACTGGCACTTTGTTTGTTTTTGTTTAAATTCCAATTGAATAAATTCTGCCAGGGCACTTTTATTTCGGCGATATCTTCCTTTTTGTTAGGAAGAAAATCAGAAATGTTGTATTTTTCTTTTAAGTAAGTGAAATTCTATGGAAATTATCACTACTTTAGAAAATCAGTATTCTAGACTACATGAAAATACTTGAAAAAGTTCACCACATTTCGAAATTTCACTATGGCTATATGAAAAAAAAAAGTTCGAAAAATTAGCTATAGCTAGAAATACTAAAATTTTAAAATGCCTTTACGGCTAAATTTGTACAGGATTTTTACCATTTTTTTTTTTTAGTGTGTGGGAGTTATACAAGAGTTGCCTCCTATTTTTGGGGTGACTTCCCCTCTCTTTTTTTTTGAGTGTCAACTGTAAATAATGCCCCAACAAAGCCAGGATTAAAACTGAGGCTAACATCTCGCGACCTCTCCTTATAACATAGTTATTTCATAGAAAATACCATCCAATTCATTATTATCCACTTTCCGTAATATCCCTTCCGCTGAGAACCATGTACACCACCGCAGACGGAGGACACAGAAGGAACCGACAACGATAGCAATAGCTTTCCCGCCATTTCCCTACGTAACACTAACCTACAACGTTGCGACGAACGCACCTTCCGGGATCCGGTCAACACACCCGACGGCGTTCCCGGAACGGTCACTCTACTAAACCTCGGCCCCCTCTAGTTACATTTGCATATTCCGATCAATAAACGTCACGTGAATCACTATACTATTTCACACGAACGCACCAACAGAGACACGCAGATATAAAACGCCAATACAACAGTGTTAGTGCCGGTTGTTCGCGCGACGGTACGATTCAAGAACTTTTACGACGTAGTGGACGCGGAAAAGTTTCACGTGTGTGTGCAGTAACAGGCACATTGCCGGTAAGAAAAGGGGGAGTGAATTACGAATGCACAACGGAACGCACCGCGTATACACACCCTGGATCCAGAAAGGGGAAACCCGGCCGGAACCAAACGAGAGGAAGGGCTTTGGATATGCACACGCTAAAGACGATAGCAGGCTGCGTGCGTTCTAAGTGCACCTATGGAAGGTATATACATATACACGATGCCAGGTGCTGTTGTTCGAAATAGGAATACGTAATGATTGTAAAGGGACGGGTATACGTTGAAAACGCCACATTTAAGTGATTAACGAAACGGGAAAAGGCGATAGAAAGTGTTTGGCTTCGACATCGCGAACAATAAGGTTGAGATACTGACGCGGCACCGATTAAACAGCTGGATTGCAGATTTATCGCTGACACATGCAGATTACAAAGTCGTGAAGAGAAACAGCCAATCAGAAAATACAGCGCTGGTGTTATATAAGCTGACTAACCGAATTGTAGCCGAAATTCTACGTACATGAGTAATTAAGTTTAAATACGGAGAAGGTTTTCCGTTGAATTTTATATTCCGTACCTGCACCTGCTAGAACAGGACTTACAAACCCTAAATACAAGCATTTATATTTATATAGGGCATTAAATTGAAACGAGTCACGTCAAATACCTCTTTACCTGCTACGATTTACATAAAATACTAAAACCTGTTAATTGTCATATCAAGAGGAATGATTTTTAATGACAGGGCTTAACGATTTAAAATTTGAGTAGGGAAGATGGGGCTGTAACCACTGATTCACAAGATGTTTTAATCCTCTTTGCGGCAACATGTATTAAAAAGTCTTTTTTTTTTTAATAAGTAAGCAAAAAGTGCTTAATTTACAACCTATGTAATGAAATACGATCGGAAGTAAATGGTTTAGATTTTACATTATTAAATGTTAAAAATGACGATCATTAACCTCCATTCAATAGTATAATCTTGCTTCAAATGCTCTCCTGACATTATTCGCTACAAATCTGGATTTTGCTCCATTTTTTCTGTGATCAAAGGATTGATTGTATCGTCCAACATGTTCAAATACATTTAAGCATTTTAAAGTCCCGTCAATGAATAGGGCTCCTATGAGATGATCGCCAATGATACTAACCATACACTAAGTTTCTGTGGCTGCGTTGTGTATGTGTTTCCCACGTCAAATGGGGGTTGGTGTCACTTCAATATCTGCAGTTGTGACGATTTACTTCACCATTCAATGAAAAAGATGATTCGTCCGAAAAATAGATATTATCCAATAAGTTTCGATTATTGTTGAGGCGCTCGATCATTAATTCAGAAATTTTCTAACCTCCTGTCAAAATCATCCTCATTCAATTCGTGTAAAAGTGCAATTTGAAAAGGATGAAATTTGAACTTCTTAAGATTTTACAATCTGATGAGCGGCTTACTCCTGCAGCTGGATTCAGAACCTCACGATTCGCGTCGAATCGTCAAAATTTTTGTCGACATGTCAAATGGGTAGCAGTCACGGTTTTAGACAGTTTCTTTCAATGTAGGTGAATACTGAGAGATCTATGAAGTCGCTCCACGAGCGCAATATTATCAATACCACTGTCACTGCCACTACTACGCTTGTTGTATAGTAAAAAGCATCAACAACCTCAAAATTACAAAACTTGTTTTAGATATCGACGTTGCCAGCTCTCAACATAGATTCGATCCTAATCGATTCGCGAATCGACTGAAGCTCTGAATTCCTGTGCTGATGCTTGAAATACTTGCATGGATGTCGCATTGCCAAGCACTGGCTTAAGACTTCAACGTTGATATCTTCATTAATGACAACCCAATAAAAATGTTTTTGATAGATACAGAGTCAGTTTCCGTAATTTTTTTAATTAATTCCAGTAGGTATTTGTGTTGCACATTTTGGCCTGCATGATTTTTGTTGAATAAGCGAGCTGTAGATCTTGCACACCTCCCATTTTCATAATGCACTTCATCAATACTTTGCGAACACAGAAAGCAAAATACAACCTTAAAATATTAAGAAATATGAAAAAAACATCGCTATAGTATACTATTCTATGAGTTTTTTTTTTACATTTGCAGTTATTTGTCATAAACTCTTGCCGTACTTATGCGACACAATAATTATTCGTTTCTCAGCATCTCTGTTCTTTTATTTGCCGACCCATGATGTGGACTGTGCACACTGAGGTTTTGTCTCTTCTCAATGTGCTTTCAATGTTGTTCTCCTATTTTTTTATGAGAAATCTTTAAATATTAGCTTTGAATTTTTGTTTTAATTTAATAAATGTTTTTTTTCCATTTGAAATATTGAGTTGGATTGTAATGTACGAGCTTTCATATGCGATTTGCATATGGTTTGCAAGTTAATAATGTTGATATATCTTTTTTGATTCTGTATATACAGTGTGTCCCAAAAAGTTTTATACAAATGCAGAAAAAGTTTATCTTACATTTCACAAAAAAAAAAAATTCTTGATAAAAAGCTCTGCATGATTTGTAGATCCATAATTAAGTACAATATTTTTAAAAACATTGGCTGGAATACAGGGAAAATCAAAATCATGATTTGGAGTGAGAGTAAAATACGTTCAAACTGTAATGGAGAGCAAAATGTTCATTGAAATTATTAAGTAGAAAAAAATATGCCCACTTGAGAGTTGAGTAGATTTGTGATTACCCCAGATAAAAATTACAAGATATTTATTAATTAGAATATTTATTGAATAAATAAATAAGACACGATAAATAAACAATGAATAAAACGCTACTAATAAATTTTATTGGGGACATGCAAAATTACGTAACTACGTACTACGAAACTTCAACGCATCCATCGCCTCATTCTAAACAAATGATTGTCCCTTGACTAAATTCGTGTATGACATTTCTAATCACATCTGGAGTTATAGCTTCACTATATTGTAGCAGCTATTGTTTAATGATGCTTTCAAGATGATCAACATCTTGAAATGGCCTCTGAAGGTATACCTTTTCTTCTACCTTAAGTAGCCCCACAAAAAAAAGTCTAGAGGGGTAATGTTCGGCGACCTTGGAGGCCAAGGAGACTCCATGTACCTCCCGTGTCATAAATCTGTTATCTTCCAATTCTCCTTGGATACGAGCACAAAATTCGAACCTTCGTTCAACATCTCTTTCTTTTGAAGTATGGGTAAATTGTGGTTTGTATGGTTCAAATTTATTTGACTTTAAAACTCGTGCAACTGTATTTTTACCTACATTTAATAAATTGGATCTTTTTTGAATGAATATTTTGGATTTTCCACGACCGATAGCATCACATCAGTTTCAATATCTTCATTTCGAATCCACTTCCAGAACTCTTGAATTTACTTATTACATATCTGACAGTTATGAAATTTAAATTTTATAATTTTCTCCAACAATAAGAACAATTTCAATTTTATCGTCAATACTCAGTTTCATTGGCATTTCTCGAATTATTGCAAACATACTGATATAACACTGACATATGTTGACAATTATTAGATATTCCAATACATTCTATCAAGAACGTGTGTAAAAAAGACAATCAGGCGCTTATTATCTACGGGACCTTACTCTGTCTCATACTGCGCATTAATCTAACAATTAATGACATGTTTATGGAAACATCTTTTATGGGCATAATTTTTTACCACTTAATAACAATTTCAATAAACACTTTGCTCTCTACTACAGTTTGAACGTATTTTACTCTCACTCCAAATCATGATTTTGATTTTCCCTGTATTCCAGTCAATGTTTTAAAAATATTGTACTTAATTATGGATCTACAAGTCATGCAGAGCTTTTCATCAAGAATATTTTTTTTGTGAAATTAAGATAAACTTTTTTCCATTTGTATAAAACTTTTTGGGACACAGTGTATGTATAAAAAAAGAAGAGTGTGTATAAAAATACTTCATTGACCCACTTCAATTTTCATACTTTGAGCACTTACACTGAGCAGCTAGCTCACGTTTTAACTTTTTAAATTACCCTTTATACAATACCTCGTTCGTTTCATTACATATAATTGTAGAATAAAGAAACATTAACATTCTAATCAACCCTTTGATCCTAGAAAAAAATACATTTTTCACATTTACATTAAATTCTTCTCTCCGCAATATTTCATAATCATATCGTCCTGATACAATCAAAAGTGGCACCGCAAACAGGAGTAACGCCGCCGCACTTCGCATTATACAACTTAGGAAAACACGCCGAAACCGCTGGCATAGATGGCGTCTTTCCCCCCAGAGTGGAATTAAATATGACGTGTTGCGGGGATAATACTTGCATGAGGCGCCCGCCGCGCCGGGGTGAGTAACACCTTATCGGCGCCGCGCCAAAACCAAACACAATTACCGCCGAGACTCCAGGCCCAGCCCAACATTGCCGTCGCGAAAAGGTCGTATTTTTCCCTTCTCCTGACGTTGGCGTTCACACGATACCCGGATAACCGACGTTTTATATTCACCGGCGGCGAACCTGCGTGCATAAACGTGGAGAAATTAGCATGTTGTGACATTTCGCTGGGGATTATAACTCCTGCGGCGAGTATCTGAAAGCGGGCTGCGATAATCTGGTGGCTTCGACTCGCTATGGGCGGCAATCTTTTGTTATTTTTGTGTGCTCTGTGATAAAAACAAGATAACTGTTCAACGGAAAAAAAAATATCACATGCCGTTAAAAAAGACTTATAGCACACCACGTTATCACACTTTCATATATATAAAAAAAAAAACGGATAACAGGCTTCTCGATTAATTTGAACATTAGTTGCATGTTAAATAGTAGAGAGTAATGCGCATTAAACGCTAAATTAATAATTAAAAATTTGTTAGCATTATGTCAAATCAACACATACAGATAATTAAATCTAATGTTTGACAATGATTGTTTCAACAGCATATACTTTTTTTATCTGTTTCCCTACGGTTGGTGGAACCTTTAAAAGAAAAAAGTTTCCGCGTAGTTTAGTAGTAAAGAAAAATATGATGTGAACACGATTTTTACGGGATATATTGTAACATTCGCCTCCACTCAACAACATAAATGAAAAGAATGTATCTATTTCTTTTCGGCTGCCGGCAATAGACACCGCCAGCTGTTATGTTTGTTTGTGGTTTTGAGATAAGATCGTAAAGAGATATTAAACACCCTACTATCGAAAAGGTTAAAATATTGTCTGTTTACCGCTATACTTGGTCGAATTATTTTTACATACTAGATTATTAAATATTAAGTTAAATTACCTATATAAAGAAGAGGGAAAGAAAAGAAATAAAAGGTCTGGTTCGTCGCAAATTCTTAACTGTAATTTGGTGACTTAAGATTGTCATAAATTAAAATAAAATTGAATTGTTGTGATTACATAAATAACTTTACTTTAATTATTTAAATATAATAATAATTTAAATATCTACAACAGAAAAAAAAAGGTTTCTAAAATCAATACCTCACTGTCATTTCTATTGGTGTCTATTCCCCGCATCCGAAAACAAGTATCTAAAGTCCTTTTATTTATTTTATTGAGTAAAGCCAGATGTTACAATATATCCCGTCAAATTGTGTTCACGTCAAATTTTTCTTTACTACTTTCTTTTACTAAGCTACACAGAAACTTTTTTCTCTTGCTGTACATGTTGTTCTGTTTTCCCCAACACAATTGAACGAAATTTTAATTTAATATGAAACGCAATATAATCTTTATATTTATGAATAAGTACTAATTTTATTTTTAAGATTTCAATAAAATTCTATTACGGTGTAAATTATTTTATTACAGCCTGGGGATCTTCCTGTTATTTATTTAAAGATTGTGTGCAGTGACGTTTATCTACTAGGTGGTGCAAAATACTCGCAGATTCACCAGATCACTGAGATCACCTGTCGAGACACCTTTCAGCTGCCTGCTAACGAATTGATTGTTAGTTCCCACCTAATTTTCGTAGAACCAAAAGCATATTCTCGGATTGTGTAGTGAAATATAAAATGTTGGTTATTGTATTTTAATGTATATTTACAAAGTCACAAGAATTTCAAATTCTCATACTAAAATCAATGATGTCAACTATAGAAATATCCCTCTCAGTTAAAAAAGGATGGCTGTCATAATGTAACCTCAAAAGTTATCGTATCGAAAAATAAAATATTGTTTTAAATCGATTTAAAATCGATCAAAAACTAAGTGGTATTTCCCAATTGTAGGTAGGAGATCATTAATTAATGTCTGGGTACAGGAAACTGCATCAATATAGAACCCGGATTCTAGAAAGATGAGCGTCAAGCTCGAATGTGCATGGGATGCTCTACAATTTATGTCCAAAAGATCGTTACAGTAGTGCAAACGCTTTATGTGGGTATAAATTTCAGGGAACTAAGATAGTATGGATATCTGTGGCGTTAAATTGCAGGAGCGATCACCTATATGACCGTCTCCTCTCGCGGCCAATAAAAGAATAGGTGAATTCAAAATGTCTAACAGTTGTTTGGCTTCGACTGTTTATCGAAGATCAGTCATCCAACTGTTATTTATAATAAACGTCCACTAGATGACCGTTATTCACCCCAGATTGAGGGGTGTAAAACATATGAATTTCATTTAAAAACCAAATAATAAAATAAACAACTTAAAGATCACAAATTAATCTATTTCTGCTATTAACTATAAAAAAATTTCCCAAGAAAAATTTTTCTCCTCACGCAGGATTCCAACCTACATCCTCTCGTTTTCCGGACGAGCGCTTTACCAATTAAGGCAAGAGGAGCTCGAGCTTTAACTGAACATACGTCGATATTAGGAATTTTTCTTGGGAAAAAAATCCTCCTAATTATTACAGTTAATAGCAGAAATACATTAACTTGTTATTTTCTCACTGTAAAAGCTTGTAATCCTTGCAAATTTAAGGATCGTCATAATATCAGATGCAAAAGCTTCAGATTCACAATAAACTCAGGCTTTAACTTTTATAATGTCAGATATACCAAGGTTCCACACACTAATGCGCCACCCTGTTTATCTTGTTTATAACAAACTGTAGACATTTTACTATTCAACAGACAAACTAAAATGTGCAAAAAACCAAAGCCAATTGTGTAAGTCGATTTAAGCAGAGCAGAATTATGAGAAGTGGAATGTCTTTCTGATTGATGTTTCCAAATCATTTTCTGAAGCAGACGCAAGTATCTGAGTTTTAGTGCCTTATTACTTAAAATTCTATGTTTAAAAGTAAATGAAGAAATACGTCATGCACAGCCAATGGAATCTTTTGTTCTGAAGCGTATAATGCGTAGATGTATAGAAAGTCATTCGGATTTTTTACGGCGTTATTAATAATGGCCGTGACTAACAATAAAAAAATGAGACGAACTGGTATTGATCCTTTCGCAGGAGGGACACGGATCAACGACTTGCAAATTAACAATCAACGATCTCGACAGAGTAAGCCTTGAGAACGTACACACAATCGAATGTATGTATACATATATAAACTTGTTCCGTGAGAATCGTTCGGTTAATTTACCTTAATAGCGCCGTAAACGCGATCATTCCAAATGATGTACGCGGTAAAGAATAAGATCAACGGAATGTCTTATTAAAATAACGCGTAGGTGTGTAGTTTTATTATTGATATCATCAACTATTAATAGATAAAAGCTCAAAAATACGTCAATTACTCGGTCTATTTATTTTTTTAAGGATTTTGGCATAGATTAACAGAAATACGTATATCGTAATAAAAATAAAGGTTATACTTACAAACTGTGGAAACGAATCATAAGGATTAAGATCTTGTCGCTACATTAAATAACAGACCACACGGATAGTTCTGGGAAATGATTCCTCTAAAGTGGTGATTAATATTGCCTTCAAACAACATTCTGTTTTCTGTTATGTGAGAGATTTGTTAAAACTATAAAAACATCAAATTAGCTTTATTTAATGAGGATTATTTGTTATAATTCCTAGAAGTTATGACACATTGGTTATTCTTTAGGCATCTTATAGGAAATGCCATTAGATTTTCTTGATTATAAAATATTCTATTGAGTTATAAGAGTATTCAAATAAATAAGGTAAACTCAGCTAAGTGTGTAGTAAAAATTGCATAGTGTGAAGAAAATGTAACACTGTTCACATAATAAGACATTTTGATAAATTTTACACATAGAAATACGTAATATATGCCCAGTTGTAGGCCTTCAATAAATACGTCTTTTATAATTATCAACGGTTTACTAGAAAAAAAAAAGAAATTTTAAGCAGTGTCAGTATCGTTCCGCATTTTATATATCAATACCATTATCCCTTAGTTCGGCCAAGTGTGTAATGCTATACTGATGCCTTTTTAATAAGGTATGATAAATTTACAAGATATCTAAGTTATTACACGTTAGCAGATGTGAATTTTTATTTGTAAAACTAGTATGAAGTTTAGTACATTAGTAATATAACAGAGGACATCCTTATTTTAATTTTAAAAATAAATGTACCCAATCTACACACTTGTCCCGGTTACACACTTACCTGACTTTACCTTATATAAAAAAAATGACGCCTTTGAATAAATATATTGGTTTAGACACATTAACTTCGAGAATTGAAGCAGGTTGCTGCTTGGGAACAATTGTGTTCCCAATATTATTAAAATTACTATTTGTAGAAGTGACAATACTTTAATTAGACATTGTTATTTCTAATAATCCAAATTTATTTCAGGCTAGTTTTTGAACCATGCAAAACCAAATCTACAAGAAATGAAAAAAAAACATTAGTATTTGTACATATTTCGAGATTTAAAATACCCTCTTTCTAATAGAAATATTTAATATTAAAAATAGGAGCAGTTGTAGTAGAGTGCCTACGACAATTCTATTCTATTGTACCTAATTTGTAACTAAATCAAACATCTAAAGTAATTTCAAACATAAATTAATAACCATAACCAACTTCTATACTATATGAATTTTCTTTTTGTATAATCATCAAGTTCTATTATTGTTCCAAGATTGCGCAGTACTGATTACGTTGAATTATGGTAGAGCTGTAGTTTTTTTGACAATATACTTGAATTGTGGCCAATAAATTCTATTATTATTATTAAACAATCAGTTTAACGGTAATGTAAATACCGATATTTCCGATATACTGGTAGTATCAAAATCAATATAACCCTAACAACCATTTAGCTTTCATAATTTTATTTACAAGAAATAATTAGAACATTTAAAAGATTAGAATGATTAAAAACTGTAAACCAAACTTGTATTTACTTACAAACACTCTGAAACTTTTTACCTATTTATTGCAAATAGATGACTTGGTAATAGAACCATAATTCCCAATAAAGGATCATGTATTTCTTCACCTTTCCACTACGAAATATTATAGGTTAGGTAAACTTTGTAAGCTGCAATCAATAGAGTGGTCGGAAGTGTCTGCTTACATGGGCCGCACTCGCCTCGCGCTATGAAGAACGTTTAGCCATAGTATATCTACAAGTGTGTCTAGTATCAGTATTAATCGAGTCTCGAAGCGAGATAGTACAATACCGGTGATTTCCAGGATTCACATCATGGTGGTGCCAAAATAGTTTGTATGCAGCGTACGATAAACAGTTATTATGTTGGCACAAATCGGACTACATATTGGAAGTGATGCATGTGATCCGTTATATACCTATAAAGATTATTTTAATTATACGTGTGTTACGTACGTAGATGTTTGAACGATCTTTTTCCAAATATAAGTATGTTTTGTCATCGCGACAGGGGAGGGAGTAATTACCGTACAGTACGCTACAGCCATCTGGACTAATTGGAAATTAACATAATCCAGATATATACACTATAAACACTTTATTGAGATATGTAAGTATGTATAACTTCCATTAGGAAAATTATCGGTAGGGTTACACGTTAATAGTGAAATGAGGGTTGGTTTGCCGTATCAGGCTATAGAATCAATATAAGGGATCACGGTAATTTTAAATCATGTTTATGTAGAATTAGGAAGGTTAATGATTCGCATTGTGAATGTGGTGGGGTAAATATAGCTAAGTATGTTTTATTTGAATGGCCACTTGCTGTTAAAAATTAGCAGTTTTTATTACGCAACGCGCCTCTGTATACCTTCAGTGGATACTGCACTTGTGTCGTATTAAAATGTAGATTTCTGTACGACCAGTACGTACGGTTATGATGCCCATGCATGCGAAATGTTTTTTTTTCGTCTATGAACAATTTTATTATCCGGAAAAAAAAGTTTGTTTTTATTACGAATTAAAGCAAATATTGTTTTAAAACGGCGGACCGTATTACAAATATCATTTGGGCTAAGAGCAAGACTCTCGGGATAGTTAACTGAAAATAAATCTCTAGTTATTTTTGTTCATTAGACTCATTGCCAGCTCGTCTGCGTTCACTTGGTATTACACTGTGGGTTTAATGCTGGATGCCATATCGCAAATAAATTATGATAGAAATAGTAAAAATTAGCAGCTTTTATTACGCAACGCATCTCTATACACCTTCAGTGGATACTGCGCTTGTGTCGTATTAAAATGTAGATTTCTGTACGACCAGTACCGACAAATTACACGGTTATGATGCCCATGCATGCGGAATGTTTCTTTTTGGTATGTAAACAATTTTATTATCCGGAAAAAAAGTTTGTTCTTATTACGAAAATAAAATAAAAATAAATCTCTAGTTATTTTTGTTCTTTAGACTCATTGCCAGCTCGTCTGCGTTCACTTGGTATTACACTGTGGGTTACATGTGGATGCCATATCGTAAATAAATTATGATAGAAATACGGAAAATCAAACAATTTAGGAACGAACTAAATACTTATCTGAAGTAATAAGGCATTAAGAGAAAATAATTCGGGATATTAGCTATAAGCCAACACGAGAAATAAAACTATAATGAAAATTTATTCTATTGGTAACTGAAATCAGAAAAAGTTGTAAACTTTAGAGATTGTATAGATGTGTATTTACCAGTAACTCTTGTTACTAAGTTTCACATCTTGTTTTAGTACAGTTTTGAATTTTATTCGTAAAGTTGAATACGAACGAAGCAAACTTGTAAAGTCTCGACAATTTCTATAGATACAAAAGTTGGAAGGTAAGGGTATGTAGCATACATTGTGCATAACTGTGATTTATTGTTGTTAAAATGAGAATTGAGACTATATTAGAAAACTTTATTAGCGAGTTTGAACCTCAATACGTACATAAATACGTTTAGCGCACAAATCTCGTTAATTCCGCTTAACGTAGACTGTTGTTAATAAATGATTCAATAAGAACTTAATTAAGGCATGAAATAGGACAATGGTGAACACCTACTCGTGTAATTTTAACGTAATTTTAAATACACTTCCAACTTCGTTATCCAACAAATGCGATTAACTTCTAGAGGAGACGGTATACATATTTATATACATAAATTTCGCCTAATGAATTAACTTATAGCAGCTGAGCCGTCGTGTATACGCCATGCAATTACAACATTTTCGACTCGCCAAGTTGGGAGGACTTGGAGTTAATCAAATTAATTTCGCGGCGTCGTATAATGGAATACTCGATGCAATTACGGTGATCGCTATTGCCACAGGTCTACCATTTAAATTTCATTACGCATCCGTACTGCCGTTCTCGACTCTTGTCATTATCATAATTAAATATCGTGATATTCATACACAATATCGTCGAGGATCCAGTAAGGAATATATTCGTAGCAGCAGTTCTTGTTTGACTAATTTAAATTACCACATAAAAAGATGTAGTAGAAAATATACAGGTTGCTCGTTACATGTAGGGTCATCATCATTTCGTCAGTTGTAAAAAGAGTCGCATTAGAGCGTAGTCGATATTTGTTTAGTATTCGACCTCGATGACATTAGTGCATTTCGCTATTTAAGCGTTTCTATTTAGAATAAGTAAATTTTTCACCTATTTTTAGCTGCATTGCTGTTTATTGTTGTCCTATTATTTTTTTTTTTTTTGAAATAATGGATACGTTCTTCTTGAAGAAAAGAAATTCGTAGTAAAACTGTCAGGCAAATTAGTCGTTCTTCCCAAGGGAAATTAGAAAAAAGCTATTGGTTATAAAACTGTACATCGCATAATTAAATATATTGAAAAGCATGGTTGTTAGTAATCACATCGTCACAAATTAAAGGGATATTTTAGTTTGCGCTGCAGTGGAAGAAACGTCGCGTACATCTAGCAGAAAAATTGCACAGCAGCTGAATGTTTCACACAATACCGTCTACTGATTTTTAAAGAATAAATATCGATCTTATAAGTTGAATAAAGCAAATGAAATATTGCCGAACGATAAATATGACAGATTCAACTTTATGAACCAGTTATCAAACGTTGCATCAGTGACGAAAACTAAAACGAAAAAAACATTTAAAACACTGACATGTTGAAAAGTTAAAAATAATAATTTTAAGAATATTTTTTTTTAGGCTGCCGCACCCATTGGCAAGCAATCTAAGGCGCTCTAGGTTACTGCTCATCGGCATCAAATTCATATAGGAAGATATAAAAATATACACTATACTGAACCTATGTACACTGCCTGACAAAATTAATGTCGTCGTCCACAGCGAATTTTCGTATTTTGCTATTATCTGATTTTTATAATTGTCAAATGTTTTACACGTAGGTATCCCAATAAACCTACGTGCATAAGCCGATGGCATTCGAACGCGTGCCTGTTCAAATGATGAACAGTTTTGAGTCACTGCGCTGTAGACAACGACATTACTTTTGTCGGGCAGTGTACATATATTTCGCCGCGCTTGGCTTTTTGGTCCAAGAATAAAAGTTTGCTTGTCTTCCAGTTACTACCATACACATTATTAAATAGTGAAATTTTAGTGGTAAGATTTGATATTAAGTTTGATTAAGAAATAAAAGAGTTGGCGTAACAGTTAAGGTAAGTGATTCTGACAAAATTATTGTTTAATAAAAAAGGAACGCAGTAACCTCAATTAAATATTTAGTAAAGTGAAGCACAATATATATTTTATTTAAAACAAAAATATTGTTACTATCAAAAATATATATTTCAAATAAGCAAATAAATCTAATTGTTTCAACAAAATGTTTTTTTCTTCTGTGTGTTATTTCTATTTGAGTCAATAAAATTTATTGTTTGAAGTAAATATTCCATTTTATCAGTTTTACAAAATTTTATTTGAACTAAACATGTATATCTCATTATTTCAATGAAATAATTAGTTATTTTAGGTATTACATACATTTGACCCAATTATTTTTTTTTATTTGAGGAAAGTATTTTAATTGTTTAATTCTTAAAATTAAAGATGTTGTTAAAACAAACTAATTTTATTGCTTCACCCAATAATATATTTGTTTGCCCATATTTAAACAAAGATTTTAGTCAATATAACTAAAATTTGCTTGAGTCAACCAAATAGGATCTTAGAAGAACCCAGATAAACGCCGATATAAAGCTTTTCTTGTATACATGTAGCAATCTCTTCTTCAGTACCTCTTTTCGTTCTTTCTCGAGTAATAATTTATTCTATTTTACTGTGATCCCCTGTAAAGTAGTGCTTTAAAAAAGGACGATGTGTTGACTGTTCATTCTGATTTTGAGAAAAGCAATAGTAAAATAATATCTTAAAATTCTTGAAATATTCGAAATGATTCTTCAGTGCCCTGTTTCTTAAACTAAAATGTATAAATAATAATAAAAATATACTTATTATTATATATATAATTTATTTATTCCAGGAATGAGTAAAGTAAACAAAGTATTTATAAGAAAGTAATCACCACATCATATACATCAGCTATTAAATATATATATCCGTCTTTTGACGAGATTAAAAGCAATGAAATCAGAAAAAAGATGTATAGGAATCTCATTTAGTTAGCTATTACATTATTAATTTTAAAACAGCAAACTCTGCGTTATTTATATAATAAATAAATGATTGTAAAATGTTCCGGGAACTCAGCCGAGTAATTCAATCAGAACCTGTTACACACCATGCACACAGTAGCAATACAAATTTTATTGCTGCAGCTAACCCATAACGCAAGGTGTAATCTCTTACAAGCACTTCGTATCTTAGGTAATTCTAATAATTAAACCTGTCAAAGCCAGGTAATTTCTTCTGAACACACAGACAATAGCTACACAAACGTTCCTTTAACAACAATCTCGTACGAAAGCTCCGTACATAAACGTTTCTTATAACAATTAAGCATACCTAGAATTATTTTAAATCGAACTTCCTCGGTCTTATACGCATCCCATAAAACCGCAGAAAGAAATTACGAATCGCATTTACGCGCATTCGTTTTTAAAAGCAATAATCAATTAAATGCGTTGGAAGTAGCAATATTCTAAGTCCATTGGCAAACCGATAAGCGTCGGTCTGGAGTGGAGTGGAGTGGAGTACCCTCTCGGTGAATCTTGAAGATTTAGATAAGTGGAAACCTGTCGCCAATTTAAATTAACCCCGCGTTAAATCAAGCCGTCAACGGCGAAAGAGGAATTGATCCGGCACAAATGTCCCTGCACCAGACCCATAAACGCTCTAATGACGGCCTCGTCCAGGCGCTTGTTGCCGTAACGACTTCAGCAACAAAGAACCGCACTCAATTATCGCCCGATCTCGCGTCGTAAACGCCGTGCTTATATGTTCTTTACGTGTATATACACGAATGTTCCCGCTAATGGAAACTGATAGTGTAAGTAAGAATGGATACGAAAACGTAATGCTATACCTTGTTAATAAGGTTTATTATTAGTTAACAAATGAGATCCTTATGTTTTACATCCACTAATTAATTTATGGATTAAATAAACCTCGTGTTTTTTTTTTTATTATTGGGACGATCAAAGTTAATGATGAAGATAATTGGGTGCATGCAACGCGATTTGGAACTATAGTTATATATATTTAAGAGCTTACGGGGAACGAGATATTTGTTATATATCAAATGAACACAGATTTTTGCTTTAAGATTCGCAGATGGAATTTTTTCGGCCCTACTTCGAATGGAGATAGAAGTTTTGATACGCGATCCCTACGATCTTTAGAGTATATAGTACGTTCAACCGTCCTAAAATCAGTCGATGTTATCCGAACGCATATGCAACACAGTTACACCATAATAAACGCGTTTAGTTCTGGAGCAATTACACCATAATAGATAGATAGATAGATCATATTGCAGTTGTACCAGTGGTGTTGCATCATAAGTAACAATAATTATCAACAATAACAATTAAAATGGCAGATAATAATAAGTAATTAATAATCATAATAATAAACGCGTTTAGTTCTGGAGCAAACGATACACGTAATAACATGGCGTAATGATATTAAATGCAAATAATCGTATGTAAGTACTAAACTACTACGGTAGTAATGCATTGCATAATTTCTATTTCTATGGAAATAAAAACAATTCTAAAAATAAATAAATATCCTCACATAGAAGATTTTATGCAAAACCAGGATAAAACGAAACTTAAGATTTTCAAAACGAGCTCCAAGTTGAAATGCGCAATACCCTTAATCCATTAAGAAAATTTGTACAAACATTGGACAATATTACGGCTGATCTGTATGCGAAGCAATCTATAAATTTTCACATAACTCTTCAATAGAGTGAGCCCTTTCATTTTAAAAAGAGGACTTAACATAACCCCATAAGAAAAATCTATTCTAGGCTCCAAAAGCATTTGAATAAAATACATGCTGATAAAAAGGACAAAGATTTATCCCATTTTCAAAGACTTGAAAAAGAAATATTTAAAACAGCCAACTATATCAAACTTTTTGCATCGTGTTCTAAACAAGAATATGATGAACTACGAGCTTCATATAATATTTCATTATTAATCGCAAAAGCGGGAAAACCACACACAATTGGTGAGGAATTAATTATGCCGGCAGTCAAAGAGGTAATCGAAACTGTTCTTCATCATAAGACTCCATCAGATATCATCAAAAACATCCTTTGAGTAATAATACAGTGCAAAGAAGAATCGACGAAATGACTAAAGACGTTGAACTATCATTATATAATTACTTGAAGACTTCCAAATTTTCCATTCAACTCGATGAATCAACTTTACCAAATAACGAAGCACTACTCTTGGCTTACGTCCGATTCATAAAAGAAGAAAAAAATTGTCAAATGTTATTATTTGCAAAAAATTTGGAAACCGATACAAAGAGAGAATCCATATTTAATACCATGCACTTTTTTTTTAAGAGAAAGAAATTCCTATTCGAAATATTTTGTCAGTTGCTACAGATGATGCTCCAGCAATGATGGGACGTCAGGGTTTCATTGCGCATTTAAAACAAGCAGTACCAAATGTACTCGCTGTACATTCTGTTATTCATCGTCAGCACTTGATTGCAAAAAATCTTAATGAACGCCTGCATACGTCGCTCCATTACGTTATTAGAGCAGTCAACAAGATAAGAAGCATTTCATTAAATGATAGATTATTTGGGCAACTTTGTAGTGAAAATGATGAAGACTATAAAAGCTTGCTGCTGTACACAGAAGTATCACGGCTCTCGAAAGGTGTTTGTCTGAATCGCTTTTTCAATCTATTTGACTCACAATCAGTACGGGACTTCCTTTAAAACAGAGACGATGAACTGCGCGGAAACTTGATTGCGTCCAAAAATGACATCGCTTATTTAAAATATTTAATGACGTTAATTTACAACTGCAAGGCGATGAGTTGAATTTCATAAAAACAAAAAAACGTCATAGCTGCTTTTGTGGGAAAACTTCTATTCAAACGAAATCTAGGGACAGGTGAACACAGCCACTTTCCGACATTTTCAGCATTATCCGTAAAATAGGAAGATTTACTTACTTACTGCCAACACCTGGACGCTCTTCATACTGATTTTACAGAGCGATTCCAGGATATTTTAAGTATGAATATACCAAGCTGGGTTTTAGACCCTTTCGCAAATGCAGATACAGCAGAATCATCAAATTTAGAAGAAGAACTCGTAGAACTCACAACTAAAGAGGAATTAAAAGTAGAATTCAGAAATGGATACCAAGAGTTCTGGCTCTAAAAAATCAATCCACCCTGGATTGTGGGAAATAGTACAGAAATTGTTAATTGCGTTTCCTTCATCATATTTGATTGAGCGTGGGTTTAGTGCAGTAGCTAGTTTACTGTCTAAGAAAAGGAATAAACTGCAAATCACTGACCGTGGTGATTTACGACTGATGTTAACTAAATTGAAACCCGACATTAACAAATTGTTAAAACTCCACCAGCCTCAAGCATCTCATTGATATTTAAGTTTCTTATTGATTTTTTTTTTTCATTATATTTTTTTTACTAATTTTGATTAATCGTCTTGTTCTTGCCTTGATGCAGTGCCTCAGTGCGAGGTGCTCCAGCTTTGTGTATTGTCTCGCATTTGTTGTTTAAGTTATGATAACACTTATTAATAACACTTTCTATTAGGTCTTTGTCTGAATTAAATGTTTTATTATAACATGTTTTTGTATTTTTAAATAATTAATAATCACGACCCTCAGGCACGACCACGACTAGCACGATTACAGAGAGAGAGAGAATTAATTTTTATTTTGTGATTATTAATAGATAATAGACAGACATATAAAACTGGTATAATTAACTATTATGTAAAGGGGGGCGTTGGAATTTTTTTTTCTTGTAAAGGAGGCGGTTGTCCATAAAAGGTTGGGAACCTATGGTATAGACCAGGGGTCGGCAAACTTTTTTAGGACAGGGCCAAATCGTAACGAAAATTAAGTTCAGCGGGCCAGGTTGTAAATTCTAACGTGTATATTTTTTATTAAGTGTTCCTCTGTGTTTTATTGAACCGAAAACAATGTACCAAAGAGTGTTTAAAAATTACTGACTTGTCAAAGAATCTTAAAGCTACAAAACTTATTTTTTTTTTTCAAAAACACCCTGTATATTTTTATATTTTTCTGCAACATTCCCTATAGGCTTCAGTGGTTTTATTTTAAATTATTCCTATTATTTATTAACTTTTCCAAATGGTCAAATAATTTTTACCTAGTGGAGTATAAATAACATTACAATAAATCATTATTGCTAGTAAATATTATAATAATATTTATAATAAAAAGACAAAAAAGACAAACCTATAGTAATGTTATGAAGAAAGCCAAGAAAAATAAGATTCCACTATTTTAGGACATTTGGAAACACATCTCAGTAGTTCAATACCTGCTACTTCTGAAGATTTGGGCACCTTGAAAACATCTGACCAGAAAATTTTGTAAGTAAAATAGGATCCATTTTTAGGAATTCTAATCCAATCTAGACAACAAGAAATGAATTGCGACATATTTTTTTGTAATACTTCAACGAATGTTAGTATCTTTTTATTTAAAATAATTTGAAGGGACGAAAGTTCAGTTGAGGGGGCATAACAAACAGAAGCAATAATTACTATTAATGTACGGAACGATTGTAGAAATTCTTTCTAATTAAAAAAAAAAATATTAATAACTTCTCTGAGTTCCAAAAATCTCAATAAAACTTTTCTACTATTGCACCATCGAACTGGCGATGGTTAACTCGCCGAGAGCCAATAAAGTTAATCACTGCCACAACTGGTTCAATAATGCAAAATAGATAGAGGTGTTTGATGAATTATGCAATGACTTATTGAACGCTTTGCACAAAACAAAAATACTTGAGCAATATCAACAATGACTGCTGACTCATCAAGAACTAACAAAAACCACTAGACATTTTTTGCCTTCTTCATTAAGAAGCGTATTGTGGTATTCTCAATTTATCTGACAGTCGCTTGAGCTGAGAGGTCGACAGAAAAACAAACCCTCTTCTTTGGGCACACTTCTTCAGCTTTATCGCAAATCTATTCATGAAGATTTCAAATTTAATTCTAAGTACAGTAGTAAATGAGTTAACCGGACTTATTTACCGCGAGATCAGTTGACTATCAATCGGTGAATAGTAGATGTAGATACCTCCCGGTACAATAATTTTCGTAAACCCTTATTGTGGGTGAGAAAACTATCGGCAATAGCTGAATTAACCGCTTGGTACTTACAACTTGCGCGGGCCGGATTGAAATACGCAGCGTAAGGGGCCGTAGTTTGGCGACCCCTGGGACGATCTAAACGAAGTGGGCAATCAAAGGAAAATAATAATTAATATGGCCTGTACAATTGAACATAATTATCACACACATGTCTATTCGAATATAGAATTTTTAACGGAGCTTAAATTGTCAGTTTCAGCACAAGTATATAGCTGCTTCCTGGAAAAGTTTCTTCAAATTTTATTTATTTGACATATTTGGCGCATAAGGCAGTGCTTGCAAAGATTAATGATATGAATATTTTCATATAAATTATTTCCTATTATTATTAAATTCTTGCAATGAACAATTAAAAGCATCTTTCCACTTCTGTGAGCAGATATTTTTTTTATTCCTCAATTCACGCATCATTGAACAAACGAAGACAATTATTCCTCGCACTACTGTGTACACCTTCAGATGAAAACGGATTGATAATCAGCAGCAGGAATTCTAGATTTTATACATAAATATCTATATACACTGTCTACTCTAATAGTGCTACTATACTCAATACTCCAGGGTTCGAGCCAAAGAATGCGAATCAATTTGCCGGAGCGAATGTCACCGATGAATTATTCAACGCGAGATGCTCGGATTGATTTGCGTGCGTCGCGAACGCAAGGGTAAAAAGGCGAAAAACGCCCGATAAACTTGCAGCAAACGTGAATTCAGTTATCCGCATTCGAGCCGCGTACCATACCTGCAGCTCCGTAAAAATTGTTTTTTAAAAACGTGCATTTTACACCGTCCAGCGAGATCGATCGGAGAGAAGCGAGATTAGTGGAGGTAGATTTGCGGACGTGACGCAAAAAAAAAGGCCACAAAACGAATCTAAAAATATTTTTCTTGCTAATCGTTACATGAACGTAACGAGAAACTATAAATTTTGATGGCAATTAGATCTGGCCTCTGGAAAAATACGTTTCCATGATAAATAGTTACGATTTTTATATGGTGTCGAAAAAATTAAAATCATTCTAAAACGACTTCTTAAAAAGATTATTTGGTTAACGTGCGCGATGACGCGGAAAATATAATTTTTCATAAAACGCCTTTAAAAGTTTAAGAAAATAATAAAATAAACACTTTGTCGCCCTTTAGCCTACATTGAAAAACCGATATATTTAAATAATTGTTGCTCCAAATATGTGCAAAAAATGTACACTATTGACTGAAACAAAATGTTTGGTTAGAAAGTTTAATATATTCAAACAAATTATTTAGTTCAGTATGGTCTTAATACAATAATACAGTTTAACTTTGTAAAAATGTTGGATTGGTTCAATTACTTTCATATTGTTGAGACAACATCGGTACTTTGTTAACTCAAACAAACTTGCAAAGATTGCAAGCTTTTTACAGTTAGAAATTAACAAATTATATGTATTTCTGCTAATAATTGCAATAATAGTAATAAGTATTTTTTCCCAAGTAAAATTTTTTCCTCACGCAGGATTCGAACCTACATACTCTCGTTTACCGGACGAATGCTCTACCAATTAAGCTAGGGAGGAGCATATAGATTGGAGCAATAAGTCGACGATATTGAGGAAGGACGTCGGTCTGCCAAGATCTTAGACATGCCTTAAAATTTACAAATTGCTGTTTCTGAAGCCAAAAAGCTAATGTTAAGACGAACATAGGCCTGTCGACATGGCAGTAATAATTATATCCATCAACTGCCAACATCCCTGGAGATTTACGTTTAACTATTTTTAAACTGATTTTAAATTCTGACCTGAGGATGCTCGGTTAGAGCGAAACCAGTCGTGCGATACATTAAAATTTTATGAGGATCAAGATCTTGTTTCATTTCTTCTTTTTTCCTTTAGTTATTTTAACTATTACACACATTTGACCCAATAAAACTTTTATTTTTGTTTGAGCAAAATATTTTATTTGCTTCGCCCAACAATATATGTGTTTGCCCATTTAGTCAATACCACAAAATGGTTGCGTCAAACAAATGGAATTTTCAGTGCATGTTTATGGAACTTTAAGAAGTATGATATCATCGTAAAAATATTTTCCCCATTAAGCCTAGGGCTGTTACAATGGGAGAAATGATTTGGACTTCAACTTATGTCACGCACTATCTTTGCACCCTTGCTAATCACAGAGCTTGTAAATTTAAAACAATCCCCTCGAGATACTACAAGTGTCGCCCAAATTATTGCCTCCGGCATAATAAAATCATCAATTCTAAGTAGCATGTGCTTACAGATGCCCTGGAGCACCTCTTTAAATGTACGAGCTAGGCGTATGTCCGCGCAAATGATTACTACGTCAATAAGGGTACTCATTAACAGTAGAATATCAATTTCTAATTATAGCATCCTTACTTTTCAACATTAAAAGTGACTCTGCCTTTAATAGAAATGTAGGGTTTTCCCTTAATTCAAAAAAGTTTCCGACTCGTTTTAGTATAACATTCACAACATCAGAAAAGATTTCGTAGACACATCAAGTTTTAAATAATTTCCTTTAAGTTATTGGGCACTTCTTATGTTCCTAGGGCAGCTCCAAAAAAGCAAGAAAATTTAAACTGAGTTGCACCTGAACACCAATATATTAGGTTTGTAAATATACGATGATTTTGAAAGATTAATTTGAATTTCATTAATGAACCGTCTGACATGAAGTCTTCGGAAACAATGCAGCTTTGGCAAATGCAATGATTTTTTGTATTTAGTATCTTATTTCTTTTACCCGTTAAATTATACTGCCATTCCAGGATTCTAGTACCCTACACTAATCTGTACAGGTCTCTAGCTGGTTGGTCAAAGTAATCCTCTGGGAGAATTTTTAGCTTACCATAAATTGCCTATCTTCTTGCGTTCAGAGCCTCGCATTCACACAGAATGTGGTAAGCGTTCTCTGTCTTCTCATTACACAGTCTGCAGTTGGTAGCAGTGTTTTCAGTGACTCCTAGTCGAACAGTTCCCAAAAACAAGAGTCTCGTCCCCTAAATAATTAATCAAATAATTTAGTAAAAGTTCAATATTCTTTCGAATTTCATTTTAATTCCTGTTCAAATTTAATCTTTAATTCCTTTTTATAATTTATCATTGTTAGTAACAATGGCTCAATGTTAACTCAACTTCCACAAACTGTTTTACTTGTGATAAATTTATAACATTTTTAATATAAAACTTGTCTGTAATTTTGAAATGACTTTTTTTCGTAATTCTAGCGCGCCTGCTGATTATAACTATTTCTGTCGGCTTCCATAAATTATCTCAGAACGTACCATATAAAACATTATACTACATGATGTTGAGTATTATGAGAATCGCCTTAACTCGGTTATCGTTACATCTATCCACTTTCCACGTCAATCAACTTTTCTGAAGCGTGTTTTGCGGGTACTTCGCAATTATATCTGGATTTACGTATATTTATAACGTCTGAAATTGCTCCGCGTACCTTGTTTTTTCTTCTGTTCCCCCCCGTCTGAAACGCGTTTTCCTTATTCTTCGATCGCGTTCGAATTAATAACCGTTTTAAATGCCCCTGTAATGCGCTCCTTAATGGCAGGTTTACTTTCGAGAAGTTGGCGTCGCGATCGTTCCAGAACATCTCGGCGCAATAAATATCTTTAATGATCTCTATTAACTCCGCCATGATTGATGCCTTACCAATCAGATAATCCGTGTTGATACAACTGGATGAAAGGAAAGAAGTTGCGCTCAGAAAAAATTAAAATCCTTTATCTTTGTTCAGAGGACGCCACTGTAACTAGTTTGCCTAATAGCAGTGATTCCTTTGAAGGAGGTTAGTTCATTAAAGGTAATTTTCCTCACAGACCAGGAAGAAAAATTGATATTCGTTTCTAAATATTATAATTATCTGATAATAATGGCAACAAAACTTCCAGGTAGTACTAAAACAAGAAAGAAAAAAATAACTACTAATAAAACTTAAAACAAAAGTTGTCAAAGAAAGAAATTAACATAAAATAATTACTTGCTTTTTATAAGATTGTAGCTTTACTTCTTTGAGGAAGACGTTTTTTTTGTTATTTTTAAAATTGAATGTCGGATATTATGTACCTATATTTTGTTCTGAAAGATCGCACAAAAGTCTAACCTCTTTTATGATTAGATAATGAGATAATTAATCATTTTAAAAGGATTCCTTTACATTCGGCGACGCTGTAAGTGTGGTTCGTCTTTCATCCTTGATAATTGGGAAAGTAGCGCGCCGATAACCTTAAAATTTTCATTTTATCCAAAAAAGTTGTCTGACTAAATTCAGTTTAAAAAGCTCAAAAAGCTACGCCACTATTCCTTAGGAATCAGTAAATGTCTTTGAATGATTCTATTGATGTTATACTAAATAGGGCAATATTTTTCACAATTTAAAAGAAAAGGGAATCTGCTAGTGTGAAATTTGTAGGCTATAACCTACAATCTATTCTTAGAAACGATGTTAAACTCCAAAGAAATAATATGGCCATTGGTGAACGCGGGTTTCTGTGGGATTTTCCGTATTTTAACCATAAAATTACCTTTCGAATTCCTTACTCTTACCCTGCAGTGTGTCTCAATAGAGAATGACACATAAAGTCACATGCCAGCAGAATTATTGAGTTCTGTGATGAAGAAAAACAAGTAAGCCACTACGCTTTCCTGTTGAACAAAGTATTGGGTATAACGTAGACAATTTACTTTATAATATGGTTAAAAAATATTTATATTCACATAAATTTTAGGTGCGTACATACGAAATAAAATAAATTCTATGGATACTGTTGTTAAGACAACTTAGTAACCAAGTATTTTTATAGGACTGTTGCTTAAAACTGGATATCGGGTAATGTTTGGTTTCAGGTAATGCTCGCAGTGACCGGCAAAAAGTGCGCAGCATATGGGATTTTTTTTATCTGTGAACTTAGTAAACCAAAAAAACCATTAAATCATATTTGACAATGGACGTACGCAAAAATCACCATCTATTGGCCAAAAGACTTGTGACGTCTTTTGGACATAATTTAAAGTATCTTAAGTCATTTTCTTGGATAATTTGTTGAGGGATCTCACCCTAGACGGGCATTGCTAATAATCTTCTAATTACCTTTAATTTTTTTAACGGAAAACAAAGCTGAACTGCCCAAACAGCAACTGGAACCATCTTTCTAGATATACTTCAGATTGCTGGGCTGTCTTTCTCCGGAGTATATCCCTACGTACCCCGCCCATCCTTAGATGATTAAGGGGTTCGGACCGCTGATGACACGAAATCAAGGCATTAATTGCTCTGTTTTGCCCATACGTCAATTTCCTTCTGTGTCATTATATTCTTTAACATCTCATGTATCTTACTCCAGTTGCCTGCCGATTCGATCATCTTCCATATGGTGTGTTCCACGGTGTCTTGAGCTCCGCAGTAAACGCAGTCATCTACGCTGTCCTTGCCAAAGCGTTTGGCGTACGCCCTGTAGCAGCCGTGTCCAGTGAGTGCCTAGTCAGGTGGTAGTCCAGCTTGCGATGTCTACAATTTAACCAGAGTTTTATGTCCTGGATTAGTGTTTTGGTCCATTTCGTCTTATCTGTTCCGTTGTTCCATCTACATTGCCAGTTGTTCAGGGCAATTTCTCTGGCTTGAGTACCAGATCCAGTTCGTGCGTCTCCTTGCTGATGTATGTGAACCCTCTCTTTTGCCATTAGGTCGATGGATAGTGTTCCAGTAATCACTTGCGCTGATGCAACCCGCTACAATGCTTGCTTTTGAACTCTAACCAACATATCCCTGTACTTTTTAGTGTTAACCACATCCACCCATATTGGGGCTCCATATAATTACCTTTAATTTACACTTGTTTACAGTTTTATGCTATTTTTCGATTGATTTTTATACCATCTATTATCTGTCTTTGAATTTAGTAAATTATTTTTCTTATAAATTACCTCTGTATGTCTTGAAACTAAAATAATATTCATCAAATCTGCTGATAATTTAATTGTATACGAGGAGTTCAAAAAAGTTAAAAAATATGAAACCACGGCTTAGAGTAAAGTATCTTAGTTTTTGAGTTTAGAAGATTCTTTTATTAAAAAAATGTTGTTACAAATCGCTATACTCAAATATAAAGTTTCGCTTAATTTGAGCAAAAAAAAGAGATTTAATCGTTTTTTTTTTCGGAATTACCTTGCATGCAAAATTGATCGAGATCATATAGCTATCATATCCTATTGTGTGTATACTTTCTGAGAGAAAATCATTCATACTATATCATTAAGCCTTGAAAAGGAAAACTTCAAAATGAGAATTATTTTTGCTGCACAATATGTTTTGTTTTAAATAAAACATCTAATTGAAATTTTAGTTTTTTGTCATTGTTAGAAAGTTACAATTAACTGAAAATAGAATATAACTGTTGTATGGTCTCCATAAACTTTGTATACAAGGTAAATCTCTAAAAAACAAATAAATCTCTCTCGTTTTTGCTAAAATTAAGGGAAACTTCATATTTGAATATAGTGTTGAATTTGAAACAACGTTTATTAATAAAAGAATCTTCTAAACCCAGAAACTGAGATACTTTACTCTTAGCGTAGTTTCATGTTTACGTTTTACGTTAAAATTTGTAAAAACATTGTTTACTTGATTCCCGTCCTGTCTTATATACGTGTGTTCAGTCGACTTTTCTCTTCTCACAAAACAGTTTTCAGAATTTGTATCTGCTTACTTTATCATTTTAAATTTAAATTTTATATTTTAATTGATTTTAATATGTGCATGTTTCCATCAAGTTTTATATTTTTGCCTCTGCTATGACGTGAGTAATTTAATAACTTTGCTTGTATCTTTGTATTTGTTATATTTTATTGTTTGCTATTTAGACGGCTCTGAAGATGGCTACTCAGCCGAAACACGTCAGCCAATAATTTGTAACATTATTTCTGATTTCTTTATCATTAAATATTACTCAATGTGGATGTAAGCATGCATCTTAATTATAATTGGTTACAATAATTAGGATTAAATTATCGTGTAAAGCTTTTGTGAACATGCAATATTTACAATTTATTTGTTATCCTTACGACATTTGTAAGAAGTTAGATCAAGCAAATATAGAAAAGTTGGTATGAAGTGGCTTAGAATTTCCTATTATAAGTTATCTCGTAAGCAACTGCTGGTAACTATCTATAACTTTCATATAATCAAACATGATCGGTTACCACAACTATCAATAAATCAACCTCATGACCACTGTCGAGACCGCGTTAAAATGCGAAACGCGAAAAAAAAAACACACGAGAGTGAGAGTACACAATGAGATAGAAGAAGACGCGAAAGCTCCCGCGTGGAAGCGATTAATTTAGGCGGGACGATCGAAGAGCAACAGTCTGGCCGTTGTTGGCGCGATCGCACCGAGCCGTTGCCGCTCGCGAGACCGCGCCTCCCGCGACGAGTCGCCGGAGACAACAATGCGAGCGGTCGACCTTGACTCCGTCGCGTTGAAGCTTCGAGTCGCGCGGTCTTGCGCCACCGCCGCCGCGTCGTTTCACGGATTCACGATTATAAGCGGGAATACCGCGAATACGCGCGCCAACAGATACGAAAGCGGGCGGTGATGGATTCCGATCGAATGCGCGAACAATGCCGGGCATCCGAGCAATACGATCGTGCGGTACGCGAATCGTGACGGGGAGAAGTTGGCGCGCGAAATACGGAAGAAGTTATACCTTAAATGTATCGCGCTAATTGCTTCCAAAAGGGGCGGCAAATGAAATACCACGAAACAGGAATATATTTAAAAGCTTAATTAAAATTAAAAAGATAAACTTTGGGTGCCTTTAACGAATTGATCGGAATACATTGCCCAACAAGCCAATTTTTTTAACAGGTAGAAATGTAAACACAATCATGATTTTTTTTAGAATTGTACTTATCGGTATGTGCTTATTGCAGAATGTATGATATTAAAACGCTATTTTTGGCAAAGAAATGATGAATTATTATTTTGTAATGCTGAACCTGGAAGATATACACTGGTGGCCATAAGTGTTTACCATTTCCTTGAAATGAAATGTGACAAAACATGTATGAAATAAATCGGTACCCTATGCGATGATATACACAGTAAAAAATGTTTGCTAATTTAACTACAATTTAACAAAATACTTATAATAACTTAATTACAGTTAATATTAACACATTCTTTTAGTAATATTAGCAAACCGGTTTTTTGTTAAACATCTAAAATCGTATTTTACTCATAATCTAGTTAATGTAACAATTTATGTTGTTGAATTAATAAATTTAACTTTAACTAAAATATATGTCTTCCAATTACAAACACGGTTATTACATTAATAAACTTAAATGCATTGGTAACTTCATTTCTAGGTAAATTACAAAAAAAAGTATATTCGAATTTACAATTTATATTTATTATAATTATTTCTTAGAACAAAATTAATAATTCAATATTTAATCATATGCATTAGCATCAAGGCATCACACAAAATCACTTTAAGTTGAATACACGCAAAGTGCAGTAATACAACTTGGACAACATAAACAAAACAAGGAGCTAAATTCTAAAAATATCATAGTATCATAGGTTCATATAATACATTATAAGTTAATCAAACGGAGTCTAATTTATTATTGTATTTAGGATATATAGAAAAGTTGTTAATAAAAAATTATCGATTATTATAAGTTTCATAACAATTCATATTTATACCATTTTACACTATTCATTACTATTGGTATGATACGTTGCAATTACGTCATTTGTCATGTGCATGCATTTTTAACCTGATGCCACCACCAATGCACCAACAACGCCATTATACCTTAGATGTGTTCGGCGTATTTCTAATTCAACGTGATTGAGCCTGATTCAACTATTTAGTTTATTGTGTGTGTTAAGAACATTCATACGCGAGCGTGCCGCGCCAAGTGCTTACGGCCGGAGAAGTATACCGTCGCCCGTTCACCGCCTCGCAATTGTGGTGCGCGTTCGATGGTGTTCCGAAGACCGAGAAAAACATCGCCTCACGAAAGCCGTCAACGAAGCAGCCGCCGCGCTTGCGCCGAAAACCGCCGGTGCCTAGATCCGAGTCGCCGGCCGTGAATCAACAAGCAGCGAGCTCGCATACAGCGGGCTGTGACTCACGAACTGCAATCCCGGACATCGTCGCATATATAGGGGGCTGAGCAAGAGAAGTTGGAAAGGTATTCGGTGGCCGTTCGGCGCTTCGTGCGTATATTTCAACGGTTGCACTCAGCCAACTTCGGATACCAGGTCCAACACATATATACATGTATACAAACTTTGTCATATTATAAAGGTGGTAAACTAGCAAATACTAACATACGTATAGCAATATACGTCAAACGGAATACTGAAAATACTTTGTATTTTATAATGAGAGAGAATTATATTTTATGTTATGTATATATTGTAAATACTGAATTTATTATTTGAAAATAAACGTCTTAAAACAACTCAGCCTCTTCTCTGTGTTCTCTCCCCGGCGCATCGGTCTACAAATTAGTAGTCCCGAACAGTGTGATTTCATTGTTTTCTTTAGTGTTGAGGATCAGTTGTAAAGGTAAGTACAAATTATTGTATGAATTACATATATTGTTTGTATATAGGGTAAATGAGAACAGCAAAGCAGTTCTGATTGTCATATTTATCGATTGTAAGGTAGAATTAATTAGTAATTTACATTAATTCCGCCAGACCCATGACTGTGCGTCGTAGGGAGCTTTCTCTGTATAATGAATTAGTCAATACAATCAGTAATAAAATAGTAAAAGTAAAATTAATGATTAATATTTAAATTAGATGCAATGAAATGACAAAATGGTTGTTTATAGCCTGTCAAATCTATCCTGAGTTGGTAGGGGAAGGATTTGGAGCTGCAGGATCCGGAAGGGGCGACAATAACTACTGCCTTTTACCTACATTTTTAAATATTTCCAGGAAAGGGGTAATAATAGTCGTCGTAAAGAAGAATGGTTTGTAATGAGTCGTTTTTATAAAACATTATATTAATGTTGATTGTTTCAGAGAATTACTTCGACTTAAAAATACTCCTGCAAATGATAGCCCATTATCAACATTTTCACAGATATACACTCATCCAGAGACTTGCAGTACTGAAACTGTAATCAGTGTAAGACCATCAAGTGAGCCGGTCTACTCCAGTTTTTTCATCTACCTACCCCACCTAGTCGCAAAGGAGCCAAAACCGGGCATTAGTTTTATAAAAATTGATTTGCCAATTTCTCATTAATGTTAAAGTAATAATGAACATTAGTTAATTTTACAATAATTTATTATCAAATTAATAAAGAAATTTAATTAATTTCACAACAATTTATTATGAAATTAATAAAGAAAATTTTGTTAATTTTACAATAATTTATTATATTTATTCGGAAATAATTTTAAATTAACAAAATAAGTTTCATAATTTTACAAAAAAAAGTTGGTAAGGTATACTAATATAAATTTTAAATTTTACAACGTTTTGGTTGTGAACTAGAATTTTAAAAGTAAATTTTACTAATTTATTTAATAAGTATAACAAATACATTATTGTTATATTTAATTATAGACGCAGTGTAAATTTTATAAAATATAGGAGTGGACCTGTGAGAACTAAAAGTTGGAGTTATATTAACATTACTTTTCTTACTGTGTAGGATGAGTGAAAGAGAGAGAGAGCAATCGGATCCCCACCACACCACTCGAAACTCCTATTTTAGTAACAATAATATACACCATTCTTCCATAGTAAATATCTGTTAGATGTTTTAAATATTTCCCTATGTTTAACATGGCGTCATTAATATAATCTAATCTTACTGAACAATAATATCTTAAAAATTAACTTAAATTTTAGTAAAATTCCCATATGTATGGTTTTAGTTGATTATCAACCTTGTCATTTTCTGTTTGTAGGTTTATTTATTAACGGAAGTTATTGACAAATAAAGAGTCTTATATTTGCACCAGCCTATATTTGCACCATTCCATATTACAACGTTTTAAACTATACCGAGTGAGTTTTTTTTTTTTTATCTTACAACACGATATCACGAAAACTACACACATCCGATCAAAGATGTTATGAATGCAAGTTGTCCATCTTGAAGGAGTCTTTGTGATACCCATCTTAACTTCTCATCTCCGCCTCTAGTGGGTGGAGCTGGGATCAACTTTCAGATCCCAAATGGGTCCCCATTTTTTATTGCAGATTTGGACTCTCCAGGGAAAAATACGTAACTTGTATTACAATCAATTTGTCATTTGATTTTTTATTCAATTGCATTGGGCTTGTTACAACAAGGTTGTAGCACATTTTGCATACAAAAATTTAAGATTGGCTTGATTTCACTGACAATGAGTTACTTTAATATCGTGATGAGTTCATATTTTATTTTATTTTTTTATGCAAACCATAGGAAGCAAATAACCTTCTGTGCTTTTCGCACGCGTGGAAGGAAATCCTCAGCCATGTTTACAGCAATGAAATCGTTCAGATATTTCCCGGACTTTACATGGAATGCGTAGTTTGCGTAAAAAAAAACACCACCATCCTCCTCAGGAGAACGGTGTCATACATTCCTTAATATGTACGAAACACCATTGCCATTTCCGAACCTAATTTCTTATCCAGAGAGCTATGTTACCGAAACTCTAACCAAGAACACCATATCCAGCGCGCCATTAACCCACACCTACATCCTAGATCCAAGGTATCGTGTAACACAACCCACGCCTTATCAATCCAATGCCTATCTGCTCTATATCCAAGATGTTACCAACCACCTAGGACAAATTCTGTCCAAACACAACAACAAAACCGTTTTCAAAATTAACTCTAAACTTCAAACTCTTTTCCTGTCAAAAATGGTAAACTTCTCACAGCTTCTAGTGTTCGCCGTAGTCCTTGCACTCCTCTCTAAATAACCCAATCGTAATCGCCGCTGCCATCATGTCCCACTGAACTGTAATCGCTATCCTAATAAACCCATGTCCATGTATAAGTTTTTCAGTTTCAGATCAACAACAGTAGTAGCAGCCCTGAACTTGTGATTAAGGATGAAATGTCGACCAGAAGAAATTCCAGAACGCGGTTCCAAAACCCGAAAGCGTATAGCTTGAACAACGACCGCGGAACTCTATATGTTACGTGTAAATTTAACCTTTTGATTTAAGGAAAGATTTTCAGTTAAAAAGCTAATTGCTGAGAATACACTCCAAACAGTTGCACAATTGCGAACTTATCATTATATGTTAATATTTACACATACACAAAGCGTTTTGTTTCCCTAGAATAAAGGAAAAAATGTCTATGGGCGATAAAAATCAGAATCAGCCTAATAACAAAACCTGCAACGCATAGAATTAATTTCCTATTCAATACATTCAACTGAATTTTTTCTCATATAAACTAATCTCGGACTGTTACTATACTGGTTTGATTTTACCATAAGTAAGAAAAGTAAAAGAAAATTACTCCGTTCCGATACTTTTATGCGGCGTTTATTCCAGTTGAATGAATCGGAACGAGAGAATGAATGTCGGTTTAATGGTACGAAATAATGCTTGTCAGACTGTAAGTGTCTTACCACGACAGGCCGGTAATAATATTAGTTTTAGATTTCGACGTCGTTTAACGTTCTATTTCTTGAACATGAAATCAGATTAGCGAAGGCGGTTTCCCACCCGTTTAAATTACGCTTTGTCGACAGCTTCTAACGTAAGCAAGATTCTTATAAATGCATACCAAGTGCACGCACGCGAGCTGGCGATATAGAGCAAAATAAAAGATTAGCTACAAAAGTATAGTTATCATTTCGTAGCTTGTTATCAGTTTTGGGCATTAATAAACTATAATGTAATTCATTTACGTAATTAAATAGAATATAACAAATTACAATCAAATTCAATTACTTTGTAATTAAAATGCATTGTAATTACACCTATTCAATTACTGTATAATTATAATTCTTTCATATTTTCGTTATTTGGTAATTCACACACAAGGTGAGCAATTACTATAGTTTACTTCTATTTGTAACATCTAATTTTTTAAATATCTCTAGATACCCACTTCCCAGTAAATTTTACTCATTCTTGTACAGACTTGCGTGACATTTTTTTTTCAGCAAATTTTAGATAGTTATATCAAAAAAAAAATTGCTTGTTTTAAGCAATTTTGTTTAAGGTAACTTACACTTCACTGTACAAAAAAATATTTTTTTCTGACAATGTTCTAAAAAAAAATGTTTCAAGTAATAAAATTAATTTCTTTAGGTAAGTTCTTTTTAAACGATTAAACTATTTATCTAAATACCGAGAAGAGAGTAATTATTCCAATAACGGAAAATTTTGGAATTCACAAAATGTGCATATAAACATATTGTAGCTACTTTCTTAACTCATACAGAAGTCGAATGACTACCTCAAATAGAGTTTCTATATAAGAACCTCCGGCCCGTGTCAAAATAGCATTTTAAACCAAACATAAATGAACGACAGACTTAAGCAAAAAAACAAATATATACAACAGCACCTACAATTAAATTAAAATTTATACATAAATAAATACATTTTATAATAAATCCAGAAATAGAGTTTATAGATCGTAAATAGAATCACGATTAATATTCTTAAAATTGTAATTATTATTAAATGTATCCCATTAGTAGTTAAAAGTAATAGTAATGAAGGTTAATAGCTACAATTATACGGAGTAACTGCGTTTATAAAGTTACTAATTACAATTACATGAATGTGGTAAATCACAAACAATCGCAAGTTAGTAAGTTTGACGTGTTGATTCTCCTTTATCAGTACGATCTGTTAAGTGCTATAATAGAATTAGGTAGCTACTAGTAATTCTAAGTAGTTTACGGCTGTAATTAATTACATTGCAATTATAATTAACTAATTACCTATAACTTTCTTCAATAAATAGTAACAACAAAATTGTTTGGCATGCAAAGAGTGCATGTGAACCTAGCATTCAACTTTTGAAAAATTAATTTTGTTCGTAGTTATTCTTAGTGACAATAACTTCGGCGGTCGGTCAAATAATCGCATCCGGTTTTGAAATAGCAAAAATCCGCTTTCGCAGTTAGATTTAGAATCGTTTGTAGTTGTTTGTAGATGTTTGACACCTCAGTTATTTAGAAAATCACTTTTAGATAATTTCTTTAAATTAAGGCCATTTATCTATCTTTCAAATACACCCGAACTACAAACAATTATAAAGCGAACTGATGTAAAAGCTGACGGTATCTCAAAGTTGGGTGTAAATTAATTATTTAAAGGATCTATAATTATTAATGGATAGAACTGCAAACGAAGAGAAGTTATGTATATTTCAAAAATCGGGTGCCAGATTCACATAGATAAGTGGTTTGGAAATTGTGTGAAAATGTGTTTGGGTAGAATTAAGAAATAATTACTGTCATCTCTAATTTGTCAAGGTAACATCTGTTATTTCTTGATAACAAATACTGATTTATTGATCTTGCAAAATGTGGCGTCACAATTTTTTTTTTCCAGTAAGTACTATCGTAGCGTCGCATAAAATTTTGTGAGATAATAATTAATAGTTATCACAACAATGTTTTATTTTCCAATAATATTTTCTTGGAGACGACAAAACAGGCCCTTAAAAGTCTCGAGCATTTTTAAGATTTTTCGGACAACCATAATTAAATGCACGTGTAAGGAGTTTAACATAGCTCCTCCTACTTAAATTCAGGTAAACATTACAAATGAATCGGCGAGTTGTCCAAATTCATGCCAGACTGACGTGTTCCCTTTTCCAACTCACCGATTCAGATATACCCATCGAGAGGTGGTCCGCGTGCACACTATATATTACGCGCTCGCTCATTTCTCGAAATAACAAGATCCATCATCATTGCGCCAATGGACGTAACATATTTAGGTACGCTTCGATTTGTGGAATCCGGAGGTCGAGAACTTCTGGTTTAATGACACCTACAAGGTTTCGGGCGACTACAGAGAAAGAAAACGCCGCGTTCTTTTTTGTATATGAGGTGTGTGCGCCGTTCCTCCTCTGCTGTCGCTTTAATTGAACCCGTTCCCTGTCCGAAGGACAAAAAAAAATGTTCTGCGATTCGCGAATCGATCGTCGCAGACGTAATACGCAGTTTGTTGCCCGAATACCGATCGCTAAATTGGTTAAAATACCCGCGCGGTCGCATTAATTTGTCAAATTGTCGGGGTATCGTATCGTATCGTTTTCGATCAGCGCGAAAAGGCGGCGTCGTCGAATAACAAAGCACGGGGAAAAGCGAGAACGATTATTTCTCGAAAAAGACTGGCGACTAACTTAAAGAAGTGCTATAGAACGTATATAAAGTGAAATACGATCCAAAATTCACCTAGAGAAGCCTGTAGCAGATAAAATATCCGAAATTTTAGAATAATTTAGTTACTACACAACTAAATGAATTACTTATTCGTGCTGTGAAAGCTTATTCACATTTAGAAGATAAAAAACAAGAATTTTAAAAACTAATTTATGATAACTTGTAGAAAAGAAATGCAAAAAATTATTAACATGACATAATTTAAAAGGTTTCAATTTCTAATAATAAAGGTTTTCATAAAATATAGTACTTAATAGATTACTTTTGAATATTCTTTTGCTTTTCTAAATTGTAAAAAAAAAAACCCATTAAATCTTGGTTAACCATAACACGTGGAGTTTCAATAATCATGTAATGCCCTCTATATATTTTATTATTGTGCTTATGTCTAATGTAATTAATGCCTCGTACTCATTAGGGCGCCGAGAGCGAATGTGATTGTAATATAAGGCGAATGTAATCGGTGTGCACGTGTGTTCGCTGTTGCAGCGACCATTACAGACTTACTCGGTGGTTTTCAGCCCCCCACAACAAAGGAACGATTTATTGTAGAGGGAGTTCTAATGTGACCGTAGGCCCACGAATACGTCGTGAAAATGGTTGAATGAAAAGACGAAAAACGTTGATGCTAAGACTGTTATAGGTTAAAGTGAAGAATATTTAGAGAATCCAAAAGAAGAAAAAATGAAGGCAGTAAAATAAAGCTCCAGTGGAGGTCCAATGGTCTCCAAAGAAGCGGCCCCTGTGCTGTTAATTGCAGCAGTGATTCCCAGCAAAGCATGTCTCAGGACAGCGGCTTAGCAGCTTCACTGCGGAGGACACTTCTGTTCTCCTCCACCAGACGACTGCCCCTTACGTTATCGTTGGTCTTATCACAGCAGTATATAGCCAATGGATCACCCTCAGCTTTAGGCCCTTTTTCTTTCTTCCTTTCGAGATTATCTCGTGGGGATGAGTTAGATAGTCGTCCTTTGTTTATCATTGAGCACACAGATATCAAAACTCTTAACACAAAAAGAAGGTACCAAAAGCAAAGTCTAAAAAGCGTACATAGTGCATTTTAATATGCCGAATAGGTAAATTATGTGCACCCAATGCGAACTTTACATGTTCTATGTGACTTTGGTTTAATCCAAGCCTCAGTGTTTAGCATAACAGCCAGCTGCTTGGGCACCTCTTTAGTTTCGCACAAGGTCTTCTTTTTTTCCACAACTACGCTTCGTGAATACCTGTACGTGTACCTGTAGTGTTTTTAAAACAGATTCACCGTGGTTATGTTAATATTTACCCGGTACGCCAAGTGTATACGTACGGTGGTACGATACAACACACAAACGTATATAAAATCGGGGTCGTCAGATGATGGTCCGAGAGATAAGTGGTAGACGCGGGGCATTAATGAAGGAAGTACCGGCGTCTCGGCTCTCCGTTTCCGAGACTAATTGCCGACTCCCATAATCGAATGTAACTCGGTTGCGTTGCCACAATATTACCAATGTACCAAGACGCGCTACGACGGGCGTTCTCAAGGTCAATGTTATAAGAGAAGACGAGGAGGAGAAAACACGAACGTTACGCGCGTCCGCGCATCTGTATTGTATATGTGGAAATCGTATGTGTTTATCTGTGGATAGTTAAGTATATACGGGGCGAGCAATAATAACGTGTCGAACAAGGTCGTAATACATGCTTACCAGATACGATGTTGCGACTAGCTATTGTTTTATTTCGCTTTTGTCGGTGTGTTAAGCATACTTTGTCTTACAACCGCTCCGAGAAAAAGGATAAATGCCTCTTTATATTCGCCATCAAGCGATTTATTCAAGCGGAGGGAATTCGTTTTATAACTATAACGAATTTAGTATGAATTGTCTTAGAGGTGGAAAACGTTAAATTAGGAAGTGATGAGAAAGTTATGGTCACTACGGAGAAATAAAATAAGCAGTAAATAGTTTTAAGGCAGACTCGTGGAAGCCAAGGTTTTGCACAACGCTTTGATCACCTTTTTAATAATAAGTTTATTGATCCAAAACAAATATAAAAAAGGCATATAGTAACCAGAAAAGAAAAAGTCGATACATAACCTGGACCTGTCATTTTGAAGACGAAGTTAAAAATGTGAAGTGCATAGCATTTTCCAAAACACTATTTGCACTCGAGATATCCCAAACAAGACTTTCGTTTTTATTGGTTAAATATGAGAGGATAAAATTTCAGCACAACACTAAACTAATACTTTACTGTTCATTTTTGCATTACATGTTAACCGTTTGCTGTCATTTCTAGATGTCTATTTTCGTTCTAATATTTTATCTTTACGGGTCTTAAGGTATAACGAAATTAACAATCAAAATAGATTTTTCATATAAACAATTAGACTAACAGCTATACGGAAACTAAGTAACAACCTTAATATTGAAGTGAAAAAGTTACGTTAGAGTCGTAAATAAAATGACATTGTAAGTATTTTTAAAAAAAAAAACTGATGTGATGAGTAGAGTGGTCAACATTCGTCTGCGCGCCAGGTCAGTACTATGTTTCATATACACTGAAATCGAGAATACTTTCCACGATGCGCAAATCAATATTTTCATCATTGTAATGAAATTAGTAATACAACGTTTCCTCAAATTTTGCTGTCCAAATTGACATATGTTCTACATAGCTGTGCGTTTCGTGTTTGAATTTTGCTTATTTAGTCATTCCATATTATTGTTTATTAATTTTCACATACAGTCTTTCTGAAGACTACGCTTTCATTTCGCATTGAGAGCGTGATTTTTTTTTTGCAAAATGCCATTTACACTGGACCAAGATAACTTTATTTTATTAATGAGGCATACTTTCGAAATTGGTGAACGAGGAGGTGATGGGAAGTAGAGATATTCAGCTGTACTTTGTGCTGAAGTATTTATAAATCAATTTGCCGAAGTGCAAATTGATAATGAAATTCTCTTTCGACACATCAATTGGGTTGTCCATCGCTTCAGAGGAACTGGAAGTGATTTGAAAGGAAAGTCACCAGGTCGCCCATCAGTTCTAACCGAAAATGTGGTGGAAGACGTACGCGCTCGTTTGGATCACAGCCCTGGAAAGCCACCACAGCAACTTGCAGAACAAAATGGTGGTAGAAATACATATACTAAATGGTGTTGTGAATTTTTTGTAGGTTTATCTTATGGATCAGCTCAGAAAGCTGTAAAACGGAAGCTTCATTATCATCCATATAAAATTTCTATCATGCAGCAATTACTACCACTAGATTTCGAAAAACGTATGGAATATTGCCATTGGTTTAATGCAAATCTAAGGAATGACGATGTTTTCAATCTTACTTTTTTTCTGACGAAGTCTACTTTAATTTAACAAGTGATGTAAATTCTCAAAATATTATTCGAGAAACGGAATTGCATCCTGTAGAAATAGGGGTTACAGTGTCCAGGAGACGTATAATAGGGCCGATTTTCTTTGAGGATACAATATACACTTATATTACATGAATCTGTGGAACAATTATTTGATGATGAGTTACAGCAAGCTATTTTCAAAATGACAATGCTACTGCTCATACAACAAGAGAAACAAGAGAGTATTTGCAGGAATTTTTTTAATAACAGAGTTATTGGCTTTGAACATTGGCCACCTAGATTACCCGATCTTACACTGCTTGACTTTTTTTATTTGGTCATCTAAAAATTAAAATTCATCGAAACCGTTTACATAATATGGATCAATTGAAAGAAGTAATAAGAAATGAAATAGAGAATATTACAAATGAGCAATTAATAAATGTTTCTGAAAACATGAAGAAGAAGGTAGATGCTCGCACAAATAATGGTGGTTCTCACTTTGAACACAGCATGTAAGCAGTGCAGGTATGTTAAAGAAACATGTTCCCGATTTGTTAATTTATATTATATATTTGTTGAAGAACGTATGGCTATGAAAAGCATCCATTCATTACTGTCCATTCAGTACCTCGTATAAATTATGAAGAATGTCTGATATAAGTTGAAGTGATATGACATAAATGTGTATTTTACAATATATATTGTTTAAACCTTCTATACCTTTAATTAAACCTGGTTGTATTTGTTATCAGAAATATACTGTTTTGAAAAATGTTTATTATAATGTAAATCCTGAAATTCACCGATATACTTTTCTACATTATGAGACAATGGTCGTTTTCTGGGATTTTTTACGCCCTGATATTGTATTACATTTACAATGCGTAAAACGTTAACGGAGAATCACACTGATACTAGATAACACGAATCGGAAGGGATTAATATTATTGCCTTGAAGTTATACAATGGCTAGACGTTCTGCATAGCGCGAGGCGAGTACGGCCCGTGTAAGCAGACACGTCTGACCACTCTAGTGATGAGTATCAGATATAAAAATTGTTATAGCTATTATCATTCTTAATACATATCTATATTTCAGAAACGAGCCTTTTTTCACTACCCAAAACAGGATTTCTGAACTTATACTAGGTATTTGAAGATGGCTAGACAATCCTGTGGAATCTCGTTTTTGTGACACATCATATTTATGTTCCTGTATCTGTGTTTTTAACCGTGTATCATTGTAGATACAATGTCATCAATAACAAACAAAAACCGGAAATATATATCTTAATAAAAATTATACTATAGAATGAGAGTAGGTAACCTAATCAAATCTCAAGAGATATTAACCTCTTTTCAGAATCGAATCTGGTGAATCATTCCTAAATGTTCAACGCGGGAATTTACGTGGTGTTTTTAACGCAGCCATAAAATGAAACAAGGAAGAAACAATTTGGTTCAGCATAAACGGATACTTAAATTTTTGAATGGATTCCAAGTAGGTAACGATTTAACGATAGGAGGATGGTGACTTATTTTTATTAATATTTGCAGTAGAAGAGGAAACTAATTCCGTTTGAAGAAGAAAAATATTCAAAGTAGGTGACCTATATTACTGATTTAAAAGAAATATAGTAACTCCATTTTAATCTATAAGAACACAGCTTGAGAAAAAAATAGTACGCACTAGTTATTACCAATTTAAAATTACACTGGAAAATCTTTAAAAAAAATAATGTTTTGTATTGTATAATTAAAGCAATTAAGATATTTCGATTTAGCATACCTAAATTATGTACAGTGTGCACGCACACAACCTCTGATATATTAATAACGCTGTCCAACTGTAAATAGTAGAGGCTACGTTAAACTCCTTCGTGCATCAATTTAATTATAGTCGTCCGAAAAATATTGAAAAGTGTCCGCGCAATAAACATTTATTGGATTACAATGGTCAATTATTGCCGTGTTCAAAAATAAGTGCAAAATGTTGCTTTGGAACGTCAAACCCATAACACAGTTCGACGTTAGTACTTAGGGCTAGAAATATGATTTTTCTGATACTCATTACATGAAAATCTTGACGATATTCATGCGGCAGTTTTGTCTTCAACAGGGCATCAACAAGTTAAGATGACCAAAATTTAAATGTTTTTAGGTAGTTCATTAATTTTAAATTTTGACCATCTTAACTGCTAAAGATTCTGGTCTGATGATGTTCTGTCATTGAGGTCGAAACGGGTCGCCTAAATATTATTAGAGAATCTGTGAGGAATTACATCACTTTAATTTCTTCTATCATTCCTTGTAATTTTTAAATTAACTGTTACCCACCTTACCTAACTTACATCGATGTTTAAGATAAAGAATACCATGAGGCAGAACATTTACACCGACACCAATAGAATAATACTTATATACCCTCTTTTCCCATTATAACAAACGGAAACCATACAGCCTTTTTGTTTCTTTACTGGACCAATTGCCAGCTGGCGTGCGTTCACTTGGTATAATTACTAAGTTTTTCAGTACAAGCTTTGGATGAAATTCAATTAAGTGCTTATGAAACAAAACACTTTTTGATTGTCAACAATAAATTGGATTGTCCTTGTCTGTTGATGAACAACTTTAGTAGGAGTACGATTTTACTTATACCGGGTGTTCTAGCTTATACATGCCGGTTTATTCTTTTTATTTATACATGTTTCTTAATAAAATGTGGAATTGCAATTATTACCTCGTGGTATTAGCGGGATCCATAACAAAAACACCACTCATTATATTGTTTTGACATTTATTTCCTGACGTTTCGTTAACGTGCACATTAGCTTTTACAAATATTGTAGATGGGTTAATACTCCTTCCTGCACTCGATTAAAAAAATAATATGTAATGCTTATAGTATACTAGAATGTAAAATTTAATTTATAACATAAGTAATATCTAAAAAAAATAAAAATGTTTTTTTTTCGTGTCATAAATATGAATTTAATTCAGGTAAGCATTGATTTACACACACAGAGTAAATCCATTCTAATTAAAAAAAAAAAACATAATTTTTTTTGTAATTTTGAATTATCATTGATAAAAATATTTTTTTAGTTTTTACCATCTACAATATTTGGAAAAGCTATGGTGCACATTAGTGAAACGTCAAAAAATAAATGTCAACAAATTTTTGTTTTTATTATGGATCCCCTAATACCAGGAATCAAATAATTATAATAATCGCGGATAAGAAAATAATTTTTAAAAAAAATGTTTGCAATTATTTAACCTGTATTTTCAATTTTTTCTTTAAATGGAGGAAGTTCCAATAAAACAAAAAACAAGTTTTTGTAACTAAACGTAGAAAACAAAAGGGCATAATATTTATAGTTTCGTATATTGATAATTATGAACATTTTTAGCAAAACTGCGGCACTCTAGATTGAAAGAAAAAAGGTCTAAATGTTGGTAACCATGGAAACAGAAACTAACAAAAAATACTTTCGGACTCAAAAAGATAATACTCACGTATAATCCAAATGTGCAAGAACATACAGGGCAAACATTTTAAAATGTGAGCTTTACTTTTAGTGAAAAAATGATAAAATATGAAAATATAAATTAAAAAATTGCAATTTTCAAAAAATACCACATTTCGGATTTTATTAATTAAAAAATATGCGTAAATAAAAAAAGTTATAGACCGGGAACTATGAGTTGGAACACCCAGTATACAGAAGATGACAAAAAATAGATAGTTTTATATCCAGAAAATGTCCTCATAGTTCCTAAAAGAAATTTATGTGCAACTGTCAAAGCTGTGATGTCCTACTACAAATCTACTTATAACTTTTTAAAATGCACCCTTAACCCGATGGAATTTTTTTATCCCCTCAGAGATTCCAATAGATGGTCGCTTTAGCAAAGCCAATGCAGATAATCAGCAATTTTTTTCTGGACTTAGAACGAATTTTTTGAGATCTTTGCTATTTATAGAGCTTTCTCTTTGTGCCAAAGTTCCCATATTGCTAACGCAGTAATATTCTCGCACTCACAAGCAGCTATTACAGATCTATGCGGGTTGGCATATTCAGCTGGTTTACATCCGCTGATTGCTGAATGAAGAAGAATTGCTTCGCAAATTAAGGAAACTGATGGTGATTTAACTTTGGTTTGGGTTCCTGGACATAAAGGTATCTCTGGAAACGCAAAGGCTGACGCTTTGGCGAAGGCTGGATCAAGTGAGGAAATTCGTTATACCAAGATATTCTCCCTGGATTGAAGAAGATTGAGTGCTCAGCTGGTAAAGGAAAAGTGAGAAGACGAGTTCAGAACTTCGGCATTAGCACAAAGGTACAAAGCCGCAATTGGCAACCGTTTGCAAAATCTGTGGTTTAGTAAGTTAAAATATGGAGGAAGAGAATTCATAACTACATTATGTAAATTAAGATTCAACCACAACCAGTGTAAATGTCATTTGTATAAATTAAACTTGGTTGATAACCCGAATTGCGGCTGTGGTGAAATTGAAGATCCCGATCACATCTTTTTCTGGTGCAATAGAAGAACTTTTCAGTCTAACATTCTAATTCAAGAGCTTATACGATGTGGTGTGACTCCGCCTTTTAACGTCAACAGCTTATTAGCTACCGAAAGATTAAAAATCTATACTCTACTATATAAATTTCTTAAATCTAACAATATTTCAATATGATTTTGTTTTTATTAATTGTCATAATTATAGGTCGTCCTATAAGAGTTTTTTTTTTCTCTAAACTTGTCCTTAATACCAACAATGAAGAAGATATTGATTGGTCGCAAGCAAAATCTTGTCCAGCGATTTATTCACATTTGTGAGTTAAGTATAAAATAATATGTTATCAATGTCCTATTTTTCCCAGGGTTAATTAAATCTAGAAAAAAAGTTTCAATAATGGCGTATTCTCCGAGACTAAAAACGCTGTTGTTAGTTTTTATTTTTAGTATAGATTTACATATACAAAATATTCGAATATAAAAATAATCATAGATATGATGAGTATAAAGTAAGTAATGAAATACTCTGATGCGAGTATAAAAGTAACGAATAGTTTGCAATATTTTGAGAACAGTGGCGAATACTATTTAGCGCAATATTCCCTATTCAGTATCCGCTACATTCAGGAAAGTAACGAGTATTCCCGAGTATGAAAAAATACTCGTAAGTCCCAACATTACCTTGTACTCGCTATTGTAGTATTTTGGTTCGATAAATAAAAAATGCATAACATATCTCAACCGTTCGAAACTTCACTACCTTATTTAATCTTAAATTGGATTCTTCGTCAATTAAAGAATATCAAAAACCCTTGTTGTCAACATGTTGTACATGATTGAAATCAAAGAAATCTTTCTAGTGCTGTCATAATCCATATAAGAAGATTAAAAGTGGCTTTGAAATGTGTCTTTTTAGTTTTTCCCTGCAAGGCCAGATAAAAGTGCTAGAGGCAAAATAAGAAAATCAGATTTTTCCGTCATTTGTTTTAAGTCTACTTTCTTTTTGGCATCATAAACTACAAAATTTACCAACTTCGCCAAATTAAGCTCAATTGTCTATCTTCAATAATATAAGGAAGAACCCAATCGTGAGGGTCGAAAATAAATCAGCCTGTAGGTATTCCTAATTCGATACAATACTTAATGTACCTGATACTTGGCGAAATCATTTTGATAATGGTACGATTTGACCAAATGATTGACGTACTCCCAGACACCTTCCGCAAGTGCACCGCTGTCACAGGAACTCCCGCAGATATCTACGTGCCTCACCATCGTCTTCGTCTCGTCCGATATGATCACCATGTGTGCGACTTGGAGAAGTGTCACAAAATCCAAGCGAGAGAAAAAAAATCAACGTCGATTTACCCCGAGTGTATCCCAAGTTCGCCGGCACAGCAACGCACACAACACACGCGACGTTTCACGCATACACGCGTCAGAGTGAAACGCGAAACGTTCCCAGCGAGAGCCGGTTCGCGATTGAAAAGGTAAAATAGCCGGCTTATAGGAGCGTTTGCCGACGAACGAAAAGGAAAGACGAGAAGGCGATGCGCGCGTAAAGAACGAAAGAGGATATGGGGTGAAGCAGAGAGAGAGAACGAAAACACGGCATATATAGTGATATCCAGCGAGAGACCTTCCACGTCCCGCGTTCGCGGTTGTACGGTGGTTGACGTGATCCCGTAACCCTTCTCGTATGTTCTAGACGTGAATGAAAAGGTATGATCTAGAACAAGGTTGGGTAACTTCTAATTGAGTAGATCGCGGTTGAGTCGTAATAAATACCATAGAATGTTAAAATAACACCCAAAGGGAATGTAATTGGCAATTTTTCAAACCGGTAATCCACGATAATTCAATAAATTATTCGTCCTGTCCAAATATTTACCAGGATAACGTGCAATAAATTGGCAACCGGAACTTGCAATTCCCAATATTTTGGTACTATTATTATTTAATTAGCAATAGCTAAGTCAAATAGGCTACCTGGATTCCAAATAAAAAAGTGTCGCCAGTAAATTTATTAGTCCTGCTCACATAAAAATAAAAATACGAGCGAGTTCGTGACACTTGAACTCCACAGAAATGAGTCACGATAATGACTTTACAGAACTAAAAAAGAACGTGTTCTAAAAATAGTACCGTATTATCAGTTAGTCACTAATAAACCTGCCACTCCCATTTTTTAAATTTATTTTAGCTTGTAACAACAAATTGTTTTATTGTTTTTCAAAAAGTCTTTAAAAATAAGATTTCTCGATGAAATTTAACAAAGAATGTTATGATTGTGGAAGTTATCAAAAGTAGGAATATTTTTCGAAAAACAGCAACAGAGAAAAGGTAACAGGTTAAATACAAAATAATCCAATAAAGGAAATCAAAGAGGTTTAAATTTGGCAGATTTTGTATTTGTTGTGAATCCGTAAAGAAAGATCAGATGTAATAAATAACATTTAAAACATTTATGAAGCAGCTTAGTGCTATATATCTCACTGTCGTAACTAGCGAGCACTTAAATTGTTTACAAAAACAATACAGATCAGCCCTAAAAAATGCTAAAATCCATGCATAAGTGTAAGAATATTTCTGAACATAAAAATATCCCAAGAGCAGTGTGGCACATCTGTAAATGAATCTAAGCTAGCTGGTAATACTTTAAATATTGTTTTCGTTATTACAACTAGTAAGATGTTTGATAGTTTCCTGCATTCCAATATTGGTCCTTTAACAACATTTAAAAAAACCTTTCTGATGTTGATTCCTTTAATTTTCAATCCGTTAGCTATATCTACAACGCAAACTTGGTTGCGTTTGGCATGCGTAGATCGCCATGTCTCCTTCTGTGTGCTTCCTAAAGTTTTTAATTTTTAACCTCTGAATTTTGATAATCTTACATTAAATTCTTACAAAACGTTTCTGCATCAATTTTATGAAAATATTCACATATTGTAGTTAGTATTTGTAGCAGATATCTGTAAAAAAAAACATTTTTGTACTTCTGATAAAGTATACAAACGCTTGAGAAACAAAAAATGTCTTAATTATCAACATTCCTTGGATACTAGATACCACCGAAAATATTTTTGGACTCAACATCTGTTCAAAGTATTTAAGTTACAAAGGAAGGGCATCAGACTAATTGCGAATTTAGGCTATAGAACTAATTGTAGGGTAGCCTCTGCAGCTTTAAAAATCCTTACCACACGTACACCATACTTAGAGGTGTATTACTTATATGAAGGCAAACTTGGATAATTATATTCTCAAAACTGTAATGATTTTCATGATTACGTGGCTAGACATAATGATTACATTACGTTATGTCAATGAAGACTAAGGTTTAATTATTTTGCTATTAACTCTTTTAATGTTATTCGCTTGAATAATAACAATTTACCACTTAATTCGTTAAAACAAAGATGAAAAAATACTTCATTTCAAAAAGTTTCTACTTAGTCGAAGAATACTTGTGTAATAATTTCAGTGACGTGATCTGATATCACTAATACCCTTGTATTATTATACAGGGTATTCCACGTAACTGGTTCATTAATAGTTTATGATGTTCTATTATTTACTTATATTTGAGATTTTGGCACCAGTATCTGTTCGATTGAACTATAAATGTAAAATACTTAACCGAAATATCACTTCCGGTTGACCGGAAATGGATGTCAACTTTGTTATTTTAAATAGAATGATATAATTTTTTATTCATTTTTGGATTCTACAACTGTAAATACGTCAGTTTTCATAAGCTATTCCTATAGCTACATGTTGCCGTTTTTGAGTTATTTAAGTTTTTCTTTTTTTTTTAGTCATAATCATTGCATCATTGAGAAATTAATATCTCGGTTAATACTTCAAGTAGAGACTCCAAATTGCTATTTATGAATGTAGATATTACTCTAAGAAACGGTAAGCACACTTTACATTCTAACTACAGGGTGTTCAAAACTGAGGAACAAAGTGACATATTTTCAAATGCAGAAAACTCAATTTTTTTAAATAGAACACCCTGTATTTTAATTCGGAAATAAACAATTAAATATCATTCCTATCGCTTTATATTAGCATTCCCTATACCTATCTTTAATAGATTTTGAGATATGAGCGACTGTTTGTTAAATAGACTAAGTAGCCCTATCTTTAAATGTTTGTAGCTGGCTCTGAAATGGATTCACGTCAAATTCATGTATTATTTTTCAATAACCATTACAAGAATGTCTGTTCGAATAGTCATTTCTATTATATTGCGTTGTACGAAAGTGTAATTACAATGATAATACATAAACACTTTTGGTTGGTCAATGAATTTGACATTAATCCCATTTCAGAGCCAGCTACAAACATGCAAAGATAGGGCTACTTAGTCTATTTAAAACAGTCGCTCATATCTCAAAATCTATTAAAGATAGGTATAGGGAATGCTCCATATAAAGCGATAGGGGAATGGAATTTTACTTGTTTAATTCCGAATTAAAAATACAGGGTGTTCTATTTAAAAAAATTGAGTTTTCTGCATTTGAAAATATGTCACTTTGTTCCTCAGTTTTGACACCTGTATGTTAGAATGTAAATGTGTGCACCGTTTCTTAGAGTAATATCTACATTCATAACATAGCAAATTTGTGAGTCTCTACTTGCAATATTAACCGAGATATTAATTTCTCAATGATACATGTTATGACTAAAAAAAAAAGAAACTTAAATAACTCAAAAACGGCAACATGTAGCTATAGGAATAGCTATGAAACTGACGTATTTTACAGTTGTAGAATCCAAAAATGAATAAAAAATTATATCATTCTTTTAAAATAACAAAGTTGACATCCATTTCCGGTCGAACGGAAGTGATATTTTAGTTAGATTTTTTGCATTTATAGTTCCAATCGAACAGATAATGGTACCAAAATCTCAAATATAAGTAAATAATAGAACATCATAAACTTTTAATGAACCACTTACGTGGAATACCCTGTATATCTTAATAGTTATTCAACCGATTGAAGTACCTTTGGGTGTCTCTTAGATGGCGCGCGGCGTAAATTGGATTTTACGTTGGTGCAGAACGCCATCTAACAGACACCCAATCGGTTGATTAAGACGTTTGTGCTTACACACATCAAGCATTGATAACACTCGATTTTTTTTTTTAAAAACGAAAAACTCATTTTCTTCTTTCGCCTCTGGCATTACAGGAAAAAATTCTCCTCTGTCCAATGGCATACTCAAATTTTTAGCGAGCTATCTCTGCTCTTTTTGAGTATCCAGTTGGATTTTCACACCACCAGAAAAGAGTTCTTTTTAATGATTCCAAACATTGTGAAACTTACTGACAAAAGTATAAATAATAAAGTACCTTTATTTTTAAAAATATGAAATAAAAAAATTGCTGATTAGATTTGAAAACTACATTCAAATATGCAATTACAATTATTTACCATAAAAAATCTGATTTTGTTATACAAACAAGTTCCGTAACTAATATGACATTAATAGGAACGTAGAAATAAAAATAATTAAATTTTAACTCATTCCGCTAGTGTCTCAATATACCCACCCTCCTTCGCTAAACATTTAATCGTTCAAATGCCAAATTCCCGTAATACATACATTGCTTATCATATCTGGAATAATTTCCTGACAGGCTTCTGGAATCATACTCTCCAAATGATTAATATCTCGAAATGGCCCTTGCTTTTAAAAACCTGCTGTTTTAAGTAACCCCATAAAAAATAAGTCAGAGGGGATACATGTTGAGATCTAGCAGGCCAAAAAAGATCTGAATGTTTAAGAATCACTTTTTCATTAAAAATATTTTTAAGATATACTCTAATAAGCTAGATGTACTGTGGCAAACAGCACCGTCTTGTTGAACCAAATATGCTGATGTTCTTGTAAACATAATTCGTTCATAAAGTCAGTGAATTGATTTTGCAAGTTCCGCATTCATGGTACGTCGAAAAAAAATCCCAATTAATCTATTTTTGAAAATACCACACCACACGTTTGTTTTAAATAAATATTTCCATTCTATATGATTCCAACCAGGTTAGACAACTGAATATATAGCATGTTTATGTCTCAATTTAAATGAGTGCCATCGATTTTTAAGAAGCATTTTAAACAGAATTATAAAATCAGTTTATCCAAACAAAAAAAAAATACTTAATAGTGTTAAACCAATCAATTTATTAAGAGGCAGTTTATATTAGCAGTCATTTGTCCGGCATTCTGTATATTACTACAGGAATTAATGAAATATAATGTTAATTAAACTCTGCTCAAACCACTCTAAAAACTCTAAAGAAACGCCTAAGCACCTGTATTGTAGATAGCTGTGTGGCAAAACGACCACATACTGTTTATGTACGGACAGAGAGAACGGACGCATCTGTCTCAACTTTCAACCCTGAACGCGAAACTAATTTACTTAATGGATGGGCGAACTGCTGGTTCCGGACTCCTCTGTTATTGTCTAGACGGAAAAGAGCTCGTTTCGCTTGCTTGTTTACTTGTCGTTTCGTTGCCTGATGCTTTAACATACGATCCGGGCGAAACATCAAGTGGATGAATGACTAATGTGGGTAGATTTTGACAGGCTATTTATTTTATAGGAGCCATTCAAATGTCACGAGTTTTAAACTTAAAAAAAAACGGAAGACAAGGGAAAGAAATCGGATATCCTTAGTAGTTTATTTAAAATGAACGGCGAATATATTCTCGATAACTAATTGATTCCCATTACTTTTTTTTAAAGCTCTTTCATTACCATTTGAACAAACAGTATGTACACGACAAAATATTAAAAACATAGCGTATAATATCCTATGGAAAACGGCTTCTATTGTACCATTTACAATTATTTATGCGTGAAGGTCAAATTTCAATAAGCAATAAAACAAAAATAACAAAGAAATTCCTCACAAAAGAGATGTATAAAATTTTAATGGAAGTCAATAAACGATTTACTCATTACACTATTAGCATTAATATATAGCATTTTCTATCAAAATGAAAACATCTGCATACTTTGTAGAAGGTGAAAGGTAAATGAACCTCAGTGATATTAAAATCTCATACTTGAGGTCGTCAACTCTTTAAAAAAAAAGTAAACAAAAAAAAATTAAAAAATGGCTGATGGAATTGAATTACAGCTTAATTATTATGTGATGCTTAGATGAGATAGATGTTTCGATAAGCAAACTTATACAATTTTTGACATTGCTATTAAATTTCTTCTTCTTAAATTCTAAAAAGAGGCTAATTTACAAGAATAATCAAGTAATAAACAAACACAAAAAGGAAAGCAAAACACTTGTTTAAGTATATTTTAAAGAAGTAGAGCAGTTAAGCAATTTAATGCTTAAGTATATTATTATTATTAAAACATATGCTTTGAGAGACAAAGTAAAAGACTAATTATAGTTCGATAGCTCTTTAATCTCAAATTCTTAATTTTTCTTGTTTTAATTAATATTGTAATTAATAAAATTTTATTTTCTCAGCCCCTGATTCATGATTCCAATAAATGTATTTACATAATTAAACATAAATGAATCTTACCTTTGCATTCCGCTTTCCCTTCTGTTTCTTAGTAGCATCTTTAGTTGCTGCAACTGCTTCTTTCCGTACAGCTTTCTTTTCCACCTTCTTCTCAGTGGGTTTACTCTGGATCTTCTTCGGTTGCTTTTTAGTACTTTCTTTGACACTTTTACTACCACTTTTAGAACCGTCACTTTTATGTTCCGATTCATTATCACCGTCTGAATCACTATCACTTGAACTAGAACTCAAATTGCTGCATTTCACATTGGGTTTTGCATCGATCGCCGGTTTGACTTGCTTTTCAGTGGGACTGCTGCATGATTTTCGTACAGTCTGTATTGTGAGTCGTAAGCCGTTTGTTTGAGAACTGAGTAATAAAAATTCTGGTGATGCCGGTCTTGAATTTGATTCTTCGCTGGAACTTGAGCTGTCAGAATCTGAAGAATTGGATTGACTACAAGACTCAGATTCATCACTTCCAGAGTTCTAAAAAAAACGAGGTTAGTACGAATTTTATATTAAAAGGCGATATTTATACATTAGAGTCAGAATCCGAATCACTATCTGAGTCAGAAGACTCTTCTTCTTGTACGTTGGTTGCAGGTGCCGCATTAACTTCAGCGTTAAATACTGCATTCATATCTACTGTGCTTGGTAAATCCGACGGTTCAGGATCTTCACTAGGTCTGTGCACCACAGAAGACCAACCAGTAAATAGTCGATCTACACCCTCCGTATCAGCCATTATTGTCTTATCTACTACAACAAAAAATAAAATAATATAAGCGTTAGTTATTTAAAACAGATAACTAAAATAAATCGAAAATCGAAAGTAGGTTCCAATTTGAAATAGGTAGAATTGGCGCCAATAAACGAAGCCATATTAGATGCACATCTGCAGTTTTTCAGCAAATGAATGAACTTTATCGTTGGATATTTTACTTACATGTATTTAGTAATCACATAATCAGTGATTCCCTTGCATATTTGTAACTTGGGCACTGTAGAAATCAAATTCCATGTTTACATTACATTTCCACAACATAACACTACAAGATGGCTTCCAGCTGATTTACTATCTGCTGCATTATACAAATTCTTGTTTAATACAACGGTACCTGTGCTATAAGCTTAAATTATTGCAAAGGTTGCTGTATAGCATTTTATTTTATATTAACACATCCCGTTTGTAATCACATTCTGCCAAAAATTTAAATAAATCAACGAATTGTCAGTTGCGCAACAGCGTCTGGAAACACGCTTATTACCAACACCAGAATACCAGAATTACGAATTTACGCAATGCAATATTCTGGAATATTAAAATTACTACATATAAGAAAATAGCTATAATAATACATGGAAATAACTTATAACTGTTGTAAATTAAATAAAATATTGCAGTATTTACACATAGAAATATTTTTTTACAGATATAAATTTTATTTAACTTATATGAAATAAGAAATAATGCTAGAAATAAGTCAGTATTTACTTCAATTTAATATGTAGTTCACTTTTGCATTGAAGCTAAATATTGAAATGTAGTCTTTAAAAGAAAATTTATATTTGTTAAAAAGAAAAAAAAAAGAATCTTTTTCTTGAATTGAATGAATTAGCAAGTTACTACAGTAGTACACAATTGGATCATGGGAAATGTCAAGTTTAGAATATGTCAAATCAAGGTTTATTTTTACCATTTTTATTAAGAAAAGCAGCCCCTATAAATTTCGGGTATGTTCATAACTTGATACGAAATTTTTCTCGTAAGAGTGTCAACATAGAAGGGCCATACAAGGTTGTAAAATCACGGAAGCCTCAAAAGAAAGGTTGTACAATTAAATTCTTCATTATAACCTTTATGGTGTAATATTTTATCGTTTTTCATCAGACAAAATACATTTAGCATGGAAGGATCCAAATTTTGAGTTGTTGGCATCTCCAAACTTCCCATTTTTTATGCCAGGAAATGTTGGACCGGCTTGGTATGATATCTACACCACAATTAACAATGAAGGGATGTTTATTATGGAAGAAATAGATAATGTATGTTTGATATAGACATAATTGGATATATGTAACTTTTTTAATTATCAGAATAGTGATGCTAACATAGTATGCAGAGCTCAAGAATGTCCAAAAGTTCTCAGGCAAACTGTATGTGATCTTTTTCCTCATCGTAACTTAGAGACTTCTGAATTATCAGTTATTACAATTTCTCTTAAACCAAACACCAAGCATTTTAGGAAAAATATAGAATTGGAAACTGAAAAACTGGCACAAACAGTTAAGTAGGAAATATGTTTCTCTCAATGTATTTACTAAAATTTACAGTTTGTGTTGGCTGCTAAAAATGTATGTCACAAGCTGCGTAATGCAGGTTACTGGGCTGATTTTATAAATCCCTTTTCCGGACGCCCTTATTTTGCAACCGGTTCACGTGACTTATATGAAACTGATGCCAAATTTAGATGCATGGATTTTCAAATTTATGAAATAGATAATTGTAAAATAATTTCCAACGAAGCAAATTCTTTTAAAAAAACCTTTGTGGGTATGTACCAACAATAATTGTCTTTTAAAAATTTTGTATTTTTATTTATTTGCAGGTAGTCTATTTACCAGTGCACCGTCAAAAAAAAACTATTTAAATAGCATTTTTACAAATTTATGAAACTGTTGGTGTATGTAGAATTACTTGACTTCTGTTTGAAAATACAAATGTATATATTATTTAAATTATCGCAAATATTAAAAAGATTCTAATTGAAGAAGAAGTATTATTATATTTAACGAAATCTTTAATACAAAAGATAATGTTTTTAATAGGACCAAGAACTTAACGTTCGGATAATATGGTAATATTGAATAAGTATAAAATAAAATTCACCCTTAGAAAAATTCAAAGCCTCCGCAATTATTTTAGTAAGTAAAACATGAAAGCATAAAATTAACTGTGATTAGGCAACCAATGTTCGGGTAATTATCTAATTGTTGAATGATTCGTAAGAATAATAAATATTTGTATCCCAAACCGCTATAAATTAGTGTCTAACAGCCGGTTTAAATTATTGATTTACAATAAAAAAAAAAACCATTTGTCTAAACTATTTTACAACATTCGAATAATTTAAACTTCTTACATTGGCTGCACTGCTGGTGATATTTTGACCTAGCTGTTAATCAGACCAAAAGACGACTGTTCTAAAGGTATATAACTTTACCGTCAAATAAAAAAAATCTTATGAAGTTTTTGTGTTTATAGCCAAGTTGTAGTTATTGTGGTTTATATTTAGGTGTTTTATGATTTAATATAGGTTTATCTGATTACTTTCCTCTAATTCTACATTGTCAACCACATTTTACAATGACTGCTAATTAATTCTTGCAATGGAAGAGTTAAGTGATAAATTTTACTATGTCTACAGTTCATCACTAAAAAATAGAGTGCAAGTCAAAATGTAAGATTCATAGAAAAGCTTGTGTTTGTACTTCTATTTATGTGGATATTACAGTGGTGTTTTAGAAGGACAAAGGCAGAAGCCAGAATATAGCAAATTACTAGAAGATCCATTGCTAAAATACTCTGGGTTGTATCAAGAGGGTTGTTCTGACTTGATGGTGCAATGTCAAATATATAATCAAGATGAACCACTAGCTCTTCCAGTTACAACGTCATACAAAGCATTTTCTTCGAGATATAAGTATACATTTCTCATTTTTATTTTTACAAAGTGTTAAAATGCTATTAAATTTGTAGTTGGAACGAGTGGGTAACTTTACCTGTACAGTTTAATGATCTACCTAGAACAGCACAGTTAGCATTAACGATTTATGATTGTGGTGGTCCTAGTAAGTTAATTCCTGTAGGTGGTACTACAATATCTTTATTTAGTAAATATGGAGTCTTCAGACAAGTAAGGGATGTAATAAGTAAATATGACATGATTTAAATACTTTCAAGATTTTAGGGGATGTTAGATTTGCGAGTTTGGCCAAATTGTGAAGCAGATGGGAATCACCCTAGTAAAACCCCTGGAAAAGCCTGTGATAATGGAAAAGAACAAATGCAAAGACTTGCCAAACTAGCAAAGAAACATAGAAATGGACACATCACAAAGGTAGTAATTATGAATGAAGTTCGTTTCCTCTTCTTATATAGAAAAAGCACTTTCTAGGTTGACTGGTTGGATCGACTTACATTTAGGGAATTGGAACTCATCAATGAAAGAGAAAAGAGGTCCTCTGACTACTTATACTTAATGGTGGAGTTTCCTACCATATATGTTGATAATATACCTCATTATGTTGTATACTTTGAGCAAGATGGAGATGAGGTGTATCAGTTTAGAGCTCAAGCAGAAATTGTTACAGTTCCTGATCAGGAGATTTTAAGGGTAACTTGTAGCTTCATAGATAGTTTTTAAGAGTTATAACCGTATGATTTAGTAATCTCTTATTTTTATTGAACTTTTCTAATTTAAAACTTTCTTTTATGAAAAGGTATTTTGATTCAGTACTGGTTGTTACAGCTCATAATTGCTAATCCATAACTTCTTTATTTATATTATTTATGTATAATCAAAAACACTGTGTATATAGTAATGTGTTTCTTATATTATGGCTTCTCATTTTATTATTATTTTTTCGGTTCTCTCCAAATCTTTTCTCCCAATTTAAGTCATGACCCATGACGTTTAATTTGAAAACAAAATTGGTGAAAAACTTTGTTTCTATTTTAATAGGCGTAAAAAACAAATGAGGGTAGGAATTAGGAAAACATTCTTCGTGTATTCACGACACTTTGGAGATTGAAAAATATAATATGAAAATTTCGATAACCTAGAAAACCAAAACTGACTACACTTAGGTATATGTTTTTGGGCTCAAATATGTAAAAATATACACACAATTCAATATAATTCAAATATACAGCAAATAGGGAATTTTATTGAAATATCGATAAATAGAAATGTGGGTCTGGGACATTTAATATACGATTCTTTTTCACTATGAAACTTTTTGTGTCTATTTTGAACGTTTTATTTATAACAAACTTTTATATATGATATATACTTAGCGAATTTTCTTTACTCCTCTCTCATTTAGCATTAATATAAAATAAAAACTTTCCTATATTGTGATTATAATTCATAATTCATAGAGCGTTTGTTAAGTATAACGTGTCAACAACCCCTTCAAATTATGTGTAAGCTGTTCTAATCTGATTATTGTATGGTATCACCTACTTTAAACATTACCTGACTAAACATACGAACCAGATCAGTTTCGTCCGCGCTACTTCCCTAAAAACATGTGTTTCAGCACCATATTAAAAATATTTTTTCTAAACGTACCCAGGAAAATCTCGTCGAAAGCAAACATCACAAGTTAGCCCGTTCTCTTCGTAGCGGACATTCCGACAAAGACGCCAAACCGAACGCAAACGTTCGCGATATCCTCAACACCATAGTCTCGTATCCGGCTACGACACAGCTGTCGAACGAAGAACAAGACCATGTTTGGAGGTTCCGTTTTTATTTGAGCAACCAGAAGAAGGCTTTGACCAAATTCCTAAAATGCGTCAACTGGACACAAAGCGGAGAAGTCAAACAAGCCCTGGCCATGCTAGAGATTTGGGCGCCGATGGACGTGGAGGATGCTTTAGAACTGCTTAGTCCCAATTTTACACACGCCGGCGTGCGGAGGTACGCGATATCCAGACTGCGAGAAGCGCCGGATGAAGATCTAATGTTGTATCTTCTACAATTAGTGCAAGCGTTGAAGTATGAAAACTTCGATGACATAAAAGAAGGTAATAAATAGTTATTTAAAGTACGGTAGGTGTCATTTACGGCGCCACAACTTAGTTTAGACACGATATGAAGTGCCTGATGAGTTGAAGCTAAGTAGTGGCTAAGTAAAATCCCATTTAAAAAAAAATACCCCAATGCGTTATAATCGATAAATATGGATTGGTTTTGACAAGTTAATGCAGGCTTGTCTATACCAAAGTGAATTTTTAAACGATAAAAAATACAATCAAAACAATAAGACACCGTTAATTCCGTTTGTTTTCTTGGTCTCTGCTATCTAGTATTTTAGGTTAGCATCCTGATGAAGAAGTAAAAAAAGGTAAATAAGCTTAAAAATGTTCCAAACTGGTAGCATATTTGATTGATAAGGACACCGTTCTAATAAGTGTAAAGTGATGCGTGATTGAGCAAATTTGTAATTCATACGACTTCAACGTATTAGTCTTGCTCAACTAGTTGTCTTTACTTTTACCTTTATGTGCATAATTCAAAAAAAAAAAAAACGTTAAATAGGTCAAATTTCCCTGTCACAATTTTTGATTTGAGTAGACTAACCCTATGTGATGCCTGTCAAAGGTCTGCACGAATCAGCTTGTTTGGGGAATAAGTCACTCGAAAAACAATTAGTGATTCATACATTCACAATGATTCACCAAACTCATCTGCAGTAAGTCATGAAAGGATTGATGCAATAAGAAACCAAAATATTTCATCCGATTACCTGTCGATCTGTCGCTTTCAAAACAGAATATTAACTGATAAATACTATCTGCTGTCTGGTTCATTGCGTTTGGCTCTATACCAGTAAGTGACACAATTACAGGTCGACAAATCGCTCGTGAGAGTTGCGCAGTGGCAAAAAGGGCGTAGCTAAAGCAATTACGCTCACGTGTCGTCATACTCATCATAAACCAACTGTCCGATACGCTCCGCCCACTCCAGTACAATGTGCGCACAATAACTCACCACTGTCACGAGATTTTTGTTAAGCTGTAAGATATTTGACCTTACTTTTGAAGCTACCTTAAGTTGGAAAACTCATGTTGACTTTCTTAGTAAGAATTTAGCACGGATAAATTTTATTATTCGTTGTACCATCTAAAACAGAATTGTAGTATGCATGTATTCAAATCGGTGTACTATTCAGATTTTTATTCTACGCTGAAATGTGGTGTTCTTTATTGCTTATATTTATAATCATACTTACAATACTAAGGTTAGACAATTCGACTCATAAAACAACAATAGGTTTATTTGTTTGTCTGATCTAAGCAGATCCGAGGCATTTTACGCGTTTGTTTGTACTTTAGAGCATGATTTGTGCGTGTTTGTTTGTTCAGAGCAGCAAATCTAGATCACAATGAGGTTGCTCTTCTGCTTCGCGTCCGACGTCCGAGCAATTTCGAGCAATTTGTGCAACATAACGTACTCGCACTAACACCGTATTGTAAAATGTCGTTTGTAAATGTAATCTGATTTATAACTGCATCAAATATGCACGAAATAGATAATATAACGATACCAATGTGATTGATGTAAAGAACGATCATTATATTTTAAAAATTTCACTTGGTAGGTACATAAATACTAGTATATGATGCATTTTTATTGTAGTCTAGGTTCATTAATTTGAAAACTTATTTTTACTTTTCCTGATCATAATAGCTGTGACAATCTGATAATAGCAAATAATAAAATTAAGGTTATATTGCAATCGAGCGCGTTTGTTTGTACCATCTTTAAATCCAACTCTGAGATGCTCTCAAGTTACTCTGATGACGTCAGTAGATACTGCTCCAAGCGCACAAACGAACAAAGCTAATATTTCAAAAAAGTATTGAATTCAGTGGATGTAGACTATACAATGTACTTCCAAATAATATTAAAAAAATACACCAACCTTCTAAATTCGAAAATTCCGTCAAAAATTTATTATTAAACAAAAACTGTTATAATTTGGAAGATTTTTTTTTGCAAACGTTTAAGTTATATTACTAAAGCACTTACTTTCGTAAGAAGTTTTTCCGTTGCTTTCTTTTTTTTCCACGTTTTTCTTGTGATTTTAAAATAAAGCGATATTATTATTATTATAAATATGTGCAAGTAATGAAATGAATCATTCGAGCACATATTCCTGCGAGTGAATCAATTCAACTCCGCTCATTCACGCAATCAACTTAAGTACACTACGTTTCACAATACCTCGAAACAAGACAAACCAACTCCAAGTAGATTGTTGCAGACCTTTGGTGCCTGTCTCTTATTGACTAGTAAAATTTGTATTATTATTGCCATTTATGTTTATATATTGTATATATTATCTGCATAAAACAATCGGAAAGTCGTTTGACACAACAAAAGTGTAATATCAAAAACAAAAATATAAATAAAACAACTATAGTGGAAGTAACATTACCATTACCTGACATTTTTATTCCCTCGAAGGTTTCAAACGGATATCTCCATCTAGAGAAGTCCTAGTTTCGCACGAAGACAAGGAAGCAATACTAGAGAAAAAAGACAGTCGAGAGAGCAATAGTACCATAACAAACGAGCCAACAATAAATAGATCGTTTAGTTACAATCAAGCGGACCACTTAGCTGCATCTAACGTGACTAGCGTAGTGGAATTTGATTCTATGCAAAGGGCAACTACGGTACCCGAAAATTTATTACACAATCTCAATATTAACACCGATTCTGGAAATACAGATACGCTGCAAAGTGAACTCAAAGAAGAGGAGGTACACGATTTGGCGTCTTTCCTAATCAAGAGGGCGTGCAAGAATTCATCTTTGGCGAATTATTTCTACTGGTATCTCCTTATAGAATGTGAAGATCAGGAGCATGGCGTAAAACAAGACGTAAGAAAAAAAAAGTGATTTAGCTATAACAATCTGATGCATGTTTCTTTATGTGTAGGGTTTAGTTAGGGAGATGTACTTGACTGTTATGAAGACGTTTTCGCAAACTTAGCCAAAGGCACACCGGAAATGCAGAAACGGCGGGAATTTTTAGCGAGGCAGCAGAAATTCATCGACAAACTGGTCAAAATGATGAAAAAAGTATCGGGAGAGAGTTGCAATCGAAAGAAAAAAGCTGAGAAATTGCAACAATTACTAGCCGATCCTGATGCCCACAAATTCAACTTTGCAAACTTCGAACCATTTCCCTTTCCCCTGGATCCGGAAGTTCAAATCAAGGGCATAGTTTCGGATAGGGCCAGCTTGTTCAAGTCGGCCTTGATGCCTTCGAAACTCTATTTCGTCACCACGAACAATACAGAGTATGTAGCTATTTTCAAGCACGGTGACGATTTGCGGCAAGACCAGCTCATACTCCAGATGATTACTTTAATGGATAAGCTGTTGAGGCGCGAAAATCTCGATTTGAAACTAACTCCATATAAGGTACTGGCGATGAGTACCAAACACGGTTTTGTGCAATTCATAGATTCCTTTACCGTTGCTGAGGCCATCACTAACGAAGGTTCCATACTGAATTTCTTCAGGCGATATCACCCACAAGAAAACGGTCCTTACGGTGTCGCGCCCGAAGTGCTGGACGCATACGTCAGATCTTGTGCTGGATATTGTGTCATTACTTACATTCTGGGTGTTGGCGATCGGCATTTGGATAATCTGTTAATCACAACAACCGGTAAATTGTTTCATATCGATTTCGGCTATATACTAGGTAGAGATCCGAAACCGCTGCCTCCCCCTATGAAATTAAGCAAGGAAATGGTGGAAGGTATGGGTGGAATCAATTCCGAACATTATCAAGAATTCAAGAAACTTTGTTATACAGCGTTTCTGCATTTACGAAGGTGGAATAATAATATGCACAAAAAATTACTATGATTTTAACGTTACACATTATTTTGTTTTCCAGGCATGCTAATTTGATGCTTAATTTATTCTCTTTAATGGTGGATGCGAGTGTACCCGATATTGCCCTAGAACCCGACAAGGCTGTGAGGAAGGTTCAAGACAAATTAAGACTGGATATATCTGACGAGGAAGCTATTCACTATTTGCAGGGTTTAATTGATGTGTCTGTGACAGCTGTTATGGCAGCTTTCGTTGAACAACTCCATAAGTTCGCTCAATATTGGAGGAAGTAAAGATATTACCTAATTAACTTTGTGATGATACGTGTAGGTGTTTCTATATTAGCTATATTTATTTATGTACGATTTCTTATTCACAGTATTTTTAGGTCAATAAAGTCCTTAATTTTTCTACCACTTTCTTTCCTAAATACGAATTTATTTCGCAAAGTTTGTGTATTAAGTCCCAAAATTTTGAAGTGACCGACAATCAAAGAAATTAAAATACCCTCTATGCAATGTCAAAACTGCATATTGTAAACCAATCAGATAGGATAGATATTCTACAGTAAATGTTTAAATCGCCAACATCGATGACAGGAGATCCTTTAAATAAACAGTAAAGAACGAAGGCCTCAAGTGTGAATCTTGTGGAAGCCAGAGCATGGCTACAAACCATTTTATGAACAGCTACTATAAGCAACTTTATACCTTTTGTTTTAAACAAGGACTCGTCCTGCTGAATTACGTATTTTAATTATCAATAATAACAACGGAATATTAAATTATCCCTGGAGATCAGTAGGAATATGTAACCGGCACGACATGTTCAGCTATAACAGTTGCCTATGGCTAAATTCAACGTAGATTGTGGCGAATTGTCTTGACAACCAGATTACAGTTTTCTTTGTTGTTGAATCTTTGAAATGAGTGTATAAGCCGGTATAAGCAAAGGTTGTTTCCACTGTTGCCAGATTCTTTACTTACTTGGGTTGGTGGAGTAGATGCTGTTTTGTATCGTAGATGAAATCAAAAAATAAGTATTATTTAAAACATTTTTCCTTTCAGCGACATCTGTGTTTCTATTATGTAATCCGTGTACTACATTGACAATTGAAGACACAAGTGGATGAAGGTGTTATGTTACAAAATCCAACCTTTTCAGAAATTAAGTTTTTTTTTATGTAATTTTTCTCAAAAGTAGTGTAACATAACCCCTTCATACATTCACAAGACTCGAGTGATCTTGAATTTCTGGAATTTTCGATGGTTATATGTGAAAGATGGCTACAAAACACCTTGATTCATGCAAAAAAAACAGTTTTTAAAATGCGACATAGCACCTTCATCCAGTCGTATCTTCAATTATTGTACAATTTATGTCGCCATCTTCTAGAATAATATTACCTAAGAACGACTGATAGTTAATTATAAATGATTGCAATGCGTCCATCGTTTTCTTTCACAATCACTCTTAAAAGCACTTTCTTAATAAGTAATATTTTACGATTAAATGATTAGATGAAGTGTGGGACATAGGATGCAGTCTCCAGGTAAATACATGTTGCTCTAAGAGTGGAAGTGGTTTCCCGCGTAGATTACAATACGCTTCTTTAAAAATAACAATTATTTATTATTCTTATTAATTATATTATCCATCGACTAAGAAAAAAAGCTAATTATTTGTCTTTTGAAAATTAAAATATTTATAAAAAGCCGTGTATGACCAAGATAATTAGGAATCAGATTACCTACTTCTTCTTCTTCTTCTGTGACATCAATTATAAAAAACTGCTTGAATTGATTTGCATAATCACTAATTCAAGTAAGTACCTTTTTAGCGTGGTATATCAATCGTAACATCTATGTTAATAATAATAAATTGAAAAGAATAGTATTTATTTATTTATTTATTTTTTTCAACGACCAGCGATTATTATTATTTTTTATGATGCGTAAATTAGTAGTCGCCCTGCAATTTTGGAAGTACAATATTCATTTTTATACAACTTAAAGGCAATTTCTGCATTAATTCAAAGAACAAAGCAAAACAGAACGACATTCTGAAATTAACTCGTTTGGTGCATGTAAGAATATAAAACTGCTTTTATAAAGCACAAAGTTTACCCAATCTCCCATATTTTCTCCAAGAATATCTTACACCAGTATAAGTACAATAACATAACTTGCAATTATAAGCTATGCATGGATTTCTAACTTAAACGGACGATCTCGAGCTTTATAGACTACTAGAACGCAGCAAAAATAACCTTTGAACGTAAAAATTATTCTTAAATAGATGTTTTGAACAGTAAATAATAAGTGTAAGTAGCTTAATTGTATCTTGGAATTTATATTTTATGTGAATGTTTTCCATAATGACAAGCAATGTAAACACAAATAATGACATTTCAAAATTTAAAACTTGCACAATTCTGTACCAAACGACACAAACAAATTAACGTAATTACCGTGTTAGTTCTATATTTATTGTGTAAAAAGTGAATGTGGATAAAATCAATTATTTGAGCCAAGAACTTAGAGCTGGCACCATTTGGGTGAATTGCTAAATTTTTTGTGCTCAAAGTCCCTTGGTGGTTATTAGGAAACCGAAATTGGAAGAGAATTTGGCGAATGTAATCTGCACCAATAAACAGAAATGAAAAGCGTATAATGCTTCTGCCTCGGAAAAAATCTTTAACGGAATAGCGATCGGATTTTTAATAAAATATTGTTTTTGTCTTTATTTTTGATTTTTAATAAAGTTCGATCTACGGAGCAATCATAAATCATTTAGAGCCAACCCAGCAAACAGAATCACGTCTTAAACACGTGAAATATTGGTAAATTTGCAACCAAAAGACGTAAAAAAATCACGTAATTTATACGTTGACAGCACGTTGGAATGTCACATTTTTAATACGTGTATTGAAAACGAGAAAAACTCGTTTATTTTTAACGAAAATGGAACGTCCCTTTGCAACGAATATGAGACGTCTATTGGTAGCGTAGATGAAACGTCTATATTTGACGTAATTGAAACGTCTACAATAGGACAAAATGTCCCATTCTTTAGTAATAATCAAAGCTGGTCAAGCTGTGCGATTTGACTCAAACGCAGCTGGCGAATATAAATGAAATACGTTACTGAGTTTTTAACTCGAAAACCCAAAGACAACGTATTCCTATTTGTTTGCTGCGTGAGTCATTCCGTACGGCTTGACCATCTTTGGTAGTAATCTATACAGACGAAATAACTTTCGTGGCAAAATTAACGTTTGCATTAACATTAACATAATAAATTAACCTGATTCAAGTTTCTTAGCTCAAGTTAGGCCTAGGCAAAAGAATTATAAAGGACGTCATTAACAAATCAAGTATAAATAAATTAACAACAACGCTTTTTACCAATAATACATGTTGTAAACTGTTCCAAATGTTAGCTAACAGAGAGGTTTGCGGCAATATGCATAATAATATATTTGATGATTGCTATGGGTAAAAGAAGCAACTACAAAAGCATCTGGTAGAATATTTTATTTTCTTCGTATTGTACAATAACAGTTTCGTTAATTATATTGTTATATCTACATACAGCAGGAGTATTTAATCATGGGACACAGACTAATTGACTAATTGACGGTGTATCTTTAAAACTAGAAGTACTTTCATTTAAACTACTTAGTAACTTAACTTTACGTCTCCTAATCCTTCGATAAAACTGCCTTCTTCCCATAGACACTTTGTACTCCATCCTCAATTTGTTTTTGTAGTTTCACCACTTCCAGTGCGTAGTTTTTTGGTGACCGTTTTAGCCAGTTTTTTATTTGATCCTCAATATTGCGCTCCACAGCAGATGGAATAGATGCTTTCACGGCAGCTGCAAATTTAAAGTATACATCACTATATAGACAGTACAAGCTTTTGGAAGTTCTCTAACACTTACCAACAATTACTTTTTTAAGACCATAATTCATAAAAGCCTTTTTGTTATGCCTCGTTCCTAGGAAACTAAATTCCTTGGCTAATTTATAGGACAAGCAATGTCGCAATATCGAATTGGTTGAAGATACTAGGCTTGTTTTATCAAGAGTAGCAAGGTATGAACACTAAAAAATATTATAGTTGCGACAACATCATACAAAAGTAGTAGAAACCTACCAATAATTGTTCATTTTCTCTAGTCTTTAAGTATTCTTCTATTAAGTCCAAATCCTCAAAAGACTCCAATGGTAATTTTACTGGTATTTTAGGTTCCACTTCAATCAAAGCATTACTAGACCTGTTTTTTAATATCGCTAAAATTTCCTTGTTTTGTTCAATGACAGTGGATAAACAAGTTAATAACCTATCAGTAAGCACTGTAAAAGCATACTAGACTAAAAATAGTTCAATTTCATATTCTATTCAATTTTACCATTTTCTAAGAGAGTTTGTGTTGCACCAGAACTTGCAGGCTGAGAAGATGAACTACTTCCTGGAGTAGCACTACGAGATGAACTAGGAGTTGTAATATTATCAGAGAGTGAATCGAGGGAAAAATTAGGAATTTGTTCATGAATGCAATTTTCATTCGCTAAAATATTATGTGTAGGTTAAAGAACAAATAACAAAGATTTATAATGCTACCTTGAATAATCTCCGTTGTTATCTTTGGAGGTCGAGGAACATTACCAGTTTGAGTGTCTTCTTCTATATCACTTTCGCTATACCTTGATGGTCGATATACTTTTCTTTTTTTTAAAACATATCTTTCTTCTGCATCACTCTGTAAATCAGACGTCTCGCAATTTTAGACTTTCGTTTCGCTTCTGTGTATTCATCTAAAGATATATATAACTTGATGAGTAATCAAAGAAATAACCTATAACTTCAATCAAATCGATTATATATTTTTCTATTATATTCTTTTTTATTTAATGTAATTAAGCTCCTAGGTAAGAGGAGCACTGCTTTTAAGTGTTTCATTTACTCAAAATGAGGTGATACAAACCTTTTTGGTTGTTAGATCAGATATGATAAAGAAATTGTGGACAAGAATGAGTATATTTCAGATCTTATGTACCAATAAACAGATATTATTATAAAAAAGATATAAAAACATATTGTATATCCTAACTAACCTATTAGTAAACTTGCAAACTTTGTACTTACCAAAAGCGCCCAAACACCGTTTGATTTTGAATAGTTCCCAGCTATCGTTCACTGATTCACCTTTAATAATAGCTTTGTCAAAAGCTACTTGTTTCTTATAAGGAGGCCAGTAAACCTCGCTTTTTCTAGGTGTTAGCCAATCTTTTCTGACTATGCCAATGGTGCCCCCTTCTTCCTCTCCAAATTGTACTACCACAAATGCCATATTTTCGATTATATATAAACCATAGTATAAACAGACGTTCTATCTTGCGCGTTGTAATGTGTATATTTGTGTTATACATAGATCATATACGTTATGATTGTTATGTACGGTACATACGTGCTCAATGTGGCGTGTTGTTCGTACTATGGTTCATAGTTCATACACGATACACAACCATACACAACTACAACTGCGACTACAACAACGTTCATATTGAATCAAATATCAAAATGCGCCTGCGCAGAGATGTACTCACGATGCACTGCTGACTGCACTGCCATCTGTTGTAATCGGTTGCAATTGTGCAATACTGCTTGTTTTCAATCTCGCTAATGCAATATTCCACTTAAAATAGGAATATTCTCATATATTACTATGATTTAAATTTTAAAACTGTATAAAACAATTAACAAACATTTTTTAATTTCAGATTTCAACTCTTTAGCATCGTTTTAATATTACTCCAGGGAAAATTAAAATATATACCTAACGCACATAAATGTTGCCATATTTTAATATTTTGTATTACATATCAGTGAATACATGAAAATTGCATTTCATTATTTCACTACTTAACCACTTACTTATTTTGGTAGAAATTTCACGTATTATTTACGTGTTAAATTGGTAATCACCAGTACGTCCACTATCAACCAAAATACAACGTGAAAAACACGTAATAGGACGTCGGTCTGTTTGCTGGGAATCAGATGAATTGGATTGAAGTTGCGAATTTCTTTCCACCAATTAAAATACCCCTGATGGATTTGTGATTGCGTTTGATATCCTCCACGAACAAAATTAATGTAATGTCTGAAACATTACACACTACATCTCATAAATTTTGTTGTACTCCTTAAATATGTTTAAGAGAGATATATAAAATATTTATGTAAATCATAGCCTAACACGAATAAGGAAACCTAATTAGGAACGAAATAGAGTTCTTAGCCATATGCGTTAAAGGGGCTTCTCGCAAGATGTTGATTTTACACATAAGTATAGCAAAAAGTTTCAATCAAACGAGTTGCGTAAGTGGGCACACTTCAATTGATTTGCGATAAGAAGTCAGGAGAGTCGATTTGATTGGTCACAACTTTACTTAAATATTTAGTATGGTTTTCCTCTAACGACTTAAAATTATGACTTAATTCTTCATAGTCAAATCTTCGTGGGGGACAAACTCTGTGCAGTCTGCAGGAGAAGAACTTAAATACTTCTGTATCCTCTCAGGCGAGAATTGTTAATAGAGATAGTAAAGGTGCCATATTATGCAAGCGTATTCCAGTTTTGGTCTAACCCAGGTGCAATAGGTGTAATTAACGTTTGTGTCTCCGTAAATTCCCTGCACGTACACGAATGCTCCCGAGTCCTTAATTTGGAATAATCTTAGCGTAGTACTATGATGTGTGAGAAGATAAGGATAATGTACGACATTTCCACGTCTTGAATACGCGACAATCTCACACTTATTTATATTCATAAGTATTATATTCTTGGCGCATCAGACAATGAATTAATCCACCAAAAAATATTAAATCATCAGCGTATGCAGCAACCTTGCAGTCTAGTAGTCCGAAAATGTCGTTTAAATATATATCAAATAGTAAAGGGCCAAGATTAGATCCTTGCGGTACACCGAAAATGGCAGTGAACGGATCTAAAGCCGTTATATGTAACATAGTAGATTCTGTTACTTAAATATGACGAAATCAATTGCACTACACCTTTCTGATTTAGTACTTAACAAGATAGTCTGCAATGAATAGTTTAAAAGTAAACAAACATTTTTCATGTCGCTAAAATCGAGAAAACAAGTGTATGGATTTAATAAGACATAAATAATATAAATGAAAAATAAATCGTATTAATGGCAAGAAAATCTGGGCGCCGACAAGCACCAGCGTTTATACTACATGACTGCATATTCTAATGTAAATTCTAACTCAAATATCAATTAAATAGCACAATCAACTTATCAATGTTGATTAGATATCAGCAACATGACAGCTGTCACATTCAGCAGTACAATTTTCATTTTCATTTTATTGAACTAAAAACATAATTTTTGCAAATATGTAATTTGAAAAAAAAATTAAAAAATGCTCCAGTTTACACGTTCGTTCTCAACAAAATCGGCAAAATCTAAGAAATCTTTACCACCTCCTATAGTGAAACCGCAAATAGAAAGGAATGCCGTAAGTACAAATTAAAAAAAAAAAAACAATATTTTTTCAATGCGTAAACTGCTTCATATTCTAGATATTCTACAGCAACAAATGGCACAAATCGAAAAGCGGCGAAACCTTTAAAGCTATCAATCCGGCCACAGAAGAGGTCATAACCGAAATACAAAAGTGTGGACCGGACGATATCAATGCAGCAGTCGAAGCAGCCAACGATGCTTTTAAACCCGGATCCCCTTGGCGAACCATGAATGCAACTCGTAGAGGATTATTGTTGAATAAACTTGCAAATCTCATGCAAAAAAATAAGGTTTTATTAGCTGTAAGTGCCTACAATATATTTGTGGAAAAGTTTGATTAATTAAATTAAATGGTAGAGTATAGAAACGCTGGATAATGGGATGACTTACGCTACTTCACTCGGTGCTATAAGTATGGCTATCCAAATTTTGCAATACTACGCAGGCTGGGCGGATAAATATCACGGAAAGACCATATCTGCTAATAGTGGATTTCATGCATATACTCGACACGAGCCGATCGGCGTTTGTGCGCAGATTACGCCATGGAATCTACCATTACTACTATTGGTATGGAAGATCGCTCCGGCATTAGCAATGGGCAACACCGTTGTAGTGAAGCCAGCTTCGCACACGGCTTTATCTACCTTATACACCGCTGGTATGGTTAAAGAAGCTGGTTTTCCACCTGGTGTGGTCAATATCGTACCAGGTCCTGGGCCGGTTGGGGAATTTTTATGCAAACATCCGAAGGTACAGATATTTCCATACAGTTTCCTTCATCTAACGTATTTTCATCTTTAACTTCGAGGTAGACAAAATAGCGTTTACCGGATCGACGGAAGTGGGGAAATTAATACTGGATTACTCGCACTTCTCTAATTTGAAAAGAACTAGTCTGGAATTGGGCGGTAAGAATCCTCACATCGTACTCGCAGATGTAGATATCGATAAAGCTGTCGGGATTGCTCAGGATGCTGTATACTTCAACCAAGGTCAAACTTGCTCTGCCGGCTCCAGAACGTTTGTTGAAGCCAAAATATACGATGCATTCGTTAACAAGTAATGTAATGTTTGTGAGTAGGTGTTTAAGAGCTCATTTAGTCGTGGCTGGTTAACAAATCCAGAAAGTTATCACTTTTTAATGTATTAATTCCTATTTTTCAGTGTAAATTACACATTAAAATGTTTAGAGATGTTATTTAGAGATATACACTACCGGCCATTGCAGTTAGGACAACCAGTATAATTTAAAAAAAAAATATTTTTTTCCATATTTAATACTTTTAACAATAACAATATTTCTACAATAAAGTATGCATAATAACAAAGTATTTAAGACGGAAATCATCATTGGAATAACCGTATTAAAGAGAAAATTTAATTTAACGCAATAAAACCATTACAAACACCGACAAGCATGTATGCAATAGAGGGGTGGGTCGACCTGTTTCTATTTCCCATAAAAGTTAAACAAACAAACAGTACCATACAATAATGCCAGAGTATGTACTTTTTCTAAGATGCCGAACTGAAATGTGAACTTAAAATTCAGCCTGTTCTCAATACTTTTACCAACAAAATATGAAAAAAAAGATGAAAAAAGTTTTTTAGAATACTATTATCTATCAGCCCGTATGTCGAATTTTATTCTAAAATTTTTTTAAACATTTTCGTCTAAATTTTTTTCATTAATTTGATATTAGAGTAATATGAAAACTACTTTAACATTTTCAATTAAATAGTATTCTGGAAGCACAAATTTTATCAAATACAATTAGCTGCAAAGATGGTTTTTGATAATTCATTTAATTAAAAAGAAATGATTACGTTTAGAGTCTTCAAAATTAAATAATTACTGTTCAAATGTAGTATCTCTCTATTAATCCTAATACACTTTCCAATTCATTTACAATTGCGTTTAGCTACTTGTCTCAATTCGATGATGCTGATGTCGAGATATGCTTGCCTTATTCTGATACAAATTTTATCTGCATTTCTAGGTCTTGTTTTGTATGAGCACTTTCTCTTTAATAAAATAAAAATCAAGATATGTAATATCGGAAGATCTCAGAGACGACAGTTTCTTCCTATCCAGCACATAGCATCATGCATTGTCTTTTTGAGAATATTGGCAGTAGATATGTTAGGACAGTTCTGGCACAAAATCCCATAAGGTTTACACAGGGAGTCTAAAATCACTTTACTTCCGGTTTTTTCGGATGTCTATCACAGTCTCTAAACAGCTCAACAGTTCCTAGAACAGCTTAAACAGTTCCCGGCTCAGCTTAAGCAGTTTCCGAAGCTGTTTAAGCTATTCTAGGAACTTTTGAAGCTGTTCCTAGAACTGTTGAGCTGTTTCGAGAACTGTTTAAGCTGTTCTAGGAACTGTTGAGCTGTTTCGAGAAAGTAAAGTGAATTTAGATCCCCTATGTAAACCTTATGGGATTTTGTGCCAGAACTGTCCTAGCATATCTACTATTGGCATTAAAATTTATAACCGAATGAGAATTATCTATGGCCCAATACTTGTCGTTTCGAGAGAAGTATTGGGCCATTGGTGGTAAATGCAGCCTCATCAGAATTGGTTCTGTTTGCGAAGTCGTAGGAGGCCGAGTTTCAAGTTCACATTTCATTTCAGTGTCTGAAAATATGCGATTCATCAATCTATATGATTGTGCGCAAAATCAAACCTGTCCTTCAAATGAAGAAAATGTGAAGCTGTCTTTCTCCCCAATGCGTCACACTGTGTAATCAACTTACAAGAAAATAAGATTTATGTGTGAAATGTTTTTTTCGGGGGAAAATCTAACTACACCATGTACTTTTGGAAATTTGATGGTGCTATTCGGTGTTATTTATACAATTTTCGAAACTTTAGGTGTGAAATTGGATTGCATAGGGTAGTTAGAACAAACTAAAAGATTCGATTTTTTTTAGATGAAGTCTGCTGTAGTCCAGCGAATTGAGTAAATTACTATAAAGGTGTTTATTTAAATTTATATTTTTTGCAATATGTTTCGCTCTGCCATAGCGCATCTTTAGAGATAAGATAAATAGATTTAGATAAGTTCAAAGTGTAAGACAAATGACAAATGAAACAAAACTTAAGTTACAAAATGCAATTAATGAAATTTAACATTAAATATTAAAATGAAAATAATTTAATACCTTCAAAAACGTCAAAATTGCGAAGTCATGAAATAGATAACATGTCAACAATAACTTCGGTACACACAAAATTAATGTCATACTATTTAATTGAAAATAGTAACGTATTTAGAATGTTAACAACATTGTTATTTATTATGGGAAGGTGTGTTGTTTGCCTAAGTTGTTCTCAACTATGACGTTTCATCATGCTATTTTACACTTTCCGCATTAATTTTATTTTGTATTTTGCGATACAAAGTACAACGTAATATGTAAACATGCTGATATACATACACGTGCACACCCACCAATACAGATAAGTACCCAACTCGTGGATTCACACAAAAAAACACGATTTATAAATACTTTGCACTACATTTGCGAATAAACACCATTTTCACAGTTGAAAACAACTTAGATATACAACACACATTTGCACAATAAATTACAATTGTTAACATTCTAAATATATTATTATTTTGAAATAAATAGCATGACATTAATTTTATGCTCAAGTTTATGCACAGAAGTTATTGTTGACATTTTCTTTGATTCATGATTTGGAAATTTCTAAGCATTAAAATTGTGTCTTCGAGCTAAAAGGGCGCATGTCAAATTGTTTACATTTGAGAAAATTGCATTTGAAGTTCTTATTAAAATATACTTTTAATTACAGTTTAAATTGAGTCCAAACTTTACACTCTACTTATCAACTCTGGCTCAGCGCATAGAATACTCGAACAAAATATGAAAATAAATGAAAAGCGATGGTTTAGATGCTTTTAAGCCAATATATTAAATTTAATTAATGTTATTTTGTAACTTATGTTTTACTTCATTACCGTCTTGCATTTTAACTCAATATATTACTAATTTGTAATCTATTTATCTTGTAGTTACCTGAGGATGCTCTCATGGTAGAGAGAAACATAAACACAAAAAATATAGATTTCAATAAACACAGATTGGATCAAACATTTTATTCTCATCTTCATTAATTTTTCTTTTGTTGGTGGTCTTGTTGCTTTTGTAATGGAACTTATATCCGAAACTCAGCTTGTGTTAAAATGTCAGAAACTTGCTGTGACCGCCGTCCTTTCATTTATTGTTGACAATCAACTCCTACAGTCTGACTTTTTGCTATACGCTTAAGCAACATCGCACTCGCCAGCACACAAGTGTTAATATGGAATGATAATCTCATGGCGTGGTGCTTATCTACAATAATTGCTCAACTCTTTTATTCTAGAGTCATTCTTTTGGGTCACAAGTTGCAAGACAACTAAATTGCAATATTGTGTGGCTAAATTCTTCAACCGACATAACATCATTTTCTTGGCATATACGCATAATAATTTATTACTGAAATTTGCTTACATTAATTGCAGAAGTGTAGAAATGGCCAAGAAGCGTATCGTTGGCGACCCATTCGATTTAAAAACCCAACAAGGACCGCAAATATCGAAGGCGCATTTAGGAAACATCTTAAGATTAATCAAAACTGGTACTGCGGAGGGTGTTGCAGTACTGACTGGTGGCAAGAAGCTAGGCGATAAAGGCTATTTTCTGGAGCCAACGGTTTTAGCGAACGTAGAAGACCAACACACCGTAGCAAAGGAAGAAGTATGCATTTTCTACCAATGCCCGGTTTCCTAAATCCGAATGGGTGATTTTCTTGCAGATATTCGGCCCTGTACAGACAATTTTAAAATTCAACACTCTCGAAGAAGTGGTACAGCGTGCCAATAACTCGCAATACGGTTTAGCGGCGGGTATACAAAGCAACGACTTGGACAAAGTCATGTACCTCAGCTCAGGTCTACGCGCTGGTGTCGTGTGGTGTAATTGTCACAATGTTACACTTCCGCAAGTGCCCTTTGGAGGGTGTAAGGACTCCGGCTTTGGGAGGGAATTGGGAGAATACGGTCTACATGAGTACACTGAAGTTAAAACTGTTATAATGAAAGTCAAGCGAAAATTTTGATAATTTTGCAAGCAAATATATATTTATCATATAATTTAGTGATTGCAAAATTAGCATTACATGTATATAAAACCAATAAAATAAAGACGAGAGACGTATGAACTTAAAATATCCTTTATTGGATTTACACAAGGTACACATATTTTTACTACATAGAAAAACACTGTATATTAATAAAACTATAATAGCTATAAAATACTAGTCCATAAAACTAGAACATAATATCACACACTAATCGTAGTATTTAAGAAATGCTGGCAGGATACATTCTTTTACGTCCTTCAATGAACGATGTAAAAAATCGTTTATATATATCGTACTGAAAATATAGATCCCTTGTTCTGCTAGTGGAGTATATTCGGTCATATCGACACCGAGTTTCGGATCAAGGAGGCAGTGAGTTGCATAAATTTCCTTTGTGAATGGCGGACTAAAAAATATGCAAAATATTACTTTTTCGGTAGAATTTAAATAATATCCAACTGCAAATGAGTTCATATACCGGAAAATAGTTGACTAAAATTCAGTTGCATAACGTACGATGTTTCTACGCAGACACTTTTGTTTGAGGATTAACAAAATTTAAGCGTTTCTTATTGGCAGCACAAACACCGGACTAACATGCACTACATAAAATATTGGATGAGTTGATCTTCCACCTGCATCCATCATCTATGGAACTGTTCGAATCCGACGTTTCGGTAGTGGTTCTATTGCCATCATCAGGGCGACGCTGTCAAGGATTGTAGTTTGCCTCCATATTTAGACTGTGTTAGTAAAACCACTTCCAAAACGTCGGATTCAAACAAACTCATAAACGATGGAAACAACCCCGAATACTAAGTTATACTATAACCTAACCCATCGTAAACAATTCAAAAGTGGGGGTTCGTGCTGCCCACAGATTTTCCAACAGCCGACAAAACACGAGTATATCTAATTGTTCACTATCCCTATCTTGTCCATCGCTAGTGTAAATAAAACGTATTATTCCTACCCTAAGGAAAACATGGTGTTGTATTCCATTGGCAGTATATATGCACATATTTCTTTAGTTTTTTTGTACTATTGTTTAATTTCATAATACACTATAGAAAGCAATTGAACTTTTTAGCACTCCACAAGAAAAATATTTTTTCATCAGTTATTTCTGATTAACATGGAGGTAACTAAAAAATATTAGCTACGTCTGAAACGACAATTTATGTTCCATACACCTAAGGTGGCCAACACCTTGATCGTATGTTACACTTGTAACCGCATAATTCATAAGCAAGTGTTAGCCAGCAAAAGACTAAACAAAAAAGAAGTAATTGACATAACATTTGAAATTATTAGGTAATTCAATTCGAGGAAGTTCTCTCAAACAGCGTCTCTTCTAACTCCAGCTCGAATGCCAACATATTTTTTTACTACATACCGATGTAAGATAGCTAAGTATTTGTTTTGTCATTTATGTTTTATTTATATTTGTAATTATTTCCATAAGTTTAGTTATGTTAAAAACTAAGAGCTCCCACGTACACGAGCCGCCACTGGTTACCACTGTCAAAAGCAAAAAAATGTAGAATCCGAGAATCTCGGATTATCCGTAGTAAAAGTTCTTGTTCTTTTAGTGTAATATTACAGCAACGGATGAATATTCAGTAGCAAAGGCAGTAATTTTAATGTTAGAGAGCATGAAAATTAGTTATGAAAATTCATAACTCGTATAATAATTCATGCACGGATCAATAGTTTAAAAAATGGCCATTAATCCCTGCATGATTTTTTTTCTTTCAGTTATAGCGCCATTTGGCGATCGGTTCCACAAGTGCATGTAAGGCTATCATTTTATAATTCCTTCACTCAACGGTAGAATAATTGAAAAAAAAATTCGTATTTTCATATCCCGGTTGCAATTCCCGTAGCTGGAGTACTTTTTTTAACATAATCCCTGTAATTAAATTTATATCATCCTCAGAAGTTGTTGTAGCGACCCATCCTCCAAAAACACTCCTCATATCCTATATTTTACATATGTTTCAGTCAACAGACTGTTGTTGTCTAGTCCATTATTTATCTATTCCACACTGGAGATTTTAATATGTTTGTAATTGTTTTTAATTGTTGTTTTGGTTTTAAAAAATCATTTTCTCTCGCTAATTACCGTTAAATTGACACGTCATTCTTATATATTACATCTTAACGTCGTTTTGCCTGAAGATGGTTTATATTAACCGAAACATGTAGCAAAATAAAAATTAAAAGTATTTGAAAAGATTGGAAAACTAACTTTTTTTCATATCATAATACCATAATTTATTTCGTTAATAGACTTACCTAACATCTATAACCATTCCTCCACCAGCTTGTATTACCCTAACAATAGGCTCTTTCTTGTGAGCAACGACGATAGCGCGCATATCGTGGAATGCCCCGTAACCCCTCTTCGTTATCTCTTTCCTCCACCAATGTATGGCATTTACGCGAATTTCAGTCTCTCTGTCTAACTGAATATTAATATCCTTCAAGAATTTCGGATTTCCATATTCATATTCTTCTTCCTAATTGATAAAAGACTCTCACATTGATGATTATTTCAATTATACAATCTGGATTACTCACGTCGGCGAGTTTTCCGAGCTCTAAGGATTTCTTGACGTAATCAGGGTGTAATACCCACTTCCCGGCGGCCATACACGAAAGCATCTTTTCATTGCGGGACGGTCGATTGGATATCAGATGTGTGCTGTCTGGATCGTAGTTGTTCAGTTCGGAAACGGTCGCACCTAAACTTTGAAGCTTTCGAATGAAATCTTCACGTTCTTCCATGTTTATGCCGGACAGCATGAAGTGCGGAACGCGTTTGTTGGACTCAGAGTCTGCGTGACATTCTGCGTAGTCCCATTCTACGGTGCAAGCTTGAGAATTTTTTAATACCGCTGGAAAAAAAATTATGGTCAAAGATAAACAGATGTTTTAGTGGTTAAATTTGCGCTAGCTATACCATCAATAGCAGCTCCAGATTCTCGTTTTTTCCAGCTTTTGCGGCTGCCACCACTCGACGATAACATTTCATTTAATTGCAGAAGCTTGCTTTGTATCATGATATTTTCTGGAGTTTCCTGAAATTTCCAAAAATATACGGGTCAATACATACTATTCAAATTTTCAAGATGAGGACTACTGCGCTCCAGGAATAATTTTAAATCGTCAGGGTCATCATTGGTTGTCGCTCTCGATATGACAATTAACAGGTTACGGAGTTTTATATAAATTACAGCAGGTAAAGAGTTTGTAGAGTTTGTGATTGCGTTGGTGCTGGATTTGTCACTTGTACGTTGATGTATTTAAATAACAAAACACACAAAACCTTTTTTGTATTTTCATATATTTACATAGTAAGATATTTACAAATGTATTGTCGCTTGAAATGTCGGAACAGAACTGCTTATTAGAATATGGTTTTGAACTAGTAGTCCCTCTGATGATGACCCTCTTCATTTGTAATTTACGACCACTAGAGTTCCTACACCACATGCAATTATTTTTGTAACCCCACCAAGGGAAAGTGGTCAGTGTAACAAGGGGGACATAACAAAACTAAACTACGGAGTCGGGTTAGGACAAAACAATGTATATAATTCTGTTTTAAACAGAGTTATTTGAGGTGGCTCGTTTCAATTGAAACGCCTTGTATATTGTTAAATAAGAAAAGATATAACTTACCGGTGTGTCTTTTGTTTTTAAAGCATTTATGTTTTCATTCTCCACAGTTGTCGAGGTATTTAGCTTTCGAGTTTCTAAATCGTCAATCAGAGATTCATTAAAGCCAAGTCTTTCTGCAACCTGGCTTTGACTATCTTTGGGCGGACAAATTTTATCCCACAATTGTTTCTTTAATTCTGAAAGTGGCTGAAAGAACAAGTTGTGGCGATCCAACTGGAATCTGCTCAACGCGATACTCACTGTACTGTTCCTGCGGGTTCTTTCTGGAAACGTGTTGATCCATTTTAGCATTTCTTTACGTAAGTGAGGCGAAGGATTTGGTCTAATAAAAGCTCCTAGTGGTGTATCGGGAGTATCCACATCGCCCCCAGCGTTTTGGCAATGGCGGTGTCGATGGTGGAGTACCCAACATGTAATTACTACGGATTTGGTTCATGATCTTATTAACAGGAGTGACTTGACTGCAAGCATTTGGCGAACCGTCATTATTCAGTATTGATGTTCTTTTCGGAGTAGCATCTGAAATATTTAGAATAGAATTTAATGGTGATTTTACGTCCATTATTGAATTACACTTTCAGTTTGGAAAAGGTGTATAAAATATTTAAGAGAATGCCGAATTAAATGGTGCTCTCAAAGTTTTCCAGACGATAATTTACACACACTTATTATTATGTATTACACGAATAAGAATCTTGCTTTGTAAATTACCAGTAGGTAAACTTCGTTAGTTCCGAATTGCTTTTAAAGTTAGCCTCCTGTATATATTTTATATCATGTTTGTATAGGTTGGGGAGGGTTAATGATTCGCATTATGAATGTGGTGGGATAAATACGGCGGGCATATTTTATTTGAATCTCCACTCATTGATGAGTGGCAGTCGCGTACGGAGGTTTAGAGGCATTAGCTAAGTTGGCCGCATTGCGAAACAGATATCAGAGATAACGAATCGGTCGGGACTTTAGATTAGATAGGTTATGGCATGATTTTAGATAGTTAGTAGGGTAGTGCGTATTTAGAAATGAATACTTCACACTTATTTGCTTTTAGATTATTGCGCTGGTCCATCCTTCTGTTGCTGGAATAGACAAATTCATGATATGGGAAGAACGGAGTAGCTACCTGAAGACGAGACAGCTGTCGGAATTGAAGAAACGTGTAAGCTGCCTCTTCCAAATTCAGAAGGATAATATGGCTATCAATAACAAGGTCTGGTACTACTCCCCAGATCCTGTGCCCAGACTAAGGTATGCACTTTTTCCCTTGCTCCTTGGCGAATGCTGGGAGATAACTAAAGTCGCAAAAATAATACCAACTGATAGCTGACCGACTTATCATATTCTTGTTATTATTAATAATAATCATAGAAAATATAATAAACATTTCAATTGTTATGGAATCCATATAGTACTTAGAATAGGCAGCCTCGTGTAGTACCTTTAGATGGAGCACGAGGTTTAGGGCTTTTCATAAACAAAGTACACCAATGAAGTTATGATTACATTTTCAATTTAAAATTGCTAAGAAAGGGTGATATCGTCTAACTAAAAGCAACTTGCTCGCGCGCGCTTTGGCGTTAAAATACATGGAAGGAAGATGTGCGACCTTGAAAATGGTTCAAAACCAACATAGTTTAGCTACTATTACCTTCTGTACGACTCTCTTCTCGCGTATTTCTGGATGTTGTTGGCGTATCGTTCAAATTAACTGCAGCTCCTATAGTTTTATTCAGACTATATGTGCTCATATTGAATTCCCTAACCAAAGCAGTCTCCTTCAATTGCCGTTCTTCACAAATAGTAACACTTGAAGATTCTTCATTTGTAACCGATATGGTACTTTGTGAGGGATCATCTTCTTCTGATCTTTCAGGTGCTACATGGTAAAAAAACTTAATACATTATCAAACACGAACCGGCGAAATCTCCATACCTTTGGCTTCTCCAATTAAAAATTTCGCTTCCGAAACTAATTTTCCCAATTTTGCACACTCGAATAACCAATCCTTATTAACTACAGGTCGTCCCCATTTCAAAGCCGCTTGATACTTAGCGCCAGAAGCTTCAGGAGTCAGCAAATGGGTTGAAGCAAGCATGTTATTCTTTCTTATTCTGCTAAATTGTTCCTGCGATGTGCCGCCTAATTCTTCGATTAATTGCTTCAAGAATATTCTTTCTGTGCCTGTGTAAGTTGATATTGTCACTACACAATCCTTTAAAACATCGTTTCGTTGCACTTTAAACGGTTTGTGATAATATTCAACAGCTTTCAGTTTATTATCTCTGCAACAGTCCATTATCCAAATATCAGTGACAGTTTCAGAAGCAGGAGGTGCTTCTTGGCTGTTAAAAGTTGGTATTATTAAATAGTCCGGAATTCCTTTATAAGATTTAGCTACGACTTCTCCGGCCACGGCTTCTATATTAGCTTTCAATTCTAATTCTTCTTCGTCATCATAGTTTACAATTATAAACTTTAAACCTTGGAATATTAGGTCTATTTGTGTAGTATCTTCTTGTGATTCTGTGATTGAGCACTTGGTCGTGATATTTGAAGTGACATTATTTTGTTTAGAATTACTTTTTGTATCAAAAGGATTGGTACCGTCTTTCAGTAATAATGCAAGTGTATCTTCCTCTAAAACAAAAAGAAAATTTTAATAGAAGAGTATTTAGATTATCTAAAAGGTATTTATTTACGTGTTACCGATGGTTTCAAATAATGCATCATAATATCAGAATTAATATCCGCTTCAACTGCAGGAATATTCTCTTGTTCAAGATTGTTTGGAATTAAAGAAGAAGTGTTATTACATAATAGTTGTAAACCCTGAAAATATAGTAAAAGTATTTTTTTGAAAGTGAATTAAAAATTATTACAATAATAAGGCAAATTTTAAATACCCTAACTTTATTGAAAATCTTCTTTAGGTATTCATTAACCTGAGTTAAATTAAATTAATTAAAAACGATAAAAGAGGCAACGAATTAATCTTCTTCAAACGCGGACGGCAAGAGGGAAAAAAAAGTTATCTTCAAAGCTCAACAGAGCTGTTCACACCAACAATAAGCACTGAATTAAAATTAGTAGAATATTTGTAACACCTTTTTGGATAATGGAGAGCCACAGTCCTTCGAGGATGCAGTGACCAAATATTTTTCTTCAGGAACTATTCTTTCTTGCTCTACACATTCATTCAACCAATTGATATTGACAATTGGTATTTGAAAATTCTTGGATTGTATTAATTTTAACTCATGACATGACGTGTCACCCACAATAATATGTGTCACTCTGTCAGAAATTCCTTCATATCTAGTTGCGCCACCGAAGTTTAAGATCTTGCATATCTTTTCTCTTTGTTCGTTCTCAAAACCAACAAGATATATCTAAAAAATGAACATAAGGGAATTTTTTGATAGAAGTTGTTTAAAAAAAACAATAAAAACATAAATAATTGTGCCAACGGTTCTTTACAGCAGTGATCAGTTAATTCAGGTTTCAATGTAATGTAACGTTTAGTTTTTTTCTACTTTTACTTACAGAGCATCCATCTAGGAAACTACCAGCTCTCTTAACTCGTTTTAAGTCTATTTTCTCTACCATATCAATAAGTTCATCCAAGGATCCGCCTACAAAACATTAATAATTACTGTGAAAAGCGATTTATGATGCAGGCCGTACTTTTTCGTTTCTTGCCGTTTGTTTCATTAGGAATATTTGTGGTATTGACTGTTTCCTGCAATATACTCCGAGCAATTGACATATGTGTAGCATTACTAATGGCACTTATTGTAGAAAAATTTGGATTCAAAAAATCATCATCCTTTGTTGGAGTAGATGTTCCTCTTTGAACCATATAATCAGTTTCTGGAAGTGCATATCCCTTCTGAATGCTGTCTGTAATCCAGGCGTACGTGACGCATTTTATATTTTTTGTTTTTTTTGCTTGTTTAAGTTTTTCGCTCATGTGCGTTCTAAAACGTGTAAGTATATATCTTAATAATGCAGCAATGTGTAAGTTACACATAGAGAGCTACTGATAACTATGGGCACAGTCACAACGTTTGTAGCAAACATTTAAATGATCCATATTAACTCTGTAAAGTTTTAGGAAAGGTGTAAATGTGCGTATAGGTTCTTCTTCTTTTCACTACTTTATTATTTATTAATTAAACCTAAAGTTGTGACCTAAAAAATTGTCAATTAATTTTTTTGTACATATTTTTTAAAATTTCTGTGCCTGAAGATGTGATTATGGAACCGGTCGCAATTTAAAAAAAATAGCCAAATTTAAAACGTCCGCAGTAACTTCAACTTTGAAACATGAAATTACCTACAATTTTGTACTACATTAATAGTTATTTTAATGGGTTTACGTTGAAGTCACTAAAAATAGTGGCGGGAAATTTAAATTTGACCGTTAGGGAAATAGTGCTTCATTCTCTTCTTCACTTTACTATTTTTTTGTTGTTGTTGTTGTTAGTAACCTTACAAATACATTCATATACCTCAATTCGAAATATTCTCAAAAAGTATCTCAGAAAAATGAAAAATGTATGCCAATGTCAAGCCAAAACTAATTGAAGTGTGCCACTTTTATGAAATCTTACTTTTGCTGCTATAATCTATTCTTATGTTAAATTCCTCCATATGCTTGTGATTACAACAATGAAACTAACTAACCGAAATATATGTGATGGGATGTTTTAGAAGTGAGAGAAATGTATTTTCAGTGAAACAATGATATCTCATTTCTGACTTTAATTACCTCAATTTTAACGCAAATGTTGCTGCCTGGCCAATACTTATACAAAATAAAAAATAAAATGAGTATAATTTTAAACTTACCCTTCACAAACTAAAATATCTGTCTTTGTAATATGCATCTGTCCACTGTACGTTCCACCATTCTCCTCAATCAAACTTTGTATCTTCTTTCGTTCTTCAACTATTGTAAAACCAGTTGTACAAATTCTTAAATTTTGAAATGGTAAACATCGATATTTTTCAAATTCCTCATCATTACAATTAATGTTACAATTTAAACTGGCATTCCACACGGCACTAACCCATGTTGGTAACATTATCTTCATGCCGCTTGTGGCAGCTTTCTAGATATAAAAATTCGTTTACTTGCAAGTAATACTAATAATACTTATTTACAAACCAGATATTTCTCAGATTTCACACTATCTGTTACCAAATGTGTGTTAGTTTCATAAATACTATCTGTATAAACACCTCCCATACTTCCTACTTTGTGTTTGATAGCTTCCTTCATTGCTTTTGGTAAATGTGAACTAGTAACACAACAACTTGCCATTGCCATGTTAAATATTGGCCAACTTAGGTTTGGAATCGATATTCCTTCTGATAAACAATATAGTAAACACCACGGCCCTATAATTCTACTAAAATGTATTATGTTATTGGTGACAAAATAAGTTTGTCAAACTTACACAGATTTGCTACTCTTAATTTTTTCAAATGTTTCCCCTTCAAACGATTGAAACACAATAAAGTTATTCTTTTGCAACTGATCCAAATTTAAAATCTTTGAATTGCTTATCCATTGAACATCCATTAAATTTTGTCTACATGCCTAAAAATTGCCAACGTTATTATCATGCAGTTTTGCAATAAGATCAATACCTCAAAAGCTCTATGCATTATTTCAGAACATTCAGATTCCTCTGTGCAGCCATCAGGAATCATAAAGGAAACTTTAACACCTACTTTCACATCCATAATTTCAAATGGTGCATAAATTTGTGCATATCACTAGTTTTTTTTTATTCTTGCATTTTACACAACCAAAAGATTCACAACACTCAAAATACTTGAGCTTTGATTAAAAACTCAACCTCATATTCTTATTTTTTATATGAATGTTGGACAGGTTTGCACAGGTTAGAGTAGATTGCATGTCGTAAACGTTGAATTCAAATTCAGGAGTGATTCAGGATACCAACGCAATAATCAAAAGAAACCCAAAAAAGTGGGCAAATATAACATAGCCAACCAATTTTTAGTTTTGTATGTTACCTGCTTTCTGCACGACATTTTAAACTTAAATTTTAAAAATTTGAATACAAGGTATATGTATTTTATATAAAATGTAACAATAGTCGTTATTAAAATAAAATAAAACATATATAAAATGTTCTTATTTTTCATTTATTTATTTTAGTTGTACTTTTAAGTTGTTTAAACAATTTTTTTATATATATAAAATATAATATATTATTATTTGACTAGTTTAACAATAAATAAATTATTTGTGAAAGAAAAAAATATCAGTAAATAAATAAATAAATAAATTATTATTCTATTCCACTTAGTACTTAAGGTAATGCTGGAAATTCGAAATCCTTGACTAATCGCCTATAAGGATAACGATATCTTCTTTGCTCAGCCACTTCTAACTGATCGTCGGCGAGTGGTGAGGTTTCTAATAATTCTTCATTCGAATTTTCATTTATAGATGCTGATGTAGATACACTGTCTTCATTATCTACTGGCAATGCGTCAGTAAACAAGAGGGCCACAATTAAGCAAAAAATCTGTAAAATTAAAATAATATATATAAATTACATTTTCAACAACGAAATTTAATTTTTACTATATATAAATATAGAGTAATTTATATGTACTCACCAAAATAAAGGCCTTCATCTTCAAAATTTGATATAAATATTCTGACACGATTTACAAAATATTCTATAGATTGCTTTATTTTTTGTTTCTCGAAAAATACTTCTTGAATGTCCAAATGTCGCATAACGAAGTCGTTTATATAGAGCATAATATGTGCGCGTCATTTGGAAGGGATGAGAAACAGTGCAATTTTTGTGAACATTTTCAATTAGTGCTAATATAGGAGACCGTTTGAATAATACGGTATTTACAATTTGTGCGAACAAACATCTGACGTTCTCGGAACGTAGAAATTGACCAAAAATAGGTAAATTGCTTTACTATATTTGGTTTTTTTATGTTATAAATATGGTTAAATTTGCAGATAAGCACAAATTTAGACTGATTACATTAAAAATATAGATAGATATATCTAATTTACTATATTTCCTGCAATTTTATTTGTATCCAATAATTATATACATATCGGAAACATGATAAATGAATTTTTCAGAAATAAGTTTATGAGAATTTGGACTTCATGATAACCAACACGTCCAAACATTTTTGATCATACAAGTTGAAGCTTTGTAATATCAAAAAGGGATGGTTAAAATATTAATAACGTTAAAAAAACTTGAGCAAAATTCGGCAAAAATATGTTTATTTAAAGAGAATATTATCCATCCCTTTCAACCATGCACATATTATATATGGAGTATAAATTCCGTCTAAAATATCTAGAATGAAATAAACGTATGCTTGACTGAAATTTGCCCGTTTTTTGTTCGTTATTATTAATCACTCTCTTTTGATATTAGTAAATTTCAAGGCATTGAACTAATATATTTATACTGATTCAATGTTTAGATTTAAATTTGCTTGTATAATAGCTATTTTATTTCTCAGATTATAGTTAGTGATTAATCTTAATATATAAAAAATATTTAGTCGCTTTTTAAAAAATTCTAATAAAAAAACAGGTTAATAAACACCAGTTTTTTTTATTGGAATTTTTTAAAAAGCGACTAAATGCATATCAATAATTGGTTAAAAATAATGTACCTAAATACCAAAAGATACAGGACAAAGAGTTCAATCATTTAGTCTTGCATTAAAGGTATGAAGGAATTGGTATATCTGAAAATGACTAAGCCTTTTTATTGGAAAATCTAGAGAAGGTTTGTCTGCGCTTAAAATTGCATACTCATACACGTCAGAAAAGATAAAAATATATTTACTATATCCTAGTAGTATTCCTAGATGGTAGTAGATAATTTTTAAATCACACTTTGTGCGCTAGGTGCTAATTGATGAGTTGGAATAATAGAAACTATGCCATTAGACCTTCATTAGACATAATATTTGCATAATCTGAATACAATTCATTCACCGTTGCGGTGACGAAATACTGCGTAGAATAATTTGGTATACTATCATCAGGCATCAGGCATTATAGACGCACAAGGCTCCTGAAAAGAATTATTCGGGTAATAAAAACATGCAAAATATGTTCTTATATATAAATAAAATTTGCATTTTATCTAAATACTGCAAAATAAATGTCAATATTTAATTCTTGCAATTATCGCTTTCAGTTTACTTTTGTTTTTTTCATTTTTTTAAATATATTGTTAGAAAAATCTTTTCTATATTTTGAGTGTGGAACGATATACTCTTGTTTTATCAAAAAAAAAAAAAAAAAACGATGTTACGCAATTACAACCCATTTTAATTTTGTTTGCGTTTCGTTATTCATTTTATTACTTAAATTGTGTATCATCTTTTTAGTTTTTAGCGAATTCCCTGTTTCAATTTATTTTTCTAAGCTAAGAATTAATGTTATTGAACAAGAATATTTATGCATTGATTTTCTTTATACTTGTTTGCTAACTTGTCATCAGGACCTCAAAAAATAATACCATTGTTACGAATGACGGCAGCTATTGTATTCATATGTAATGCGTAAAAGTCACGAGCACACAAAAATATAATTAGGTAAATATTTACCAAAATCATTTTGATAATTGAGGAAAATATATTGCTTTTGTGTAATGTTTTGTAACATCTACGTTCTTCTATAACATATTACACTTAATATAATAGGTATGTTCCAGTTTCATAAGACTTTAATTTATGTATTAATAATATATATATATATATATATATATATATATAGTGATAAACAGTATGTTGTAAAGCCCACTATATGAATGGCTAGTTGTTGAACCCTACATATATAAACATACATTTCAAAGCCCGGTGTATGTAATATAAATGCATCGGTTTTTGTTGAGCCCTGCGGTGTTGCCACTAACTATTTATGACAAAATCGATGCCAGTATGTTTTTCCCATGATCCTTAGTCCTTATTACATTTTTTAGAACAGATACGTTATCAAATTAAATAATATTTTACGAAAATATGGTTTTTCTTGCTTTTTCTTGGTTTTGAGGTCCTTTTTTTATAAAAATATAGAAATATATAACAACGTTTCGCCTTTATTACAAAAGCTTCTTTAAATGATAAAGACATGTAAAAATATCAATTTTAAATGGGGTAATGTTATTTATAAATATATTTTTTTAGTGTAATAAATGATAAAATCATAATTGTTTTATTTACTATAAATTTTTAATATATCTTTTTTATTTTATTTACAGATTGCGCTTCAATCTAGTATGTTGATTTGATTATTTATTATTAACTAAATGTGGAAAACATTAAATATTGCATTTAGTCATAAAATTAAGTTATTTAGTTTTGTGAAGTATTAAATTGATTTTATAAAATATAACAATTTTAAACACAGCACAAAATTTAAAAATACGTTACATACTAGAAATGATTCAAATTTATAAGTGAAAATGAAGCGCAGTTAATGATGAACAGACATACAATACTTCATAAAACTATATACCGTCAAACGGGGTGACTTTGGACAGTCGGCCGAGATTGGACAAATTGAACTTGCCGCGCTTTTAATTTAGTAACTTTTAGGTTATGCGATTGGGAACGTTGCTTTTTACCAAATGTCATTGGCAGAACTCCATGCCATACTATTTTGATCTGGTCGAGGCTGAAACTGTAAGTATTTTTGAGAGAAAAAAATGAAAAGTAACGTGTGCATTTTTGTCCTTTTTATATACCCTGTAAACTTTATACTGTAGCTCTTGTTCCAATAACTTTGCGGTTTCTAGATTTTCATGGTGGTTAGCGCATCATTGTCATTGATGATCGGCTATTTTTAACCTCAAATTATGATTGTCTTTTTTAAATAATTTTTTTAAATAAGGTGATGTCACTTGCAGGGGTGAGATTGACCATGCGAGAAACTATAGAAAACGGCTTGGAGCCCGTTCCATATTCCAACTACGACCCAAAATATCTGGAATTAGCCGTAGAAGCAGTGAAAAGTAAACGAATGACTATTCGAGGTGCTTCGGAGCAATACGCAATCCCCAAAAGTACGTTGGCCAATAAGGTAAAGCAGTTGCATATGCTTAAAACGGGAGGCCAACCTGCCTTGTCAGAAGTCCATGAAACTCATCTATCGAGGGAATTTTGCAGTGTTCAAAATGGGCTTCCCTCTGACCCCGCTCGATATCAAGTATTAGTGAAAAGCCATTTCGACCGACATGGTGTAAAGATTAAATGCCTTCCTGAAAATATGCCCGGAAATGATTGGTTAAAAAGCTTTTTGAAAAGACATTCTCGAGAATTATCGTTGCGTCTTTCGGAAAATATAAAACGTGCAAGAGCCGAAGTATCAAAGGAGGTGGTTTCTGAATATTTTCAAGAACTGCAGCAGTCTTTAGTTGATGTTGATCCCAGCAACATATATAACTTTGATGAAACCAATTTCTCCGATGATCCCGGTCGTGTAAAAGTTGTTGTCAAGAGATCGTCCAAGCATGCTGACCGCCTACTAGATTCTTCGAAAGCTTGCATTTCCGTCATGTTTGCAGGCAGTGCAACTGGAGAATTACTGCCGCCCTACGTATGCTATAAATCAGATCATATTTGGACTGCTGGACACGAAACGGACCCTACTGGACAGCTACAACAGAACTAAAATGGTTGGTTCGACCAATGTGTTTTTGAAGATTGTTTACTACAATACTACTTCCAAAACTAAAGAAAAAGACTGGAAAGAAGCTGGTGATCTGTGATAATTTAGCTTCACATCTGTCAGTTTATGTCATAAATGAGTGTAAGAAAAATGACATTAACTTCGTGCTTCTTCCTCCAAACAGCACCCACCTATTACAGCCTTTAGATGTGGCATATTTTAAGTCGTTAAAGAGTGGTTGGCGTGAAACTTTAACGACCTGGAAAAAGAAAAACCGAGGTGTGTTGCCCAAAGATCAGTTTCCAGCATTATTAAAGACGACGTTAGATGATATTGGTGTAAAAGGAAGCCGGAACTTAATATCAGGGTTTGCTGCAAGCGGAATACATCCTTTCGATCCACAAAGAGTTTTAAACAAAATCCCCGATGCACAACCAAACGCAGATGTATCAGCAAACTGGACAGACAGCTTTGTTGAAATTTTAAAAGAAACAAGATTTCCATCTAACAAAAAGGAAAGAGTAAAAAGGAAGAAACTTCAAGTAAAGCCTGGTCGTAGCGTTGGGTTAGACGACGAAGAAAACGAACAATTGCAAGAAGAACTGAATGAAATAGTAAATGATGAAAATGAGATAACAGAAGCGGAAAGCGATGAAAATGAAGTGACAGAAGAGCCTGAAAGTTATAAGCCACGCACTAGCGCAGAGGTGCCCAAGAATGGTTATGACGAATCTGAAAGCGAACCTGAGGTGTCAGAGATTGCAGAAGAGTTTTCAGAAGATGAGGTATCAGACAGTAAGACTATCACTCTAAACAAAGAAATTGCTATTAACGATTTTGTGATAACAAAGTTTTCCACTGGAAAGAAAAAGGACTTAAAATTTGTTGGAAAAATCATTGAGATTAATAATAATAACTATAAGACTGATTTTTTGAGACCTAATAGTACAAAAAATGATGTTTTTGTTTATCCTAATGTGAAGGACACCCTAGATATTACCAGGGACCAAATTATTTTCATTTTAAAGCCCCCCAGAGAGCTTAGAAGAGGGCGTTTTCAGTTTAATAAAGCAGTATTTAGGTTTAGTTCTGCTTGTTCCTTATAATTTAGTTTTAGTTCTACTTGTTCCTTATTATTTAGTTTTAGTTCTACTTGTTCCTTATTATTTAGTTTTCATGAAACATAGTTGTGATGAAGGTTGTGATAGTTCCTACCTAACTATAAGGATAAACTGTTTTGTTTTGTATTTTTATATTTTTTTAAATCTAATAAAGGATGAATTTCTATAAGAAATTGTTTTTAAAGGCCGTGGTCATTCAATATAACCCCAATTTTTTTTCTTAAAGCATAGCATACTTTTTTAAAACACATTCTATGTCCAATCTCTCCCATGACGATGACCCACTTCGAGTTTTGAGACGATTTAGTAGGTGTGTCCAAACTCACCCAAAGTGCGGGTGAGTTTGGATATTAAAAAATCAAAAAAATATATATGAAGCTATAAGAAAAAAAATAGCTTTTCCATGGAAAATGTAAGCTAAGACATCACTTTCACTAAAGACAATGTCATTTATTTCATTTTTTTAATTGTTACTGCGCTATTCATTGAAACGTCTAAAAAGTGTCCAATGTCACCCCGTTTGACGGTAACTTCATTTTATAATTAATATATCTAAATACAATAATATTTTTTAGAAATCTATTCAATTACAAAATTTAATAATATTTTCATATTTAATTAATAATAAATAATCAAATGTTGATTGTGTTTCAAGATATTGATATTGAAGCACAATCTGTAATTAAGGAAAAAGATATATTGAAATTTTATAGTAAACAAAACAATTATGATTTTGTCATTTATTAAACAAAAAATTTATATTTTTACATGTTTTAAAAAAGCTTTTGTAATAAGAGCGAAACGTCGTTATACATTTCAATATTTTTATAAAAAGTACCTAAAATCCAAGAAAAAGAAAGGAAAACAAAAATATGATCAGGAAAACACATTTTTTTTTTAAAGAAATGAGTGGTGGTCCTAGTAAAATCATGAAAAAGATGCTTTTTCTTCAATACCAAAGTGTTATATATAATATATAATAATATCAGTGAAAGTAAATTGCTCGAGCAGAGCTTTAGAGCTAGAAATCCAAAATAATAATAATAATAAAAAAATCTGATTGTAAATTTATGCAATTAAATTAAGAGCTGGAGGGTTTACATCTTTCTTTAAGTAATTATACTTTTAATAATTACGGAAAAACATGGGATTGTTAGGATATTATTTCCGTAATAATTATTTTCAAATTGCTCGCTTCCTAAACCGATATAAATCAAATAAAAAATTAAAACCATAATTATCTTAGATTTAGATATCCTATTTATCTTTTAAAGGTTATTTCAGAATTATCTTGATATAAAAATCTACAGACAACTTTAATTAGTTAAATGTTCAATTGTCTTGGTCAAAAAATTAAAACAAATACTTGAAAGATATATCGTAAATTTTTGTTTTTACAATATTCGAAAATTTTATTGATTTCACAATACTTAAATTATTTGAAAAGAAAGTTATATTGAACCATTTTTCTAGCTCGTGCGAAATACTTAAATCAAATAAACGTTGCCCTTCTTTAAATACCATTTTGGTGAATTTTAAGAACATAGAAATTTTCCAATAAGAGGTTGTCGCACATTAGCTCGTCACAGTTAACCAGCGCGATAGAAAGTGGGATTCGCAAATTATTGCGGTGGAGACCAACAGATCAAATTCAATTTGTGTGATAGCAGCAGTTCGGATGGTAGTAGTAATCACATTACTATTAACAGAAGAAGAAAAAAGTACAAAGAAAAAGCAGACGGATTCATTCCATTAACCAAAAAGATCGAATCTAGGAGAATTTTATAATTTGCTTAATGATTTGGAGGAGGATGGAACAATTTTTTTTTAGTATTTTAAAATGTTACTTGGTTTTTAAATTTTCAAAACTAATTGGTATTTTTGAACCAAGTAAAGTAACTATTCTTCATCCCCTTTTAACAAATTATTTGCGTCTTCTAAACTTTTACCAGCAGGCGCCAAGATACTGCAAAAGAATCTTGCAATTTGATTGCCAGCGATGGCTGGCGGGGCCCTCACTTGACTGGTACAGCACGGCACGTTTCGTTGCGTGACGGGAGGGATCGGGCATTGACAATCCACTTCAGTACCCTTCGCACTGATCCGTGCTGTGTTGGAATTGTGGGCGCGTGTTCATTCTTTTATATTTATTCTCTCCCGGTTTCTGACAGCACCGTGCTGTGCTGTGATGGGCTAATGTGTGACAACCTTAACTGTACCCATAAAATGTTATTAAATTTAAAAAAAAAAAAACCCTTTATTTATAGAAAATGCCTTTTGTTTTGTTTCATAATCATTAACTTCTGTAGATAGAATAAATATTTTTAAAGTTATATTGAAATGATTTCGCTTTTCACACCACTAGCTAATTTTATCGATTGTTAGATATATTTGATGTTATTTTTTCTTATGGAAAAAAATGCAGTAAATTTTAAATACTTGAAGGATATTTAATTTAGTTATGTTTCAATTCCACAATAAATTTAATGTTTATGTGAAAAGCTACAATTTACAAATTACATAAACTTTAAGTAAACTTTTTAAATAATTTTGCAACATTTAAAGAAAATTTAATCGCACACAACCTTTCAACCTGATTTTGCGTTACAAAGTAAGAGAACATTGTTGCCAAGTTATCGGGCTTCACAAGATTACGTGAATATCGAGGAATCTGCATAGGGCTCAATAACATCCGATGGGTCTATAGGCTTATATATGAATCGTTGGTGCGCCATCTAGCTTAATACCGCTACAGTTTTCGCTGCATGTAGAATGCATTAGGGTACAATATATGAGCCCGAGCGAAAATTTTGCCCAGAGGTTCCTTGAAGCCTCACATGATGTCTCTGACCAAAATTACCTAGAACGTTGTGAGCCCGAAAGTGGCTCAACAACGTCGTCCGGGCTTTAATAACTATCCGTTCGTATATTGGTCGGGCTCCGTTATAACCGTTTATGTCTCTATAGGTATGTAAGTATTCAAACGGTTGGTATTTCTTATTTAAGATATAAAAAAAAATTATAAACACCTCTGCAGGTTGTAAAAAAGTAGGTAGCTTGCTTGTATGAATATTCAAATTTTTTAAAACAAACATTGCATATATTATGTATTTTTAATATATGCATATGTATTAAAAATGGCGAAAACTGAAAACATTCATTAATTAAATAAAATAAATATTTTATAGCTGTTTCGCGTATCAAAATGCACAAAGATGTTTTTGATTACTGTTTAAAATATTGATATAAATACTATAATTGACATTTTACGCAAAACAAGTCAGTTGCTAATATTAAAGTAAAACAAAAGTTTATATTTTTGGATCACAATAAGTTAATTAGTATCTCTTTTTTGTATTATTTACCGACCTTCAATTTAGGAAGGTCCCTTTCACTGTCATGGTGTATGTTAATCACAAAATACATATCAAAGACAGAGAGAGATTTTCTATTTAAGGAAGTTTATCTGATTCTAGAAACATTATTTTTATGTATTTTACAATGAATTTTGAAAATCCTTTGTGTATATATATGTTATTGGATTCAGAAATATCGACCATTGATATAGGCACTTAATTCTTCCTAAATTTTTCTTTGATTTTGAAAATTTGTTGTGACGCAATTTTACTTATTTTAAAAATTGGGACGTATACATATAATTAAGCCTTGTTTATACCTAGGTATATCGTTAAATAAGATATATAAACAAGGATATATAAGTTTGCGAAAGGGGAACACCTTAATTAATTACAATGTAATATCTTCCGTAAATATTTATTGTTTTTTTTTTTTTTTGTTTAATGCTGTTTCGCGTCACAAAAAATACACAAAGATGTTTTTTACTTCTATTGATAATTGACATTTTACGCAAAACGTCACCTGCTAATATTAAAGCAAAACAAAGATGATTAGTATCACTTTTTTTTATTATTTACTGATCTTCAATTGGGAAGTTCCTTTTCACTGTCATTGTATGTTAATCACAAAATACATACATCACAAGCTATTTAGGAAAACCTCTGCATCTGATTTTAGCAACATTCTTATGTATAATTTTAGAATGAATTTTGGAAATTCTGGGCGTCCCTAATGGCCAATTATTCTTTAAAATTAAAATTTAAATTTCCCGCAATTATTCTAGTAACTTCAATTTTAAAACATAAAATTACCCACCATTTTGTATTACGTCAGTTATTTTAATGCCTTTACGTTGAAATCACTAAAAGTTTTGGCGGGGGATTTGAATTTGGCTATTATGTTATTGCCTGGGTTCTGAAATATCGACTAATTATATGGAACGCCCACTTCACGTCCATCCAAAGCTTTTTATATTATTGCTTTCAATCGACATGAGTCGTACGTTCGTAATGTTTTTCCTTTATGTGTGTCCACTATATTATATATACATTTTTAAATAAAGCTACGTAACGTAGAATGGCCAAAGTAACACCTCGAAAACTCCACGATATCAGATATATTCGCATTTGTATGCTGATAACTGCAGTATTATCCTTTGCAGATTTGAGTGTTTTGTTAAAAAATCCTTCAAAGGTAAAAATCTATAATATTTTCAGACAAATTTATGGCGCCATTTTATTATGTGCTATGCCAATACTGGATTCATATCAAATCTACATTAAAAAGCAAATGTTTGACTCCTTCTTTTTGTCATCCATTGATGTTATTGCAAGAATTTCAGTAACATGCTTTATTGTTACCGCAATTTTCAATTTTACTTTCTATAAACACGAAGATTTCAAAAAGTTTTTAAAACTTCTATTAGCAATTGATAGAATGTATGCGAAATATGTGGCTTTCGAACAAAGACATATCCATTTATGGTTGGAAATATTATTTATTCACGTATATTTTGGTTGCGCCTACTTTTTAGAGGAATATCAATTTTGTCTCAGTAACATAGGAGGCTATTATAAATATTATACAATAGAAAATGTTGAGAGATATGCGATTGGAATTTTTATTATATTAACCAGACATATGATGAAAGCAATTCAGGAAAGAGTATATTTCTTGAATGTTTTAATTGAAAAAAGTGTTGTGAATTTTTGCAAAGGAGAAGCTTTCATTAATAGGACTTTTAATGAAGATATTGGAGATTTGAAAGTATCTCAGAATATTTTATTGAAGTTATGTGAAGCAGTAAATTACTTTAATTCGATTTTTGGATGGCCAATTATGGTATTTACGTTATATATGTTGATAAGTGTGTTAAGATCGTTTAATCACTTGGTAAGATGGTATTTCAATCCTCCATTAAAATTTGAACGCGAATACCAAGATTTTGATAATTTCTACTTGCTTAGTAATGGAATATGGAGCGCCTACTCTTTGGTTAGTAACTCAAAATTATAAGACAAAAGAATTTGAAAATTATCAGACTTTTTGCAGCTTATTGGGGTAACTCTTATAACCGCTGCAGATCAAGCATCAAGTGAAATAATCTGCACTACAAGACTTTGTTACAGATTTATACAAGATGTAGATAGTTGCCATCAAGCCTCACAAAAGCCAGCTTTCAGAAAAGTATTATTAATGCTAGCTGCCCGTTCTAACAAGAGCAAATTTTATTTTAAAGCAGCAGGATTTTTCAAGTTAAATAACTCTATACTCTTCGCATTTATGCATATAGTAGTTACTTACATAATTTTCATTGCACAAATTCAAAAACAGTAATTTATTAATTATTATTATCTAGCGTTTTGATGTTAAATATCAACAAAATTAAAATATGCAACTCCCATTACACATGCACTATGTAATTAGTTGCCTAGTTGTAGCAATAGTTTTCATTATGATTTTTATTTTAAGTGTAAAGCATGCTCTACCTACATTTTATATTTTCCTAAACTGTACGAATTTAAAATAAAATGCTTTAAAAGCGGGGACACACATAATTCCTTCTTGTAATTACATGTGCTGCTGACTTCACATCGATGTGGAAAATATGCGTTTGACAGCTTGGTGTCAAATAACGTGGTGACAGTTGTGAAAGTGAGGTTAATTGCAACAAATACATAAAAATCTTGGACTTTGTTATTTTAGATATGTAATCTAGCAAAGGAATTCGGAAAAAAATAGTCATTGTATTGGTCAGTAGCCATATTATTATATACACTTATTTAAACTATTTGCTTATTTTTTATTAAACACCATGTCTTGCTTTAAAACTCCTTTAATTTTTTTGAAAGAGAGTATAAATTCTCAGTTTGCTGGTAAAGAACCATGGCAAATTGTTACATTTACCACATCAACTGTTCTAATAACTGTTTGGATACGTAATTTCATATGTGACAATGAGCGTAAGTTAATATTTAAACAAATTCTGTATGTATTAGAATATACCCTTTGCAGCTGTTAGTACAAGAATTAAGAGGCTGTTCTTTAGATATATTAAATTATTGCCTGCGGTGAAAAGAAGAATCGAAGAGCAGCTGAAGAAAATTCATGATGATTTCGAACAAGATATGTCCTCGAAAGCTGCTCATTTGAAGTATTTTACAAATTTACCTTGAGAAAAACCTCTTTCGTCTGAGGAAATTTTAAAGATAGTTGATGAAATATTAAAACTAGGTCAGTTGTGTACTTTTTAAAATTAATTTTCGGCTGTAGTTAAAACATAATTTTTTTTCAGGTCCATATGATTATGCAAATGGTCTTGTGTCTGGAACTGTATATACAATTAATAAAGACATAAGAAATATTACAAAGGAAGTATATGGAAAAACTTCATACACCAATCCTTTGCATGCTGATGTTTTTCCTGGAATTTGCAAGATGGAAGCAGAAGTTGTTAGAATTACAGCAAATTTATTTCATGGCACTTCAGACACGTGTGGATGTGTATGTATAAGCTATATTATTTAAATTGTTTGTTTATGCCTCATGCTTTAATTAGTTAACTACCGGGGGTACGGAATCAATCATAATGGCATGTAAAGCTTATAGGGATTATGCTAGAGATATTCGTGGTGTAAAAAGACCAGAAATTGTTGTGCCTGTAACGATACATAGCGCATTTGATAAAGCAGCGCAGTATTTTAATTTACGAGTAAGATCCGTACCAGTCGATAACAATTACCAGGTTGATATCAAAGCTATGAAGCGTGCTATTACTTCGAACACTGTGATGGTATATATATTTTAATATCTTCCTATGTAAGCCTTTATAATAATACATTTATTTAAGTTGGCTGGTTCAGCGCCTAATTATCCTTATGGTACAATGGACGACATCGAAGCAATGTCGGAACTAGGGCTGAAATATAATATTCCTGTGCATGTGGATGCTTGCCTCGGTGGATTCCTTACTATATTTATGAATGACGCTGGATACCCAACGCCTATTGCCGATTTTAGACTTCCAGGTGTAACTAGCATCTCAGCAGATACACATAAATATGGATACACACCTAAAGGAACATCGGTAATTCTTTATAAAGCTACCAAGTAAGAAGTATTTCTAAGTATAGCCCTGATGTGCTGGTTTTGTGCCTATTTTTGCCTTGCTTGAGTGTATACATGTATTATTTGTGTTTGCTATGTAATATACCAATTTTTTTAAGTATGTAGGTGTCCCATTGAACCAGCTCATTGGATTCTTTCTAACTTTTAGTAGTACACTGCCTGATAAAATTAATGTCGCCGTCTATAGAGCAGTGACTATCAAAATTGTTCATCATCTGAACAGACGCGCGTTAAGCTATTATCGGGTTATGCAGGTGAGAGGTTTATTGGGGTACCTACGCGTAAAATACTTGGCAATTAAAAAAAAATCTGATATGAAAATACGAAAATTCGCTGTGGGCGACGACATTAATTTTGTGGGGCAGTGTACATTCTCAATATAAATAGTTATACTCTGCTTATACTAACAAAACACGTCAAATCCATCTAAAATTGTGCGCTGCGATCTATCTTGTATAAAAAATCCTGTCTGATTTGAAAGAAGAAGTTCTACTAAGTTAGAGATAGTTTTTTTTTTTTAAGTTAGTAAAATTGGATATATGGAAGAATAGTTTTTAAACAATCTGTATATCATTTACTAATGAATGTTACAATACTGAGTATCTAAGTCATTGTACTTGCATTCACACTAATAAAACATCTTAATGTCTAACATTCTAGGACATATTTAATTTTACTCGAAAGAGTGCAGATGTCAAAAATTCAACAAAATCGCATGTATCACATGAGAATATAGTACCCTTATACAAATGGGGCAGATATGATATGATAAGTTTTCTAAATCCATGTTACCCATAACTACTCTGTAAGTCACAAAATGAAAAAAATCTACTATTAAGTTCGAAAAGATCTAATGAGTGAGTTCGGTGGAACAGCTGTATAATTCCTAGCATGCATTTGTATATTTATACTTCGTCAGTTTATTTAGAACTAGATTTTTTTCTGCTGCCATACCTGTTCAATAATGCTAACGTTATGTTATCACGATTATAAAACAGGTATCGGCACTACCAGTATACTGTAACAACAGATTGGCCTGGCGGTGTTTATGGATCCCCAACATTAGCTGGATCTAGGGCTGGTGGAAACATTGCCGTTTGTTGGGCTACAATGCTCACATTAGGCAAAGAAGGTTACGTAAAGGCTACTAGAGAAATCATTCACACAGCTAGATACATTGAAAAGCAGTAAGTAAAATCATAATTTTCTATCCATTTGTACCATTTGTATTGCATTTGCAGTTTAAGAGAAATCCAAAGTATTTTCATATTTGGTCAACCGGCAACCAGCGTTATAGCTTTTGGCTCGAATGTATTTGACATCTACCGTCTAGCTGGTATGTGAACTGATAAAGGCTGGAATTTGAATCCGTTACAGTATCCGCCAGCGTAAGTTTCTTTTTCTACCTGCAGAATGCGGAAAACACAAGTTTTAAAGAGGTTGAAAGATGTTAAAGGTAACTCAGATAGAAGATTTTATACACGTCAGAAATGCATTTTTGTATTATTGGAAATAAAAGTTCTACTGCAGCCTTATTCATAGTTAACTCAATAATAGAATCTTACAAGGAGACCCCACCAATGTTGTTAATCTCAGATTTGGTTTTGTCAGTTAATAGTGAAGTGCTTTTAGAGAATATTAACCGTAGGCCAGGCGTTGATTTTTTAGAGCTTAATATAGTTTTGTAATTTACCTAATTATCTTATTGTTTACCTTAACGATATGAATTAATGGCAATCCGATTATTATCTATTTATAAAGACTAATTTCAGCGACCTCTTTAAAAAATACGAATTAATTCATAGCCAAAATAACAGAGGAGTTGAGTATGGCTATTTGTTGTTAGTTCTAAAACATTCAGTTACGTTGGAAAGAACGGTATTGTTTCAATGCTTAAAAATTTATAACTATTATTAACGGCACTTCCGCAAATGAGATTCAAAAATAAATTCAAAACCTTAATCAAGAATGCATTTTATAGTACTAAAGACTTTTTTTAGTCAAAATTAGATAGATGTGGCAGATAAATATTATATTTTAACGCGTTGTAAGTGTTTTAATTTACCAAACTTTATTTACTTTGATTTGTTCTACACTTTTGTATTTATAGAATGAAATATATTATTATTTACTTACTTAATAACTTACCCCATGCAACCAACTAAAATAAATTTAAATGTTACTAATTACTGATAAATAGGTATTGACTTTCACATATACCTAATTCAACAATATTACCAAATTACAGCTTCCTTTTGTACATTCATTATCAGTGTAATATTTAATTTGAAAAGAAACTCGGCTGCCAGATTCGAACCCACGCACACAAATTACACGTCGGGTGCTTTGCCGCTATGTCACTACGGACTCGTAAGCTGCGTACTTATGCCAGATGTAAGACTATATTGTGCTCTAAAAAATTAATGTCTGGCCATCTGTGGCTAATATTTTACCAAAGTACTCCAAGGGCATCTCACTATCAACTGACAAAACCGAGACCAAATCTGAGTTTAACATTTGGCGGGTTCTCCTTGTTGGATAATTTCAAAGTTGGTCGATTAAAAGTAAAAAAAAAAAAAAACAGTTTTTTAGCAGGATATGTGAGCTATATTATTATATTTTTGTTATTATTATTATTATTAATAATCGCAGGAAAATTATTTAATTAAAGTAAGAACATTTCAATTGTTATGAAATCCATATAGTACTTAGAATAGGCAGCCTTGTGTAGTATCTTTAGGTGGAGCACGGGGTTTAGGATGAAATTATAATTATTTAGCTTTTCATAAATAACGTGTGTTTATTTAAGGAGCGATTGCATCCGATGTGTTAAATATTATTTTGCTAGAAATGCGCTCCACCGTTCCTCAAATATTTTAAAAGTTGTTTTCCGCAACTATAATAATAAATAGAGGTGTTATAACTTACTTCATTTCATATTTAGCGTTCATATCTGTGTAACGCATGTTCATACGCAGCCGGGCGTTGCTGATCGATTCATAAAAGACGTTAAAGCATCTTTAGAACAAATATTGAAGAATCCAGCAGAACCAGTTGAAGGAAAGGTTTGTCAACAAACAGTAATAACTTACTTCCAGTGCTACATAAATACTTTTTTTTTTTTAGATGGCACTGTATGGGCAGGCTCAAAGTATTCCAGATCGTTCAATTGTTGGTGATTTTACTAGATGTTTCATTGATGCTATGTATTACACTCCCCCTGATAAACTAAACAAGTAAATTGTGTTGGATAAATGTATATGATGATATAATCAAGTACGTACTTATATCGTGTTTAAAAGAGGATTCCAGATAAATTGTGACAATATTTCAAATATTGAATTTCTTGCAGTTATAATTTTATACAGATTTTATATACATGCATACACCACTGTTGATTTTCTTTCATTAAAATATAGAATTTATGATCAGTCGTGTCTTCAATTGTCGTTTAATTTTTATACAGTTCTGGATTATACAGAGATATCACAAGCACTGTAGCGCAGTAATTTTTTTTTTTTTTTTTTTTTTTTAAAGGGGTGGTAACGCCTAAGCTATATGATTAGCTTAATCAGGCCCCCTCAGAGCCAAATCTCCCTCCTAATCAACATTACGACCCCGGAAAAAAACCGATTATCGTAATTGACCAGAGCGAGATTTGAACCCCGGACTCCGCACTGATAGCCAAGCATGCAAGCCACTCGACTACCAGCCAGGCGATAATAGACACATGAATATACGATCACTCCGCGTTACATGAAATTTTATTAATTCGGGAACACGTGAGTTCGCATTATCAACTGAAGATCGAATGAATTAAGTGAAAATTAGAAAAGACCCATTACCTAATCATGCACCATTATCTCCCTCTAAAAATGAAACATATTTACACCGAAATATCAAGAATTCGCGATACATGTGAACCTCTTTACTCAGATAAATCAATCGAAGTTGAATGGTGGAGGAATGCCACTTCCGATTCAATAAATTATTTGAATGTTTCTTTATATACAGTGACCGGCAGAAAGGGCGCAGCATATGGAAATTTTTTTTGGCTTTGAATTTGGTAAATGTTTTTTCTTTCAAATTACCTCTGCATGTCTTGAAACTAAAATATCATTCATCAAATCTGCTTTCAAATCAAATAGAACAATTTAATTAAAATTGTAGTTTTAAGTAATTGTTAGAAAGTCACATAGGCAAAGTGGACATACGTGAACAGTTAGACAGTGCTTATTTGCGGCACAAAATAAGTACAACGAAGATCGTCATATTTTGCGTCGATTAATTATGTGTATTAAAAACTGTGCAATCTTATCCTATGTCGGACAGTGTAAAATTAAAACTTCAGTAATTTATGAGCGCGATGATATGTGTGACGTAGGTGTAGGTGGTGTTTTGCCACTTTTAGTGTTCATAACAGACAACCTAAAAAAGGCTTTGACGGAAATATACAAACTGTTGGATATTTTTGTACAACGCCCATGTCGACAGCAGAATGTGAACGATGTTTTTCCACCCTTAAACGCATTAAAACATTTCTGAGAAGCACAATGTCAGAAGATCGACTGAACGCATTTTTACAGCAAAGTCATAGATGTGTTTTCCAGTATGAAAAATAGAAGAGATTTTATGTACAAAAAATAGGCAAGTTTTTATTTTGTGCCCACCCTCTTTCATAAGTCACGAGCCGCCACTGATGCAAAGGTAATTTGTAGGAAAAAAGATTTACTAAATTCAAAGACAAACAAATCTTATATGCTGGGCACTTTCTGCCAGTCACTGTATAAACTTTCGTATGAGTCTTAACTCTTTCGGTGATTGTACATTTTTCAATAAATCAGGGTTTTCCATATCGATTTTAGTATGTGTAGATATTTGCTACAATTTTAAAACTGATAAGTTAATATGTCATAATTGTTAAACTATTGGGCAACCTTTTAGAATCAAATTTAAATTTTAAAACAGAAGGAGCCAATTAATTGCATGGTACTTTTGAAGGTGACGATTCAAATGTATCGTCAATTATTATTCTATAGGTGTAGATTCAAAAAAAAAAAATAATGCAATATAACTTTTTAACAATGTGTATATTTCAATATATTTAATAAGTTAAAAACGAGAAAAATGTATGGTGTATAATTCTTTAATTTATTTTAAGTTGTTAAAGTCATAGATTATATTTTTCTTCTTGAAAAAATTGCAATACAGAATGGCAGTCATTATCTAACGAGAAAGATGGATACACGCTTCTCCTGATCACATTTTATTTTATACTTTTTCCGCGCCATTTTCTAGAGATCGGTACGTATACACAAAAAAATATATATAATTATATCTCTATACTTAAAATCACCAAAAAAATTGGTATGCGTTTTAATAGCTCTGCATGAAACAAATGAATAATGTATAATGTAATAAGAAAGATATAGTACACTCATGTCAAATAATATAAGTAATATTTACATTTCTTTTCTTTTAGCTCTTTTTATAGGAATTTATTACAGTCCGTCTCTTATATACGTTAAATTAGTAGATTTGCATCCCAAATTATTGTGCTATATTCTAATAGACGTTTTTAAATCTTCATCGTCTGTTGACGTCTCCGTATTAGCACTTCTTATATAGACTGGACCTTTGAGACCTCTTACGTAGTCTTCGGTTATGTGGACACCTGTTATACCTGAGCCTGGTATCTCAAACATAGGTTCCAACAGTAAGGATTCCTAGAATTCAGATAATTCATTAACGGTTTATCGTAGCTGAATTGATGGTTCATTCAATGTATTATTTTTCGTGTCGATTTTGGATGCTTATTTTGTTCTACCCACGCGCAAATAAAATCCAGCCAGTTGGTGCGCTATGTATTCAAGCCCAATTTACTTTACGTATGAAATTATGTTCGTAGGGGGTTCGGGGTAGTTAATTCAATAAGTTTAAAAAATATTAGTTTGCAGCCAAATATTGATAGTGCGAAAATTATCCATAAAGCTTGATTTACATTATACTTTTTTCGTCTCGAAAAAATTCTAAACTAGATTGCATACTAATTTCAGCTAGAATTTCCCGCTTCTATTTACACAGAAGTAGATCTTTTGCATATGCCCAGCAGTGAAGGGTAACGTGTATACCAACATTTAAAAAATAGCGATTTCATTTTTGAGGTTAGCGATCGCGTAAGTTGTAAACAAACACAAATTTGATTGTAGTTGGTAGTTCGGAAAGTTGTTCTAGTGCGCATGTCTAGTATGAAACTTGGATGAAAAAATTGGACTGGATCTAGCTTGAAAACTAGTTTCTAGTATACAAACTTGCACGGAATTTTCTGATTTACATTATCCAAGTCAATCTAGTTTAGAAAATAGTCATACATTTCTAGACGAAAAAAGAATAATGTAAATCAAGCTTAAGAATGAACTACGAATTCATGTTTGCAGTTCTCTAATTATTATTTGATTCAAAAGACTTACCAATATTGCTCTCAAACCACGAGCACCTGTTTTTCTTTCCATCGCCAATTGCGCAATCGCCTTCAACGCTTCAGGCGTGAAGGTGAGTTCACATTGATCCATCGCTAGCAATCTTTGATATTGCGGTATTAGAGCGTTTTTCGGTTCTGTTAATATACGAACCAAGAGCGTCTTATCTAAACTATGGAACGGCACCAGTACAGGAAATCTACCCACGAATTCCTATATTACCAAGAGAAGAAAGGAGTTATCTAATATGGACGTATTAAAAAAACTCACTGGTATCATTCCGAAATCGATTAAATCGCGAGCTTGTACTTGCTTCAGAGCTTGATCCTTCTCATGATTCTCCTCTTCTGCCGAAATATCGGATTGATGGGCGACTTGTTGAGAAGCAGCTCTTCGTCCTTCATTCGCGGAAACGGGAGCACCAAATCCAAAATACTGAATTGTACATCGTGGCAGAATGTTTTACTTTCTAACGGGTAAGTGAACTTACGTTGGCGTTATTCCTGCGTGCTATTAGTCTTTCGAGGCCGTTGTAAGCACCGCTGGCTACGAAGAGGATATTGGTCGTGTCTACCTGGATGGTTTCGCCTCTCAATTTTCTAGGGGAATTCCTTTCTGGCACGTTAACAACTGTTCCTTCTAACATTTTTAGCATACCTTGCTGCACGCCTTCTCCTAAAGGATGTGATAAACATTAATAGATTTGAAGGACTACATTGAATAATTACCACTATAATGAATGATTGAATTTAACAAATCATTTATTAAGTGCTTTAGGAGTTTAGAATGTCATTTTTCTTTTAATTGGGTGAGTATTTAAAAAACCCGGATTTACTTTTATAAGAATTTAATGAGCGCTACACATTTTTTTTTTAATTTCACCGCTTTATCCATCTAGAGTTTATTAATATTACATCACATTATTTTAAGGCAACAATATTGTTAAAAATACGATTTTTACAATTTTCTGTAAAAGAATTTAACTTTCAACAGCTATTCACATTATACTGCATGCAGTAGGTGTCATTTACAGAGCGAGAACTTAGTTTTATGATTAAGTGTAAATGATCTAAAGCACATTTTTTTCGCATTTACAAAAAAAAAATGTAACAGTCGGTAGATGGTTTGACAACTCAACTTAAGCAATAACAATTAGAAAATAAAAATACCGGTAAATGTGTTTTCCTTTAACTAAATCAAGAAATGTCGCATTGTCTGACATGTAATGTTGTGTTTGCAGTTGACAAAGTCAAAAAATATTTATCATTCGTGAACGAATCGTATCTTGAACCACTTCAGAATAGAATTTAAAAGATGTGTATTAGGTATCTACAAGTTTCTTCGAACAATTGTACTGTATCTAAAAAACTGAAGCACTGATACAGACGCAAATTTGACTGAAGCCAGTTGGTTGATGTGTCCAGTTGTAGCGTCGGGCAAATAGATTGGACTTGTTGTATAAACTTTATCTCACAAAAAAAAAAAAAATTAATCCCTAATTAGTGTTATTAAAAACAAATGGTTTATGGTTTGGTTTCTCTAAACCTTATTAATTGATCTATTATTAGCTAACAAATAAATAGGTTTATTTAGATATCGAAATTAAGTACAATTTTCGTTTTGTGGGCGACATATTATAGTATGTCTGTATTTATGTAATTCCTGTAATATCCGAGTGCCGTAAGGATCTGCATTATTACTAGGGATCGTGGGCTCGAATCTCGTTCTGGTCAATTTCGGTAACCCATATTTTCTGGGATCGTGATCAAAAGAAAGATTTGGCTGTGTGAGGGTACCTAACAAACATCAACCTGCTTATTAGGCTCGGTGATTTAAATATATATGAGTGGAGCGCATGCAAGGGTGATTTCTTCTGTTGTATGTTGATGATATCTGAGAAACATCTATCGGGAAAATACCATTCACTGGTACTAGGAATGTATAAAATCCGATGGTGTTTCTTTTTTCATGAACCAGCGCTAGTTTTGGTTTCCTTTAATAATTCACAAACGATAAAAATACAATCTTTTTCTATTTTTATGCCTCGCGTGCGATATTTTCCGTATCCTGATTCTAGCATTTCCTAGACGTTACTGCGCCATGGCAAAATCAATTTACTTTTTACTTACAAATATAAGAAAAGAGATAATTTATTAGGTAATCCTTTTTTGAAAAAATAAACAATAAAATACAAGCAAATATATTTCGGCAAATAAGTAATATATTTATGGCATAGTTGACAGTTATTGTCTGGCATTAAATGCAAATTATAAATTGCATTTTCTCTATAAATAGCATTTGGCAACGTCCGAAAATATATTTGTATACAGGAGATCTGCCAGGAGAATCTGTTTAGTAAACACGCCACGTGTGTAAATATTTTCTATTGGTCGATAGATAACATGTTGTGCTTAAAGTTTGAACTCTTAACCTGTTTACTATCTATTTACCTCCGACGTCACGCAACTGATGTATGCCAGGTACAGCACCTATCTTGTCCACTTCGTCCAAAAATACAATTCCTATCTGTGCCCTCTCTACACTATAGCCGGCGTCCTGTAATAATTTCCCTATGACGCTTTCGATATCTTCACCGACGTAACCGGCTTGAGTCAGCGTTGTACAGTCGCAAAGAGCGAAAGGAACATCAAGGCACTGAGCTATCGTTTGAGCTAAAAGGGTTTTTCCTGAAAAAAAACATAAGCTGTTAATGATACGATCTGCATATTATAATATGGCCTAAGAATATGGGTGCTATCTTTTTCTTTAGGATGTAAATAGTGCAATCCACTACAAATTAATGCTGGGATGAACGTGGTTTCATTCGCCTCTATAGCTATGAGTGAATATTGAAGTGCGAAGGCAGAGAACGAATGAAGCGAATGCTCAAGGGTGCTTTCACGACATGAACGGATACAATTTGTGAAAGGCAGAAGCAAGCAGATCCATTCACGCACGGTATGGCTTTTATAATAGGTTACAGTTTAATTTTTGGACAAATAATTGATTATTATTTATAATAATATCTATTCTTCCCCTAAATACTAAATTCCACCTTCATCTAGGGCTCTAGAAGAAGTTTGCAAGTATTACCAGTGCCACAGTTTGGAGTATTTTTCTCAAATACTAAATTGTTTACATACAAACACGTTGTTGCACGTTTATCCTCGTGAAGGCAATACTTCATGCACAAACACTTCATGCATGCAATGACTGCTTGAACTCGTATTATGAAGCGGATGATGCGCCGTGAATGATAATGAAAGTTTCATTCTCAATACTACTACAAACACTTACCAGATCCTGTAGGTCCTAGAAGTAGTATATTGCTTTTCTCTAATTTTAAGTCGTGGACCGTCCGATCCAGGATATCCGACCCTATGGCGCTGGATGACCTATTCGGATTGCTATCGTTGGTGGTATTTTGTAGATTGAATCCCATGGTACCGCCGTGACCCATCCCTATTATATGTACGAGATCTGCACATATTAAAGAGTAACGAAGGAAAACGAAATTTGCCGTAACGGCGCGGTCAAATAGAAACAAATAAAGCCATACAAAAAAAAAAACAAAAAGGTTAGGAAAACCGTGTTAGTCACTGACCTCGTTGCGTGAAATTGTGGTGAGGTCCTTGTTCCATCACAGCCATATCTTGCCTTGATGAGCCGCTCTGTGTCGGAGTATTGTTAAATATCCGTTTGTAGTGATTATATACAGCGACTGATAATACCTGAAGGGAAAACAATTTTGAAAAAAAAAACAGTTTTGTTTCTGGTCAACATTTCTAAAGTGAAATTAAAATATATGTATTCATTTTGTAGATCAGAGTTGAGTTTCTGAATCGAGTAAATGATAAATAAGGTAACTAGTTAACTATAGTTCAGTGTATCTGCTGATGATGATAGCTTTGCTGTCGAAACATACGTTCAGTTTAGTGCAGTTTATGGTGAGGTATCTAGGAGAAGTTTACAGCATTACCAGTACCACAGTTTGGAGTATTTTTGTTATAGTTCACTATATAAAAGAATACAGGGAGCCTGTTAACTTATGCAGTTAGCCGTAAGCGCTAACAGAGCACCTTCATCTGAACAATTTTTCTTAGTAAACTAAGGCGAAACCTAATAATAACTAAACGACAATGTTTTAGAAATGATTATCGGTTTGTTGGAGACCACTGATACAATTGTAATTCACGAAATGATTTTTCGATATATCAGAGTGGAATTGTGATCAGCGATTGTTTGTTGTGTCACAATGTGACATATCAATGTCATATCGATTGATGTTTTATTGACATCTATCAAATAAGTAACTTGTCTTCTTACTGAAAGTAAATATATCTTGAATATCAGATCATTGGATTGGAAAGACATCGTCATACCAATGCAGGTTATTGTGACATGTTAATCACTGTTAATGGCATGGCTGATCAAAATGCTGCCGCAGCAAGAGAACTGTATTTGGTTAGGTTCCCCAGGCGAATAATTCCTGATGCGACAATCTTTCGCAGATTAGTGCACCAAACTCGAACGTCAGAGTCTTGAAACCCAGACAAGAACAGTTTCCACAGTTATCTCAAAACTGGATTTATCGTGCACAAACCTGTGACGAAATGCGCGGTAGACATTTTGAATCTCCACCGTAGAACCGAACTTATCAGCAGTTCTCAATAAGCTTTTCTTTTATTTTGTTTTCTTGTCTTTAAGTGTTTCCTACGGGTTTATAAATAAAAGATACTTCTTTAAGCCTCCTTAGTAAGTCATTTCAGTCAGTTAATTGCATAAGTTAACAATCACCCTATATAGTGAGGACGAAATCAAATATTAGTGATTGGTATAATTGAACAAAATTGAGACATTCATTCGAATACTTGAGTACTCGAATACCGACGTCAAAGTTCGCCAGTCTACAGTATTCTCAAGAACTTTAGTAAGTATTCGAATACTTGTTCTCGGATGCCTGGTCTCGAATCGTGTTCGGCTGTACATATAGCTCTCTCGGCGAATCCGGCGACGCATTCTCGAGAACAGATTACGATATCGTGCTTCTAACTTCTAATAGATGTATTATTTATTATTTTCATTTGACTGGGACGCCATTAGCTTATTTTTTAACATTAAGGTGGTTTCTGATTACACTCCTATATGCCGGTCAGAGCTGCTCTAGTTGCACTATTTAAATAGAGATGGCACGGGCTTGCAATATTGTTTATTTCGTATTTGGTGGCTGTCTGACTTATAAACAGGATTTATAGAAGAATAAGAATTAATATTTTTCCTTCAATTACTACTGATTTGTGGATCTTGCTCTTTTGGGTTCCTATCATTAAGGCTCGTTTCTTTGGTTCGAAAAAGCAATTATTCGTTAGTTCAACATTGCATTCTTGTTCTTATTTATACCACTCTATAATAACATAAAAAGATTACAACATACCCTATGGTTAAATAAAGATCTACTTTTGTATATCATTAAGTGCATGTTAAACAAAATAATTTTCATAGCATCATTCAAACTATGACGTCATTATAATGTAATCTGTATACAATATATATTTCGCTGTTAATGTAAAGCGTGATTCTCTTTTTTATCTTTTATAGATAATGGTTATCGTTGTTAATTATCAATAAAGGAATTGTAATTGTTAAAGAATTACATATGCTAAATAGAGATTATTTTAAATAAATTTTAAAACTGAATAAATTGTTTTGCGACTTGGCATTGCACAGCTAGCTGTCTAGTACTAATTGTAGGATCTCCAGTTATTGATTCTAAAATCTGCTCTTTTATCTGTACAGTGCGTCTTTACATTGATCTTCCAGCATTTCGATAACTTGATATACATTATCGGCCATGGAAGTTAGGACAACTAGTAAACTACTACTAACTAAACAATAACGACAGGAATTCTAAAGCAAATAAAAATGTATTCGTAAAATAAAAATATAAACAAATAACAAGAAATAAAAAATAAAACGTTCTCATTAAAATATTATACTTTCTTCTCGTCGAAGAATCCTCTCCTTTGGCTTTCAATAAAGCCCACACCAGTTTCCTGGGAAATATTGCTCCATTCAGTTTGGAGAAGTCGCCACAGATTCTCTTTCGGAGTTGGGCAGACTTTTCTTACTCGCTTGTCCATTTCATCCCACAGTAATTCGATGGGGTTCAAATCCGGAGTTTGCGGAGGCTAGGGCATAATTTCCAAAACATTATCCTTTACTTGAGACGCGAGATAATCGTTGCACATCCGCGTGTTTGGGGTCGTTATCATGCGCAAACGCGAAGTTCTCCCAATCAACCGTAGCCCTGACGCGCATTTTCTTCCAATATGCGCCTATAATTTTCTTTGCCCATAATGTCGCAAAGAAAATTATAGGCCCTAAACCCTAAACCATAATTGAACCACTAACGTGTTTTACTGTGGGAACGACACAATCGCGCAACATTCGCTCGTCCTTCGTATGTCTTACAAAAACCCTGCACTTATGCCCAAACACTTCGAACTTGGACTTGTCAGTCCAAAGAACGTTTTTGAATTTTTTTGTGGTCCAAGATCTATGAGTTTCGACCCACTGTAATTATTTTTAATGGTTTCCAGGACATAGCAACGGTCTTTTTGCCACAATGCCACCGAATAACCTGTTTCCCTAGCGGCGTTTAGTTGTTGTTAGATATCGGTCGTACGCGTCCCCTATTCATTTTCGCTGGGATGTCGAGCGCCGTCAATCGCCGATTTCTCTTGCGCAACACTTTAAGGTGTCGATTTTCCGCGAGGGTTGTTATTCGTGACGGACCTGGGCGATTCAGGTCTTCGAATATTCCGGTGTCTCGATAGCGACGAATAGTGTAATGGACTGTAGATTTTGTCACTCCTAATTTTTCTGCTATCACACGCACAGAATGCCGTTTTTCGTGTAATGTGACAATAGCCCATTTCTTTTCTACACTTATCGCCCTTCCTTTCGCGATTTTTTAAATACTAATTTCACAAACACCACAATTGAGCAACCGTATCGTAACTGGTTTACTAATAGAATAATTCACAACAAGTACGATATCAATTATTCCCTGCTATAGTGGGAGACAGTGGCAGCTGGTGCATACGTCACAGGCGGAGCCAATCCAATGATTGAAGTACAACGATGAGTAACGAACTTATACGAAGAAATTAGATAATTGTAATGGCCCTTGTGAGTGGTTTTATTATCTGCTAATAGGTTAAAATAATTTTTCTCTTTAATAGGCTTATTTCAATGATGATTTCCGTCTTAAATACTGTGTTGTTATGCTTATTTTATTGTAGAAGTTTATACAATAATGTTAAAAGTATTAAATTATTGAAAAAAAAAAAAAAGATTTTTTAAAATTATACTAGTTGTTCTAACTTGAATGGCTGGTAGTGTAAACGTTAATGGCAATGGTGGTTAAAATTCCAACTTTCGAAAGACATTTGCTGATGTAGTATGCCTCTGGTTGTGGTAGCGGGTACGCTATTCTCGTACTGCCTCGTCCCCGTTTCCATTGCTTGCACTATATTCCGTGTATGTAGGTGCTTATCAGCATACTCGATAAATGAAAAATCCAGGTTAAATGAACGAAAAAAAAAAACGTGCAAGATTGAATAAACACTAAAATCAATAAAGTGATTATTGAAACTTTCGAGACTTCGTGTAGATGCAAGATATAAGATAGAAGATTTTTCAGTTAAGATAAACGGCTAAGGATGCAACAAAGAAGGTCGCAACGTGCACTCAAATAATCATTTCCAACAATAGCACGCATTAAAAAAAAAGCATCCGCGATTAAGCTGGTTTTACACTTCCCTAATAGCCAAGCTGGATTATTAGTAAATTTCCCGCCGCTATTTTTAGTGACTTCAACGTAAAGGCATTAAAATAACTATGAATGTAGTACAAAATAGTAGGTAATTTTATATTTGAACGTTGAAGTTGCTAAGAATAATTGCGGGCAATTTAAATTTGGCTATGTGGGTTGTCAATATTTTCATCAATTTCTAGACTTTAAAATTGATCAATTTGTAGTTCTTGAACTAGAACTTGTTGCCGTTTTATACTTGTCAATAAATATTAGGATCTTCATAGAGATCAATATCTATTTCTTAAAATAGAACTTGCTGCTGTATTACATTTGTCAATTAATAGAACATGAAATCAGGAATATTAGAATCGGTTAGTTTCTTTTATAACGTTCGGGGTGGTAGCGCTCTGTCACAACAGGGATATTATTATTTCTTGGAGTGATGTTGCATACTTAAAACAATGGCGGGTAAGCATTCTCTGTCTCGAAGATTACAATTTAGATACCGTTTCAGAAGAATCAAATAATAACTGCCAATAAATTATTAAATATACAAATAGTAAATATCGAAACTAAAACAGGTGGGTACAATAATACAACGTGGATGTAACCAAATATATATAGACCAGAAGTAGGTATAACCCAACTACAATTGCAGAATAGTACTGTGAACTATACCTCGGTAACCAGGTTGTAACATTAATCCGAGTCAATTATTTCACGAGTACCAATTACGGAAATTCCTACAGAATTGAAGATAATTTGAAGCAAAAATAGAACACGTTCTAAGTATGTTAGTTTCTAGAACTTGACCAAGTTTTTGAAATCAATCAATTTCTTGACAGATGTAAAACAGTTGGATATCATCTTAAACTTGAATAGAACTTAAACTAGAAATTGAACTTAAAATCGAACTAGAAGTTGATAAGTGTAAAACCAGCTTTTAAAATCTTTTACATTACATGGAATTTCATTTCTCTATTTCTTCACACCTTATTAGAAAGTGAAAAGGATTATAATATTAGTTGTTATTTTATGCATATATTATCTCAATTATACAAATTGGTACTTTTTCTTGGATTGTTATACAAAAATTTTTGTGCGATAGATCATGTCATGTCCAAAAGCGTGCAATAAACCTTTAGCACAAACAAACGAGTTGCTCAAAATAAATATTTAATCTCACTTTGAAATGCCGAGTTCAGTAGACCTTCACTTATTATTCACCATACGTTAAAAACATAACGTAGTTTAACATCAAACTTGTACTTACCTTCTTCGCGTGTTCTTGTCCCACTACATGTTTATTGAGGTAATCGAATATTTTTTTTGGGAGGCGGCGGAGGTTTCCGGAAGAATCCGTTCTTGTTCTCTACTCCCTCTTTTTTCTTGCTATCCACTTCGCTTAGTACAACGAAGAAATGGTGGCATTTTTCGCATTTAACGAACCTAGTCGAACTAACGAATGTCTCGACGTGGGTGCATGGATCGCCGCACTTGGGACAGGAAAGTGTATTTTTGTTCTTGCCGCCGCCGCCGCTCGTTGTGGTCGTGCCGCCCGATGGCGTGGTGCTGCTAGAAACGTCTTTCGGTGGCTGTGTTCCAGTCGGTGGATCCCCGGAGCCAGCGGATTTTAAAATGATGAGGTTTGTAGAGAGGCATTTCGGTGAAGTGCCGGGATAGGGTTTGTTTATAGCTGCCGATAAAATACCTGTAATATAATAAATAAACCGTATTTACATGGGATATTAGTATTCTGCAAACATGTTAAGGCCGTTTTACACCTAGCTATTTATTGGCCAATTTAAAATTTTACGTGTATAACACGTATTTAATCCGTGTTATACACGTAAACTTTTAAATTGGCCAATAAATTGCACAATAAATAGCTAGGTGTAAAACGGCCCTTACAGACTATTCGCAGGTAATAAAAGCGGGCAAATATTCAATTTGGAGTATGTTAATAATTTTACAATATATGCAAGGACGAAATGTGAAATTAGTCTTACATAGACCAATGTTTATTATTTGTAAATATTTGTTCAAATACCGTATCATTAAAGTTTTGTCAGAAATCCATTGAAGGTTGTTTAAATAGTTAAAGTTAATTGGAAAGCTAGTGTGAATTAACATACCTATTCAATTGCTTTAGTTTAGTATCATCAGATATGCTACTATGATTACGAAGTAATAATTAATTTTTCAAATTAATTACCGTATAATCCTACGCCATTGGAATTTGTAGCGGATAGGATTCTTTACAACTGGATTATTAGTAATACATACGCACATACACAAAAAAAAAGAAAACAAAGCTATTCTAATGTATCCTGTGGTCAGATCTAACAGAATAAATTATTACACCAAAAAAGTTTAAAATGAATATATAATTTTACACACTTTAAAAGCTACTTTGTAGGTTTGTTTATAGTAGTTTCGCAACAGTTTGTTAATATCTTTGCGTGAAAGCAAATAATTATGCATTAAATGTATTAAAGAGTTAATATACATAATGAAAACGAAAATTTCAAAACACGCTTTTTAACCCCGGTCAAGTATTTTATACTTTGGTTTAAATCGCATTACCATTGTCAAAAATTGTACAAAGCACACCTGTTGATGGTTAAAACGATTTTGTACGAATGCATATTAAGAAAACTACACAATTGCTTATTATTTCTATAGTAAAAGCAATCGTTCAATATATTTACAATAACATTATCAAAAATAATTATCATAACAATTTATAACTTTTAAATACGTCATATACATATATGACTCTTGACTTTTGTTTTGACGAACTTGACATCATTAAGTAATATACTACAAGGTAAAAATTATTATAAAAACAACCTTGTCGAATTACAAGGATTTAAACATCAATATTTGCAAAATTATTAAAACCATTTATTACCAAAAAAAAATTATTTAAAACCAGTTCCAGAAATTCTCTTGAAGGAAACAGGATATTTTAAACCTACATGCCCTAAATTCAGATATATAATCTGATTTTTGAATGGAAGGTTAATTGGGCGATTAATGTCAAATAAGAAATAAATTAATGATTTTTTTCTATATTGACCCTCAACTCAAAAAGGATTCCGTTATTTTGTAATGGGTGAATACGTTATGCAACCTAGTTTGACAACAAAATAAAAAAAAAACATTAAACATATCTATTACTCAATAGGTAATAGACCTTGCTATAACATGTTTAGGAGAAATTAAAATCGAAATTTCTTGCCTAAACATTACGAGATACTTACTGATGAATTTATAAGTAAACAATCATTTACAGACTAACTAAATGGCACCAGAAAAAGTATAGGCAAATTTTGTAATAACATTGTTTACCATAAATTTATACGATAATATAAAAAAAAATAGCTTCCAATAGGTAATAGGAAAAAATAAAGGATTGTGCATCCCTAATGGACAAATTTAAATTTCTGGCAATTATTTTTAATATCTTAACGAACTTCAACGAAACGTGTTGAAGTTACTTATGATTTTTTTCGAAGATTTTGGATTATGGAAATAGTTATTTTAATATTTTGATGTTGAAGTTACTAAAAATAATTGCGGGGAATTTAAAATTATTTATTACATATATACATTATATTATGATAAAGTGTATTGCTGTAATGAAAGGTACTCTCACTTGTAATCTTCATGGCCCTTTCAACTTTCAGTCTGCATTATAAATTAATCAAAACATGAAGTAGTAACACAAAAATTTTGTGTGTAAAATTCTATATACATAACATAATAATAAAACTTTTAAATTAGGCGTACAATGAAAATAATTCACGTGCTTTCGAAAATGCAATATAAAATTCAAAATAGAAAACTTCATGTATAATATCTGTAAATCTGTACGTATTTATGTACATATATAATTTATGTTTTAAAGATTAACTTGTGAAATAACGAAGTATTCTAAGAAAATCGTTCGTTATAATAACCTATTATTTTCTGTTTTTTTTCTACTACTTATATTGTTTATCTTTGAAAGTTGTTTAGGTTATTGACTTTTACCGGAGCAATAAATTTTCGACACGGTATGAATGATGTAAATTTCGCACTTTGCTTTGTCTAAATGCAATTTATATTTATACCAATGAATGTAGTACTTCATGCATTCGCAATTCAATATCTATGCAATAACAAATTTTGCTTACGGCTATCGCAACGGAGATATTCAATCCAAAATAATCACAGCACACGTATTCACGCTTCATACATTTATCAAGAAAATTTCAAAACTTACCATGTTGTACTTTGCTGGTGCGAACTGCCAGGACAAGTTTACCTGCTGACAGACTGCATCTCACACCACTCATTATTAAGCGCGAAAAACGACAACAAACACAATACCACTATTCTTTTACGGTTCCACCGCGAACGGCACAGAAACAAAAATGAAAGTTGAAAAAAGGCTATGAAAGATTTTTGTTGTAGGGAACCTTGATGAGATGTCAAGGTCTCGGCAGCATGGCGTTACGACACATATAAATACTCAACAAAAGCTCCAATATATCGGATTACGTTCGATTAATTGGAAATATTTCACATGAATGTACAGCCACTGAAATTTTGATGTTTTCTACACCGCACTTTTCTTGCAAGAGTAAACTCACTGTTTACTTATTTTTTGACAGTTCCGATCGACATGGATGTAAGTTTTACTTTTATCATCGCTATCCAGCGGTAAAATTTAGAACGAGCTGAACGCTACAGTTTTCATTTTTCGAAATTTTATAGTTTGAGGAAAATGGCTTACAGATGGCGCTACCCACAATATATATGTATATAGCTTCGCGAGGAAGTTGGAAGACAATATTCAGCTGGTTTTATTTTATATTACTCTGCGACTAGGAATTCCTTTCAATATTTTAATAAAAAATGTAGTGTGCGCATAGAATCAAATAATTGAGTAAGCAAATTTTAAACTCTTGTTAAGGATATTCTATACTTCACATGGATTATTGGATGTTTGCATATCAAATATATCTATCTACACATAATGAAGACGTAAATTAACTGTACAATCGGAACATTCATATCGTTAACGTAATGAATAAATAAAGGAATGAATTTATGTTTTATAACTTTATTTATAGGCTGAATGGTTTACACAAAAAAGTGTAAATAAACATAATTAATTGGAATTTAATATTTGGTAAAATATTTGGAGAGCTGAAATCTGCAATAGAGTACTGAAATAATTTAAATAATTTAATAATAGAATACGTATAAATTAAATTATAGGAGTGTATAAACAAAAAAAATACATTAGGACTAGCATTATTATGGGTAATAATAATGGGTGATCACACAATTTAATATTCTTAAATAAATCAATTGGTAAAATTGCCTAAAACGAATTAATACTAAGGTATTATTATACATTTATAATTCACAATCAAGCACGCTGCATGACCATAATTATATTAGGTCTGAGCAATGGTTTTATGCTGTATATTTATTGTTTTTAATCTTCGCATGGTTTGTACTTTCTCATTTCATATTCTAAAAACAGACAACAACCCCTAATGTACATATTATGCCTATTTATAATTAGACGAGTTAGTCACTATACTTTTAATGAAAAAGAGTGGTTCATGTGATAGCCTAAGCGACTTTGCTGCAAATTTCATTTGTAAACTCTGAGCATTTTGCTTTACCACCTAAATCGCCCGTTAGATATTTTCCTTCTTTTATGGTGTCATAACAAGCAGTTTCTATTTTCGCGGCGTGGTCATTAAGACCCATATACTTCAACATCATGACAGCTGACAACAAAAGCGCTGTCGGATTAGCCTTGTCTTGACCTGCAATATCTGGCGCTGTACCATGTACCTGAAATATATTAATCAACAAACTTTTGTCTACAAATCGTCTACAATCATGTAAAAAGATAAGATATTATATAAGATATAAGTACACATATGTGACGTTTTACAAATTATCTTTTTCCAAAAAGCCTTATCTAAGTGTCTCAGTGGCCTAAAAAGATAAATGTAATCTTAAAACAATAAATCGGAGATTCATTCATAAAAAATCTTATTTTGTCACTTAAATTACTATAATCGTAAATTCATTTAATATCTTACCGATTCAAACAGCGCCCCATTTAATCCAATATTCCCAGAAGGAGTTAAACCTAAACCTCCAACTAAGCCGGCACACATGTCAGACAAGATATCACCATACAAGTTAGGCATCACTAGTACATCATACTGTGTAGGATCTTGTACCATATTCAAACAAACCGTGTCCAGATATTTCTCTTCAAATTTAATATCTGGATACTTTTCTGCCATGTCACGGCAACACCTCAGAAACAACCCGTCAGACATCCTCCTGAAATACAAAGAACCCCATTTAGTAGAGTATCGGCTTTGGTTAACTAGCAAGAGTACATAATATTAGCTTTATGGACAGCAGTAACTTTTTTCCTGTTATTTTCCTTGGTATATTGGAAAGCAAATTCGGCAACACGTCTCGAAGCATCTTCAGTAATTAATTTAATACTTTGTACTACCCCATCAACAATTTCGTGTTCAATACCGGAATATTCGCCTTCAGTGTTTTCTCTAATGGTTACAACATCCACATGATCGTATAATGTTTTGTAGCTATAATATTAAAAGCAATCATAATAATACCTAAAGTAAAAATAAGTTGCAAACATACCCTTCCAAGCTTTTGCATGGCCTGACATTGGCATATAAGTTAAATTCTTTTCTTAAAGCTAGATTTAAAGATCTATGTCCTTTTCCCACTGGTGTCATAAGTGGCCCTTTCAGTCCAATTTTATTTGTATTTACAGAATCAATGGCAGCTTGTGGTATCCCAAACTTTCCATCTGGCCCCTAAACCTAAACTTAGGCCAAGCAAGTTAGGCGACACTCGTACTTACCCTGACAGGTGTGACATCGACTGGTTCCCACTCAATTGGTACTTTGGCAGCAGCAAATATCTTTTGAACTGCAGCAGAAATTTCTGGACCAATTCCGTCGCCAGGTATAAGCGTACATTTCTTTGGCGGGGTACTATAAAAGCGGCTCCCAGTTAAGCTTGTGCTTGACTGAAACAGTGTGACATAACCTTAACATCTCCCATCCTTTGTGTTACATAACGGTTGCTGCTCACATTATTAACTTTTTTAACACTTCTTCTACTGAGTAGTTCTCGTAGAAAAAGTTTAAAGTTGGTGTATATCGAATTATTTGAGTTATGTGTAGGGACACGAACACGAGACATATTTAATCGATAAAAGCAAATATTAACTGAAGCTAACAGTGTTAATCTGTATCTTGTTAAATATGTATTAAAGTGATAAGAGTATTAATAAGTAAAATACATACATACCAATTTTTTAACTAATCTAGCTGCCATTGTTCTTTATTCTAATAATATCCACACATGCACATTACTTCACAGCCCTCGTGGTTGTAAAAATTTGAAATGTCAAATCATGTGACAGCTGTGGTAGTCTGTGGTGGTGGTACCAATCTGAAGAGCGTATTTTAAAACTAAATCGGGCATGCAACAATAGAGAATTAGCTGATACATAACATCTACTTCTACAATTAGCTTATCTTATCACAATCACATATGATAATTATTATATAAAATATACGTCCATTAATTTCGAAATAAGTAGGGGATAATCCAGGATAATCTTTACAATGCAGCAGCTTAATAGCTGTCATTTTTAATATTTCCTTGATTATGGATTATATTAAATATATTGATCCTATAATGTAACATTTATAATTATATAATACAATCTCGGCATTCACAGATTTGTTTTAATAAAAATTTGTATCCATATTATTTAAAAACGTCATGTATGCAACAGACACCTACAGCCTATATAAATATTGTTAAATAACGACATTTCAGTGCAAATTTGAAACATCTTCCCAATATTCAAATGCATACTCGATAAGGGTATGAGCAGATGTATCTACTTCAAAAGAAACGATTTACATTTTTAAATTTGAGTGGGTACTTGAAAATCATAAACGGCTAAAATCAACAACCACTCGAAATCTGGGTGAAAGGTATAGCTATACAAATATCTTCACATTAATATCCATAAATCATGTAAGGCTTAAGGTTTTTACATCAGATCATTCACGATTACAATATATGATTATGTTAACTTTCAAAAATATAGAATTTTGAAATAGAATTTATAGGTGGAATAATGTATTCTCCTTCTTCAGAGATGCTGACTTGTGAATATTTGAATTTTAAAATTGAATATTTGAACCTTTTCCTGTAGGTATGTATTTATATTTATCAACTTTTATTTAACTTTAATTTTATAATTTTTTTATTATGTATGTTTTGCTTCTTTAAAATTTGTAAGATTATTTCACTATAAGATATTCTTTTGCGAACAACATAAGTATGTGGGTATAGTACCTTTTAGAGATACATATAGAAGAAATTTGTTTATTTTCTAAAAACGCAAATGTTTTTATTGAAGCTTCCGGTTTATATATTATGTAATTACAATACATTTTCCTAGAAACATTTAAACTGAAAATAAATTACTGTTTCGCAAAACATCAATAAGGTTTCTTTTCATATACTTCAAAGTTGTTTTATTTATATTTAATTATATGTAACACCACCCATATTAACAAATCTTGTAAAACATGATATCAACTGAAAATGTAGATTTGCCAATTCTGGGAAACCTATAATTAATATGATATCTAACACCTATTTACAAATTCAATGGCACAAATTTCGGTAATTTAATATTTCTCTGTGATCTCGATGTTAATACTAAAAGGTAAATCTAATATTCTATTTACTATAAAGTCTCTATTTACGAGTACGTATACGATTCTTATGCAAACAACATATTTTTGGAGATTCATATAAAAGAAATCTGTTCGATTTATTTAGAACACCAGAAATAGATTTGGCAACTGCTCCTTTTTAAATTTTTACTATTGATATCCATTTTACGCAAGAAATTTATGAAATTTATGAAAATAGTAACTAAATCTAAATTCTATTCCCTGAAAAATTGTAATGCAACGAAATAGATACAGGCTACATATCCACAAATCAATGTATTTACAAAATTTTCGATTGAATCAAGTATATTGGTGCGTAATGCCTAATATTAAATGTCATACGCATGTGTCACCTTTAGCCGCAGGATGGATATTACATTCGGGGCTTGTTCGGGGCATACATTTGAGGGTTGATGTGTTTCCCTAGAAACGATTCTAGTTAACATACAACTGGGGGAGAAATAGATTACACCTAGTGGATATCTATTAGTGTATAAAGGATGTATTATTGGGTTACTCGTAGGGGTGACAAATAATTTCTGAGAGTGATGATACCTTGTTAATTAAAGTAGTGACGCATTTTGAGGTCGCTTGTTGATATTAAAAAGATTATTTGAGATAAGTTATTGCCGTTATTGGTGACAGCCTTATTTGATGTGGTACTAACTGCATAATAAAATATAAAAATTATTTTAAATACACGAATAAAAAGAGTTCGACCAGAAAGAGAGAGGGAGTAAAAAGAATTGATTCATTTACAGATAAAATTATCATAGTGAAAATGAATTTTTTTTTTGAAATATTGGAAAGAACAGTTGTGCAACATAACATGAATTTCGATCGTATATATAATATTGATAAATCTGCGCTCCCAGCAATTCAACGTCCACGAAAAATATTAGCAATGAAAGCTACAAAGTAGATTGGTGCTATTACAAGCGCAGAAGGAGGAGCCCATTCAACTATAGTTTATTGCTTGAATCTGATGATAGGAAACTTTGTACCACCATATGTTTAATATTTGCAAGAAAAGAGTGGAAGTGGGAGTTGATTGATGATGCACCAGCCGGTACACTTGGCTTATGTCAAGAATCCGGCTGAATGACGGGTAAACTCTTTTACAAATGGCTTGATCATTTTATCAAATACTAGAATTTCTCCAAGAACAATTAGACCTTGTTAATTCTTGGTGGGCACGTAAGTTATAAGAATTCAGATGCAGTGATGCTTGCCAAAGAAAGCGGTGCCACAATGATTTGCCTACCTCCTCGTTAGAACCAGACCACCACAATATGGTTAAAAAACAATCTGAGTCGTACGGCCATCCCATATCAGATAGGAAAGTTATTTGTTGAAGGTTATAAAAGTAGTGCCATTTTGGATAATTCTGTAAGTGTAAAGCAAACATTTTTCCTAATTGGATGTTTACTGCTTCTAGTATCACAGATGTCCCACACCAATTAGTGGTAAATGAGTCACCTCATACGCCAGTACAAGAATCGTTGACACTGGTTTTAAATGACGAAAACATCGACCTTAATATGAACAACTGCCGTATCACAGTAGAAAACATTATTCCGATTTCTACAGCATCAGAATCGGAAACGACATGGTACTGCAGTATTAACTTCATCGCAGAATTTGGAAAAGTTTATAGTTAAGACTAAAGAAAAACGCCTTTGGTTCGGCGCTCAAAACTCAGGAAAGTCACCAAAAAGTTGATGTCAGAAGAATCTAAGGGAGACAAGGTGGATGATCCATTCTCTCTTCTACTCGGGTCAAAGATGATGCGTCATGTATTTATTGCAATGGACTCTATTTCCAAAAGAAACCTGGTGAATTGTGGTTACGCTGCAACAATTGTAGAGTGAAAATAAAAGCTTTATTTTGTTACATACTCTTCTTAACTGTTTTTTTTTTATAATAAAACATATATTCCTATTTGCGAATTATAAACAGTTTTATGTAAGGTACGTCTTTTTAGGCCAGTTTCCCTTAAATCATTTCGCAAATTGCTGATGCACTAATTTTTTATTGCCAACCTCAGATATTACTGCCGGTATTCTTTAATATGAATGGTAGTTTATTTTGAAATACTGTAGTTAATTATTAATTTGTCATGTCATGCTAGAATAATACTACACTTTATTACTATAATTAATAAATATTAAATATTCTTAAACACAATTTTTATTGCCGAAAAGTGTCTAAAGTTCGTATGCGACGGCCATCTACATAATGTTTCTACTTTCAATAGCCGATCTTTGATGGTCGTCTGACTCACACGCAAGTAAAAGCTTTTTAAATGATTAATTTGTGATTTCCAATGGGGGGCGATGGCCATAAGGGAAGTCGAACTAGGCAAATAGTTCCTCACTATGTCCTTCTGATGTCAGCTATATTTATTTTGTGCCTTGTACTTAGATCTCATCAAGGGTGTGTTAGTGTGATTGAAAATCATTTTTGTCATTACCTCAGTAAAGAAAACTTTTGAAACAATCAATTGGTTCCGTTGCAAGTCGAGCATCGTTCGTGGTTCCCAGCGCAGTGTGAATTACCTTCTTTTCCTTCTCCTTGACTTGGTCCATTCTACCCCTCTTTATGGTGAGTCAAAATGACTCATGTCGGTATTCCCGGATGAAGAGCTCTTGGGTGGGTATCCATATCAGTATTTATTTTATTCAGTTAATTACTCAATACGAATATCCGCATCAAAATCAATACTAGAAAGAACAGAAAGAGTAAAATAGAAACCCATGCAACGTGCATAAATGAAGGAGGAATCGTCAATTGCATTAATGCGTTCATTGACGGCTGTTGTTCGCGTCCTCTCATCTCGCCATTTACAACGTGCCATCCCGCGATTCCTCTTTGCTCTCAAACGAGCCTTTAATGTGGTGCATACATTTTTCATTTCCTAGTTTCTTTGGTCCGGGAAATATCATAGCGCGCGGCGGCGGATGCAAATACACACAGAGAGAAGAGAGAGAGAACGCTCAGTGCCATCCAACAAAACCATCCATCCAGCCAGCCGTATACGAGGACGAGAGACGAGTTGACAATTGACAGATCCTTATTGTGTGTGTATGCGAGCGTACGTTCAACAAAAAAAAAAAAAAAACGGGGACGAGACTCGCTAATGTAAAAATCGTCCCCGCGCATCCCTCGCTCGTCGATCCGACCAGAAAGGGGTGCAGGGCGCCACTATATTGAAATCGGAGAGCGACGGGAGTATAATGTTTAATGCGCGTGGATTACCGCTACCCAGTTCCAGTTCCGGAATCAGGTTTTTCCGTTTCATCCTCACGTCTTTCAAGTGCAAAGTGCATCAATGGATCAACGTGTTTTTTGGTTTTATTCGCGCAGTCTAACCGACTCTGGGTTGGTTCTTGGTACATGCAGCATTCCAAACATTATTGAGTTAAATTGCTGATACCTCATTTTTTTTTATTTAGGACGAAATTCGGTATGGAGGATTAGTTTGCTATTGCTTTCATATGAGTTAGGTTATGTTAATTTATTGTATTATTTTTATTCACAATAAAAGAAACAGAACAAACAAACTCCGAATACCGGAGAAAGAACACATAAAGATTAGATAGATAGATAGATAGAGCTTTTACTGTGTGGAAGATTGCAGTGACCTCTTTCTTAAAAATTAAGCAGATAAAACAAAATAGTTTATTTGTTAGTGAGCATCCGCACATCCACTCATATTTTTATTAAATACTAATAAATAAATAATTGTAAGTTCGAGTTTTACTTGTGGAAGTGTAGTTTATTTGAAGATCAGGAATAGGCTTTCCTTTCTCCTTAATTAAAAGTTTTTCCTCAAATGAGAGCAGGGTTTTTTTTTTAAGATTTTGCACTCAATTATCCTCCATGATGAATAATAAACGTCACTTCAAGCCTTTGAAATCACACATGCGCGGTACGCGTTGAAAACGATGCAGTCGCAACGAATGCAAGACGTTAACTAGAGACACGAGATTGCGTGCCCTAAAGCGACCGTATAAGCACATATGGCAAAGATAAACGGAGGGGTCCGATTCATACTCGAAATAGCTACATCGGAAATAGTGCCCCGGAACATAGTTCGCTTCGCATAGCGTTCGCATATGCGCTAGCGTCTGCGGTGCGGAAGTAAACTTTGATACCATCGTTATAAAAATACGTAAAAATAATAAAATAAAATAATGCACTGAATTACATGCGAATTTCTTTCTGTGTTTATCTTGGTGGTTGGGTGGGCACGTGCCCTTGTGCCCTTTAGTACCAGACGCCACTGTGCAAAATAATTTTTTTATTAACCATGAAAATGATAACAAAATAACTGGCAACTAACGTTTTCACTTGATCTTGATCAATTTACTCCCAAATTTCCACCAGCCTCATAAACAGATCATTTAATGTGTGTGGAGATTTCGGTGATTTTCTTAGCCGCCTTCCCATAGCATCCCACATGTGCTCAATTGGATTAAGGTCAGGATTTCTGGGAGGCCAAATCATAGTGGGAATTTCTCTCTTGCAGATACTGTTACACAATTCCTGAAATGTGGAGCCGAGCGTTATCATGCATAAGCATGAAATTGTATTGAAAATGTACCTTTCTCCAGTAAGCCGCCCTCTTTATATCCATACTAACGCCATGCGGGCCTCCAAAAGTGATCCCATCCCACACCATCACCGACCCACCGCCATAACTCACAGTTTGAACAATGTTACACTGAGCGTATCATATCAATGGTTGACTGATTTAGATTAAATCTTTCAGCCAATTCAGCTTGAGTGTAACCTTCTTCACGATTTCTTCTTATGCAATCAGCTTCACTTAAATTTAGATTTTCTAATCGCTGTAGGTTCATTTTGCAGAAAAATACTCAATACAAGGGGTTGTCAGACGAACTCACATCAAATTTATGAGATTGAATTAAACCACGTTCTAGAACTCTTGGCAAAAAGAAGCAAAAAAAAAACACCGCCGTTTTTACAATTTCTTAGATAAAATAACGGCAAAGAACAAGAGACAAAAATATATGAGATCAAGACATTTAAAAAATTAAAGCTATTTCTTTTTAAAAACTTTTTAAAATTACGCGTTAAATTTGGCGAGCAGTGTATATTTCAATACCCCAATCAAAAACCGCTCCTGTACCACCCTCACTCCTCGTGGTAATCCGTAAAAAATTCTAAACCCTCTCCAAAAGTGCGTGTCAATTTGCTATAAGTAATACTTTTTAATTTCGGAGGATGAAATCGGCTCCCTACATCTACTCGCCTTTCTAAATCGTCCGATTCTAATCTAATTCCGCTGCTGTAGTAATTACATCCTCAAACCCTACTTTATTCGTGTGCCTACGAAATGTAAGTTCCCTGAAACGTAAATGTACTGGTAATAAAGCCGAAATAATCCACGCCGCGTCTGCCGAAATAGATAAATACGTGTTTGCGGCCCTAACCGTTAACAATCTTTGTGCTTGTATATTTTTTTTCTTTAACCTTATACGCATCCGCCTATATCGTCCCCACATACATCATTGCTGGTTTTATGATGCCCCCGAATGCAGCTACTGCATTATAGGCCGTTTCCCCCACTGCCACTGTTCCAAGGTGATCCTTGGAGCATGTTTTGGGAATGCATATGTTCTTCTATAAAAATCTAGTCTACGAATAGAATATTTTTTAAGTACATTTATAAACGTCATGGGGTTGCGGTTTGCATCTAGTTGCCTTAAAAAGTGTAAATCAATAAGGCCCTTTCCTTTAATCTCATTTTTCTTCACTGCCTGTTTGAATCACATTCAATTTTAATTCTAATGATATTCAGTAGCATCATTAGGAGCAATAGAAGATAGATAAGGCGAGAACGCAGGAAAGTTGAGAAATGATGAAGTGGTGGACATAAAAAAACAAGCTGGAATCAAGCAAAATGTGTGCTTGAAGCCACAAAACATGAAAAAACACAACTGCAGTCACACAGATGATGGTGGAAGAAGTTGTGGATTAGTAAGTGGATTAGTAAGTGAATTTTTGCGGCATAATCTTGGTGAAAATACTGTTGGATTATATGTAATTTAACAGAATCCAGCATCACCAGATCCCGAAAGCACATGTTGGTGTAAGAAGTTAAAAAGAACAAGTAGAATTTGTGGCATAATCCAAAATAATTCAACATGCACTCAAATTATGTCGGGAAAACTCGCCTTCAGCTAAACTAAATATTGATTCTTGCCATCTTAAAAAGGAACGTTCAAGAATGATGCATATACTTAGAAACGGTGATAACGATTTGTGAAAAAAAAAATTTAGAATTGCACGTTATAATGGAAGGAGTAACTGGTGCGGAATATTACTTTCGAAATAGAATGCGCGGCCGACTTGAAGGAGTTCTCAGCGAATATATTCGCGCGTCTTCAATAAATGAAAAACACTCTAGCGTCGCCCTGATGTATGTATAATGCAAATATACAACGCGACGAAGTATAAACGACGCGCAGAATCTCGGGAGAAGCGCGGAGAGCATCCGGGAATCAGTTCCCTGAATATGTAATAGGTGCAGTCGCCGAGATTTTATCAATTTTCACATATCGCGTCACCCGTTGTTAAAGAATGATACAAACTCGCATCAGCGGAGCCCGCGACGTGGTCGCGGCGCGGCGTGACGGGGTTTCAAGGGGAGAACTAGAGAGGGCGTTCCGAACGCGTCAGGGAAGCGAGACGTATGTACGGTTTCAGTTTGGAGAATCGCTCTGGTGACTGTGCAGTTAAGGAAGAACGTGTCCGGACAATGTAGGATCGAAGACGTATTAGGCACCTTAGGCAAAACCCTTTTGGAGAGGGTTTAGAAATTTTTACGGATGGGTCGAAGGGTGAAGGTGGTACAGGGGTGGCTTTTGTTCAACTTGATTTTTTTTTAGCAATGTGATAGATTTACATCAAAATAGAACGATAACATTTGCAAGAAATTTTATTAACATGTAGAGAAAGGTGGGGCAAGATGGGAACATTAAGCTTTAGAATACTGCATCAGGATTGCAAATTGATATACAAGGTTCTAAGTACGCTTGTTGTAATCTTTAAACATTTATCTGCTGATGGATGAATTTACAATTTTTCGATGGGTACTCTTGATGTTGTGAGAACATTTTGAAAAAAAATGTGTAAATACACCATCTTGCCCCACCATGGGGGCAAGATGGGGTTCCAGGTGAGTTAAGAATGGGTCGTACCATAAATCTATGTAATAGGTAAAAAAAAAATAGATTCTTAAAATATTCTTAAAAACATGCAGGAACAAAACTTAAACTCTTTAAAGCGGAACTACTTAAAATAAAAAAAAAATACAATAACGATAAGAATATTAAACTTAATCTTCACAATTGAGACAATAGAAAACGAACTCATCCACGTTATTCGCACAGCCTCCATGTACCCAACTTCGCTATCCATGGCATTGTGTCAATACTTCCCCTTACAATACTAACATTGAGCGTCATCTTCCTCAACAGAAGAACTTGATTGTTTCCTTGACGTTTTCTAAAAATCTATCTCTTTGCTTTCCTTACAAAATTCGGCTTCTTCTGTTTTCTTCTTTGTCATTTTTTTCCCTTTAACTCTCCCTCAGCACTTCTAGTTGCCTTAGGGATTCTCCAGACTTCTATTTTCTTGTAGCAGATTTTTATACGTAGAGCTTGTAAGGATTGTTGTCTTCCCTTGTTCCGCTTTGATTGAACCTGTACTTTATTCCTAACATGAGAAATAGGCATTATGTCTTCGAGAAAGCATAATGGCATATCCAGGCATAACGGAACAGACTGAAGAGTCAGATAGTGATGTCCCCATGTTGCCCCATCTTACCCTTTGGGACATTTTCTGGTTATGTTATAATAACATATTAAATATTTGAAATAAACAAATAACGCACTATAGAAAATACATGCAATACATGTCAATTAATAAGCACAAAAAGTGTAGTTCTAAATAATTTACTTATGCTTCTGATACTGGCTGTTGAACTCACCATCAAAATAATAACGAAATTCTGGAAATTGCAAAGTTCACGCACAAACAGCAATAACTTTGTTACTCTAACTAGTAAAGTTTTCTACATTACAACAAACATAAAACAGCACTTGTCAATATTAGGACTGCTATTATTTGACAGATGCTTACTGCCGCTTTGTAGATAAGACGATGTCCCCATCATGCCTCGTGGTCCCATCTTGCCCCACCCTCCCCTAATTCGAAAAAAATAATAATAATGTGTTTGGCGACCCCGTAGCTGAGTACACTCCTGTAAACGTCTGAGCATCGACAAAATGAGATGGTTGATATCTACTTACAGCACCTAGTTCCGAGCAACTTGAACTTTGTTGTTTAACTGTGCCAGAATCTGTGGAGGACGGAGCAAAGTGGATATAGTTTTCTCCCCATGATATCCCACACATGTTTAATGGGGTTTAAAACCGGTGAACAGGGTAATCTCGGCAAAACATTAACGCCTGCTTCTTGAAGAAAGTCCGTAGTTCGACAAGTAATATGGACGTGCGTTGTCTTGCTGAAAACGAACATGTGGATGGCCATCTAGATAAGGTAGTAAAGTGGTTTGTAGAACATCATCAACATAACGCGCACTTGTCATACTGCCTCGAATAAAGAGAAGTGGTGATCGGCTACTATAGGCAATAGCCCCCCAAACCGTTACTCCAACAGTCCTGTGTACATGCTTCACAACAGCAAACCCAATATTATTTCGTTCTCCACGCTGGTGTCGTAGCCTTCTATGGCCACCGTGCATACCTAGATAGAATCGCGATTCATCGCTGAAGACGACATTATTCTATTCTGCTTCCCAATGCTGCCATTCTCTGCGCCAGTTTGAACGTTGACGACAATCGTCCGCAGTCGAAGGAAGCACTAATCGTGGGCGGTATGAAAAAAGTCCAAAGGCTCGAATGCGGCGACATAGAGTACCCATAGTAACAGGTTCTTCTCCAAACCATTGGTCAGCGATTTGACGCGTAGTGGCAAAACGGTCTCGTAGAGGTAGTTGTCAGAAGGGCCTATATTGACGCTCTATGGTAGGCCTCGGGTTGACCAGTTGGTCTTGTTCGTATTCCTTTATCTTCTTCTGTCCGCACGTACAATTAATATAGCGGTCAATTTCGCAATAGGACAAACCAACATTTCGATAAGCAACAATTCTATCCATGTCAAAGTCACTAACACGGTGATAATTAAGCTTATAGACGTCTTCAAACTCTATACTCCATTCACTTTAAAAATTCAGTAGATAGCGCTGCGATCGACGCCCAAATTACACCAAAGAATGAAAATTAGCGGTAAATTCAAATTATAAATTGTCGGTGTCGTAAGCGAGAAGTTTGGTTATCAAAATTTTGTAATAATAGCAAAGGGTAATATGAAATCACTACGCTTTTAGTAGTTTATTTAGAATGTTATAGTATGACTATACTATAAGGTGATAAAATAATACAAATAAAGTAACAGGAATACATTTAGGGAATCTTACAGGGGTAGTTAACGATAGCCAAAAAACTTGTCCAATCTCGGTGAAACTGTTTATTTTATTCCATATGCGACGTTTCGACGACTACAATTCGTCTTTATTAAGCTATAAAGTATAATATATTAATTTATAAAACACAATAGAGGATAACACTCAAATTACAATTAGAATAAATTAACAAGTGACCATGTAGTATTGTAAGAATAGAAATTGTGAAAATATAGCATATGTGTAAATATAATCTAAGTTTAATTGCGTTTCTGGAAACTTCAATCTCCATATATAATAGTTAGAATAGAATGCACGTTTCAATTATCATTCAGAATCAGATTCTAATGACAGATCTAATGATGATGAGGTATTTGCTGTTATGATAAATTCTTCCATCATATCTTCAACAGCATTGTCGAGTTGATACATCTTATTTTCTTCTTCGATAACATGTTTGATACAATTTCTCCGTGCACTACTATCTCCAATGTTAAGCCCCTCAATAAGTAACTTTACTTCAGGTAATTTAAAAGTTTTGTTGTTAGCTACGACATGATGCTTTACTTGAGCCCAAATAAGCTCAATGGGGTTCAGATTGCAATGATAAGGAGGCAATCTTAAAATTGTCTGACTATTGTCTTCTATCATTTGATCTATAACATATGGGATGGGATTATCGTTAATATATTTTTTTTGCAAGTTTAAGCAACTCAACTTTTAATAACGTGCTTTAAGCTTTTTAATTTTTCAATTTTAATAAAGTGTTGTCAACAACAATTCCTTTTGCAAGAAGCCATTCAATTAATTGTTATAGGCATTTTGTACTTGTCAGTTTTCATAAACAAGTTTCTTCACAAAAAACTAATAGATTCTTTTTTCGCAAAAAAATATCAAAGATAAAAGGTTCACATTCTTACAATAGCTTGCATTAAATATAGTCATTTTGATGCTAAAAGTTGAATAAATTATTACGTCTGAGCGTAACACTTCAAAAAATTATAAGAGATAAATTAGTTTTTCTTTTATAAATAACTTGAAGACACGAGTGGATGAAGGTGTCATGTTACAAAATCAAACTTTTTCAGAAATCAAGTTTTTTTTTGTAATTTTTCTCAAAAGTATTGTAACATAACCCATTCATACATTCACAAGACTCTAGTGTTCTTGAATTTTTGCAATTTTCGATGGTGCTATGTGAAAAATGCTTACAAAACACCTTCATTCATGCAAAAAAGGCAGTTTTTACAATGCGACACAGCACCTTCATGCACTCGTATCTTCAATTGTTAAATAATTAATATGAAATCTTACAATAGTTTCAATGGCCATCGTAGTTCCTGCAAATTAGCCTTGGTTGATTAATTTATGTAAAATCGCTTTCGTTGTTAAGTCACTACGTTAATTATATGTAAAATTATCTGTTTTTAAATAATAGATTTATTGTATATTTAGTTGTCTTGTTTTAATTGCTTATTTATCTGTCATTCATTGTGTTCATAATTATTTGTGTAAACATATATATTAACCTCCAGCGATTGTACGCTCTGTAGAAGCATATAAAGAAGCTGATAATATGAGCAAAGTAAGTAAAAGCTTTCTTATTGCGCTCGTATTTTACTAACCAGGGATTTGTAATCATTATATTTTATTTATTTCGGTATTTGTTGTTTGTTTTTATTGTTCGAATACCGTAGCGCCCAAGATTTAAACACGTACATTTGCGCGATCAGAAGCACGGATAAAAGCTGGTCCTATTACAAAATTTATCCGTAAATTTAGACGTTTAAGGTAAATCAGGGTTAATTTGTCGTATCAGGCCGTAGAATTAATTACGGGTCACGGTAATTTTAAATAAAATTTATGTAGAATTGGGAGGGTTAATGATTCGCATTGTGAATGTGGTGGGGCAGATAGAGCGGTGCATGTTTTAGTTAAATGTCCACTGATTGATGAGTGGCGGTCGCGTGCAGAAGTTAGGACATTAATTAAGGAGTTGAATTGGCGGCGACGCAAAACATATGTTAGAGACAATGAGTCGATAAAATGGTGGGAATTTTTTATTTAAAAAAAAATATTTAGTAGGATAGCACGTATTTAATTTAAATGAATATTTTACCCTTTAGTAGACTAGACTAGAAACTAGTGGTCTCAATTATTGTTAAATTATAGCTTTTAGCATAGTTGGGGTATATAAATAGGTATTTAAAATATAAATTTTTAATTAAATTGCTATTTGTTAGAATAATTAGCATTAAGTTATTGTTAAGTATTAGAATAGGTACTGCTACTGTTTTGTTAGCTTTTACGTCATTAGGCTGGTCTATCCGGCTATCAGTAACAAGGTCTGAGACTACTTTCCAAATCCTGCTTTCAGAGTAAGGTTTTTTCATGTTTTCCTTTCCCCTTTGCGAATGCTGGGAGAAAACTAAAATCGCGCCGTAGGCGCAAATATAATAATGGATAACAAATTAATGTATTTCTGCTAGCAATTTGTTAATTTGTTATTTCCAAACTGTAAAAAATCTTTGCATATTTGCCAATTGGTAAAGCGCTCGTCCGGCAAACGAGGGGATATAGGTTCGAATTCTGCGTGAGGAGAAAAATTTTTCTTGGGAAAAAATTCTCCTAATTATTGCAGTTAAAAGCAGAAATACATTAATTTGTTATTTTCAAACTCTAAAAAACTTGCAATCTTTCCACAATAACGGATAGTTGACCAATTTACAGTAGACTCGCGATATGTGAATTAGTCGTATTTACTTTTTATACCAACTTAAATTATCGAATGAGGCTTTAAAGAGTCACCTCGAATGTACAACTTACGAAGACATTTCTTCTTTCTATCCAATTTCCACAAACTAAATAGTCCGGATACATTTTTCTCTCGCTGTATTCAGGGAAGTTGGGGTGTGGGTGTCGGTAGATGATCTCGGCAATCTGCGCCAGGCACTCTTGTCGCACTCTGTCTGTCTATCAAACAACGCCGCGCCGCGCCGGCTGAGTTATTCCCGTTCTCTTTCGACTCCAGCAGCCCCTCCGCTGCGGACCGTCCCCCATTCGCATCGCCGCCGCCGGAGAGATGATGTCCTCCCCTCCGTAATTGTGGAGCGTGCCGCTCACCCTGCGCCCGACTCCGCGGTGCTAATTAATAAAAAGGTCGCTTTTACGTTTCCGCGTTCGTGCGGCCGTCATTGCGAACAGGCCATCGTTCGCGAACGGCGTTAAATATTAGCAAATTAGTGTAGTGGGCGCGCAGAAACATGGATGAGGGGTGGATTTATTGTCATTTTTTAGTACCTATAAAGTAGCACACCTGACGATTTCAATAAAACGTAAAACCTTTCTCTAATCATCTTTTGAACAAGTAGTGAAAGAGGCCTTTTTGGTAAATATTGAGGGTAGGATTAGGATTTAGGAGAGATACTGGGATTGTTCGATTAATAATACCGTCCACTAAGGCCGCTTGGGCTTATTGTATGTATGTATATATTGCAAGGGTGATATTACACTGCGACCTAAAAGATCTATTGTGTCCCCTGTTCTTGCTATTTTACAGCCTTCCAATCCTATTCCTTTCAGAAAGTGTAGGATATCAGAAGGCTCCAAGTTAGGTAAGTCTCCCTCTTCGATTTCACGTGCTCCCAGGTGCAATGCCCTTGAGCTGCATGGTGCTACGCAATTTGAGAGGGGATGGATGCCATCCTGTTCCCCAATCTACTCCAATCCTTTTGCTCCTCCCTTTGTTCCTTCCTTGTTGTGAGGTAGTCTCACTTTGGAAGTGGAAGGCTTCTTATGGAGGTCCTGCTCCACTTCCTGTTTATTAACGGTGTCGTCCCGCTAATAAACGTCCTTCCTCCATGGTTGATCCCACGAGAAGCTAGGGAAGAAAGGTCCACCTCCACAGAACCCCGCGTGCAGGGGTAAGGCTAAATACAATGGGGTGCGCCGGGTACCGCAAGGTTGGACTAGTAGACTGGTCTTCTATCCAGCCACGCATCCCATCAGTCTAGTCCGCCACCTTAGGATTTAGGCTTTTGTTGAGGTTGTTTCCTCTCGGTCCGTGCAGTTAAGCCAAGACCACCCATCCCTTTCGGGACCTGGTTTAACAGTTGGGCTTTCGGTAGCCGAAAACAACAACTGGCATCGTTGCAGAACCCTGTGCAAGCCCTTAGCCACGACACGACAGCTCGGGCGAGGGGTGGGCTTATTGTAAAGAGAATATTGAAGTTCATCCAAGAAGTACAGGCTCCTAAGGCTGCTTGGAACCGTGTTGAATGAGATTGTTTTTAAATCTTTTAAAGAAAGGCCAATCTCTCCAGAAATCATATATCTGAATCTCGTAATGGCAAGACAGTAACAGAAAATTTCCAAACACACTTGACTTTCAGGTAGTTCCTTTTTTCGTTGTTGTGGGAGCCGTCTGTCATGGAGTCTCCAGAAATACTGTGGCCTCTTTTCATTCATTTCTTTTACTGACTAAATTATACCAGCCATTCTAGAATCCTAGCACCTTCCACCAATCTGTACAGGTCTTTGGTTGGTTGATCGATGTAATGCTCTAGGTTCATTTTTGGCAATGTTGGTATATCCAGTGTTGACCCTTATATTCTGTAGGTATTCTTTCATTGTAAATGTCCTGTTAGGAAATCTGTTGCGATGGGAACATTATTCCTATTGAGCTGCAGTAGTTCTTCAGTCTTGTTTTTCTTACCATGAGTTTGTCTGGTTGTCCAGTGCTTTTTTTGGTTCTCTTTGCCACAACTTCTGATCTGCTTTCGTGTTTTTAGACACTCACAGAACAGATTCTGGACATATATGTGAAGCAGATGATTCCTTTCTTGCTAACTCATCGACGTTTTCGTTTTCTTCGATTGCTGAATGTCCGGGCACCCACACAAAGTGACTTTATTGCGGTCTATAAAGTTATTCAGTGTTAATTGGATCTTGGGGTTTACTAGTGTCGTCAGCATCGCCTGGTTGTCTGTACCAATATAGATTCGCTTATCTCCATAACCTTTCTGATTGATTTCAGTTCCACAATGTAATGTTGCGTAAGCCTCTGCTTGAAAAACCGTTGCATATTTTCCTAGTGCAAGTGTGATCGTTGAACGTCTTGATGTAGATTGCATCTCCAGTCCCGTTTTCGGTTTTCGATCCCGTTGGAGCTATATGGTAATGTCTTGATTATTGTGTTTAGCATAATTACTTATTTGGACCTTCGATGATCCCGGTGAACTTTTCTTTGCCGTTTCAATTTTTTCTTAATGAAAAATGATAATATTAATTATCATTATATCATATAGCCTTTGGCAACTGTGGAACTTTTCCATCTCCGGTGTCGCTTTAAATGTGTTATGTCATCTCCACCATTTACCAGTGGCTCATGTTCGCCAGAAGCAGTGTCCTAGTGTGGGCAGTGTTTAAGAGGAGTCTGGTAGGTTAAATTATTTAGCAATTTCACTTGGTATTTTGGCAATAGTATTCATTCTCACAACTTTAGTGTATTAATCAAGTTTTTATTAATTTAATTTAATTAGGGGCCAATCACGTGCCAACTACCCCCTCCCCCTATATTTTATTAATTTTACAAAGTTTTAAATAAATTTAGCTCAGTTTGTAGTAATTTATTTCCTCATTTATTGCTAAGGGCCATTATTACAATCGCGATTTAAGGATTAAAATATGGCAAGATCGAGTTTATTTATTTTTATTTATATCGATTACAAGTCTAAAGTGAAGTTTAAACCGAAGATTATTGAACTACGGTTTAAACCGCGATTGTAATAATGACAATAATTAAAATAACACCGACACAAAAATTTATTGTACGCAAATTTAGAAGCCATTTTAAAATAAAAAATTCGTCAAGTTCTTATCGGGATTACTTATCTACATAAATATAAATGCTAACGTATTTCCTTCAGAATTGCACATATTTAGTTTTTAAACTGCACGTACATACATGGGATACTTGTTTACATTCTCCCACCTAACTAACGCAAAATTATTCAGGTGTTTTTGTGATTTTATATCGACGAGAACATAACACAAAACACATGCGTTATTTAAGCGAAGATCGACGAGTAAAATATAATGGATATTCTAAGCATTTGTTCATTTATCTAAGCAAATGGGTTGCTTTCTTTTACTCAAAAAACACTATTACGATGTATTTTCTCCCCAGGAATAACTCCTTGTTATATTTATTATTTCATTTGCATAAATTTTATCCTAAGAAAGATATGACTGGTAGTTCATTTTGATTTGAAATAGATACTATAGTTATTAATTTGCGATGTCATCCTAGAATTATACTCCATTTTATTACTGTAATTAATACATATTAAATATTCTTGAACCCAACTTTTATTGCGGGAAAGTGTCTAAACCGAAGTTCATATGCGACGGCCATCTACTTTCAATAGCCGATCTTTGATGGCCGTCTGACTCACAAGGAAATAAAAGCTTTTTAATGATTGATTTGTGATTTCCAATGGTGGGGTTATGGCTCAGTGGTTCTTTAAGAGAAGCCGCCACTGCTGCAGTGTATATAATAAAGTAAGCCGAACTAGGCAAATAGTTCATCACTATGCCCTTCTGATGTCAGCTACAGTATTTTTATTTTGTGCCTTGTAATTAGATCTCATCAAGGGTGTGTTAGTGTGATTGAAAATCATTTTTGTCATTCTGTACTTAAATGTGTGTGTGTGTGTACGTGTATTTATCGGAATTTTTGCAGAAATTAAAAGCTTTTTAATGATTAATTTGTGATTGGCAATGGTTAGGCCATGGCCCCGTGGCTCTTTAAGAGGAGCTGCCCCTGGTTTCTTCGGTCTGCAAATTTAAAAGTTACATACAAGTTGCCAATGTTATTGGCGGCAATTTTCAGACGCAACTTTACCACGCTAGAGCAAGAGAGTCCTCAGTAAACATCTGCTTTTGGTTACCAATGACAAACAAAAAAAGCATTCTTTATCAAGTGATTTGTAGAAAAAATAATTATATTCCATAAGTGGTTACCACATGGTATTACTGTATACAGTGTGTTAAAAAAAGGTTGTCGGATATTTTACCCAATTGTAGTACTGGTGGAAATAAACAAAAAAGTCTTAGTCAATATGGGTCCGCAATTCAACTGTTTTTGACATATAGTTGATTGCATATTGTTTTAGTAGGATAAAAATTTTCAAAGAAATTCTGATCGCAATGTAAATTAAACAAATGTTTATTTAAAGTAAAACTAAAGAAATTGTTCTACATGTCCACCGTTCATTTCTAAGCACGCTTCACACCTTCTTATGAAAGATCGACGCAATCTTTCGAAAATTCCTGGAGTCCTCCGAATTTCCTCGCAACAATTTACGATTCGTTGCCTGAATTCTTCCAAATTGTTTACAGATCGTGCGTACACTAATTGTTTTAGATGCCCCCAAACATAGAAGTCTAGAGGTGTCAGGTCAGGGGACCTAGGAGGGCATGCAGTTGGTCCACCCCGTCCTATCCATCTCTCGTTGTAATCTTGATTTAAGAAATTTCTAACTACGATGAAAAAATGCGCAGGAGCTCCATCGTGCATAAACCACATATTTAATCTGTTAAAAAGTGGCACGTCTTCCAAGAAAACGGGTAATTCATTTCTTAAAAAATCCAAGTATATTTGTCCAGTTAAACGATTAGGGAGAAATACTGGACCAATTAAACAGTCTCCAAAAATAGCAAGCTAAACATTTAGCGAAAAACGGTTTTGGTGATGCAGTTCAACAACAGCATGGGGATTTTCATCTGCCCAGACGTGATTGTTATGAAAATTGAATATTCCGTCTCTTGTAAACCCAGCCTCGTCACTAAATAAAATCTCAGTCGCAAAATTAAGAGTTTCTGCCAGCTTTCGTAAAACCCAATGACAAAAAACCCTACGTGCATCATAATCGTGAGGAGCAAGGACTTGCACGCGTTGAATGTGGTAGGGATAGAGCTGCTGTTCCCGCAGAATTCTCCAAATGAGAGATGACTGACGTTCAGTTCTGCGGCAAGCCTTCGGGTGCTAATATTTGGGTTGTCTTCTACCCGTCTCAAAATATCTAATTCTACTGCGGGAGAAGAAACTGATCTAGGTCTACCAGAACCACCATTAATTTTAAATGAACCAGTTTCGGACAGCCGGATATGAAGTCTTGAGAAAATCTTATCACTCGGCAACAACCGATTTGGAAATTCTTCGGCATACATACGCCGTGCTTCAATGGCATTACCATTCGCACGACCGTACATAAAATGCATATCGGCCATTTCTGCATTTGTGTACTTATGCATAATTTGAGAACAAAAAAAAAATTGACGCAAATGGTGAAATAATCTGATGACAGATGTCTGACAGAACTAATTTTAAGTCACAATCAGTTGTTTAACAAAGGGAACTATTCTCAAAACCGAAAAATGTTTTTTTTTTTATTTTAAAATATGCAATCGACTATATGTCAAAAACAGTTGAATTGCGGATCCATGTTGACTAAGACTTTTTTGTTTATTTCCACCAGTACTATAATTGGGTAAAATATCCGACAACCTTTTTTTAACACACTGTATAACGATATACGTTCACTTCATACATTATAGAGATTAATTATAGTGAAGTTTTGGGAATAAATTTTTAATGGATTTTTAAATTTTCCAAACATGACCAAACGCACATCTGGATTGTAATTTGTTTTATAACGCGCCTGTACGTCATTCCTACAAACGGTGAAAAAAAATACACGCTCGCCGAAATCTATTTAACGAAAAGCGTCAAAATCGGGCGCCCGGAACGCAGTCATTACGTCGGGCGCCTTCTAATATATCGCCGATTAGTTTAAATCGCAATCACCCGTTAACTAACACCGTTAAAACGATAACGAATTCGGCCGTGAACACGGCAAAAACGAATTCATTTTCGACGAGTCCGGAGAGTCAGCGAAATAGCGCGTCCAATAAATTATTCGCCTCGGTGAAGGGGGCGGCATTCGGCCTGGAGGCGTAAACTGGAACGGGTCGAATGCATATTACGTGTATACAACAATACAATACAACACGCATTCGCTTTGCCCGTCCTATATTGACGTGGATGTGTGTGTGTGTATGCGCGACTGTATTTACGTATACCGAGTAGGTAATAGGACGATAGGAAAAGTACAAAACGGCCTTTGATATACGGCGTACAATCTCGGAGTGCCTAACATGTCGTAATGGGTACTTTGGAAAAGGATGTGGGTGGAAGCGACGCGAAGGGATGTGTTTCGTAGGCTTTCGTACGCTGATGGGGTCGCTAGTAAAAGGGCACTGGCGTTAATAGGCCACTAAGGGCCACGCATCAATAACACTTGTGGTTCCGTTCTTATATATGCCAACTGCTCGCGTATTTCTGCTTATAGATATGTAACCCAAATATGTCACTGCGTTTGAAACTACGACAGAATTATGATAGCGTGATTTTAAATCATAGGATTTTGATAAAATAATAAACGATGTGCATTTCTTTAAGGTTAATAATATAATTTATCATAAAAAATAAAATAATATATTGCTATCTATGACATAATTTGATTTTTAACTTTAAGCAGGTCAATATGATTGTTATGTTATAAAATTCAGATTTAGTTACAGCAGAGAGTATATTTAAGAAATCAAATACTCTTGGCTTACTGTGGCAGTTTTCTTATCATACCTATGCTGTGCAGCGATGTATAAAAATATTTTGAATCAAACAAAAATGCGAATCAGCTTTTTCAATGTAACGAGAAATTTTCACAAATTCTAAATATGGGATCTTAATTTTACTGATTACAATAATAAAAACAACGACGAGCACCACGTTGGGACTGCCAAATAAATATGCTGTGTACTGAATGAATTAATTAAAAATTGCAAAACTGAATTAACAACGGAAAAGAAAAATTAAATTAGCTAGCGCAACGGAAATAATTTTTAAATTGAACAAAACCTCAGAGTTACCCTCCCGAATAACGGGGTGCCTACCACAGCAGTATAGTATTTCTTTCTAAATTTAATAACCGAGATATTTATTTCAAATTATCATCAATTCAACATTTTACGAAGCTTGTATTGTTACTATACATTTTGGTGGATGCGCCACGTGTTTCAACTTTTTTATTTCAAACTTTAGTAAAATTTCATACAGACGCAATTTTAACCTTAAGACACCAATTCACTGGGAAAAAGAAAGCAGTTAAATGCTTAAAATATTCCTAATTTTCCGCTGTAAAGCTGCAGTAGGTAGAGAACACCTGCCTACCTATAGTCTGTTTTTAAACTAGGAGGAGCGTTTTATATTCTCCGTGCCAATGCGATTGGTTGTTTCGCAGATAGGTTTACACAGACGAAATGCAAAATATTACAGTAAATTTGACATATCGATGTCAAACGGTTGACAATTTTCGTCTTTGCTGTTTTCGTTGTTCTATTGCACTGTCAAACGTAAACGACCCCGTTTTTTTTAAGAATGCAATAATCAGTAATGTGTAGGGGAGAGTGGGGGCACGCTCGGACACTAAACTTTAAAAACGGATTACATTGTTATTTAATGGGGTATGGAAAGTTTCTCACATACACTTTAATACGTACACATTTTTGTATGAGATGCTATATAAGAAATACGATAATGTTGCATTGTTTTTCTCGAATTTTTCAAATTTACCGCCAGAGTGGCCTAGTGATTTATCTGGTAATATTTACAGTGTAAATGTGGCTTTTTTTCATTTGCTCCTCTTAGTTAGAAACAGACTATAGGATTAAATTTTTCATTCATGCGGCTTCTGTTAAATGAATTCAGTTTTGATGTCCGTTACTGAACACGCTAGAATTAAATTAGTGGCAATAGTCGTCTATCTCTGATTCTTCATTGATGTACAGCGAAAATAAAATTATTATGTTGCTCGCAATGTACAGTCCTGGTCTAAAAAATCAATAAATAAATTAGCACAATGTGATATTCGTTATATCTTAGAAATATAAAAACAAACAGAATTTATTAAGTAGTAAAGAAAATGTTTCTTTTTGATCTTTTTTTGTCGAAACCATTAGATGTTTTTGAATTAATACTTTACTTATTATTAACCACAGTTATAGTGCGATTCTATTGTATATCTTAGCGCCTGTAAGATTCTGCATAAGCATGTATTATGGATGCTTACAGACTTACAGATAACCTTACAGACGCTACAGATATGTACAGAATCTGACCGTTAGTTAGTAAGTGATAGCATTCATATGGTTCGTTTAATCGTTCCGTCCATTTGTGACCATTAGGTCTATTGTAGAGGGGATGTTATTTTATCCTACAAGTTCAGGCCCTTAAGGTAGCTCAGTATGTTGCTGAATAAGGATGTTTTCAGGTCTTCTAGGGAAGAATCAGCCTTTCCGAAGGATGCATACCTGATTCTTGTAGTAGCAAGGATATAATACTCAAAGGTTATAACAATAATATCTATTGACAATCACAATTTAAAACAATTGAAGATGGGTATAGGGAATGTTACAGCAAATAGGTGTAGAATTTAATTCTATATCCAAAAATAACAAGTTGTTTGGAAAAACTTAGTTTTGCAACTCTCAAAAACTCCTTTATATATCACTAATTTTTAAACAACTGTATAATCCCACAGCATTTTTTACTACGTTTTGGTAAAGCAATGTTAGTACTTATTAATTTTAAAGTGGATGATTTCTGACATTTAAACCAAGTGAGAATTAATCAATTACATACACCATGTAAACGTCAAACTTTTTACAAAAATAGTAATATCTTAAAAACAATTGAAGATAGTAGATTTAAACCCTTAAGAGGGGATGGTTGCAGTATACGCGAAAATTACATCGAAGTGGGCCAATGTGTCTCCCACTACCACGGTAGGCTAGCGTGTTATTCAGACGTAGACGGCCGTCATTTGCCGACTATTGAAAGTAGAAACATATGTAGAGAGCCGTCGCAGACAGACATCGGTTTACACACTTCGCCGCATTAAAAATTGGGTTCAAGAATATTTAATAATTATAGTAATAAAGTGTAGTATTATTCTAGGATGGCATCGCAAAATTAATACCTATGGTATTTCAAATCGAAATGAACTACCATTCATCTTTCTTAGGGTAAAAATTATGAAAATGAAATAATAAATAAAATAGGGGAGTTATTCCTCCCTAGTTTTAAGTAATAAAAAGAAACAAGCAGCTTAGGTAAACAAACAAAGAAAATAAAAATTGTGTTTCCTATTCTCTGTAAGCCATACGTAACAGCACCCTTCCATTTATATATATACAAGACATACGTCCGTTTATGCTTAGAATATCCATTATATTTTACCCGATGATCTTCGCTTAAATAACGCATGTGCTCTGTGTTGTGTTGTTTTCGTTGAAAAAAAAAACACAAAAACACCTGAATAATTTTGCGTTTATTAGGTGGGGGTATGTAAACAAGTGATCCATGTAACATGCAATTTAAAAACTAAGTATATGCAATTCTGAAGGAAATACGTTGGTATTTATATTTAGGTAGATAAGTATTGCTGATAAGAACTTTTATGTACTTTTCATTTTAAAATGGATTCTAAATTTGTCTACATTAAATTTTTGGTGTCGGTATTATTTTAGTTAGCAATAAAAGAGGCAATAAATTACTGCAAGCTGAGCTAAACTAATTCAAAACTTTGTAAAATTAATAAGATGGCGGAGAGGGAGGGGAGTAGTTGGCCTGAAGTTGGCTCCACCATTCAATATTGTCACGAGCCGTCATTGGAGTCAGATAAAATTATCGTCAGAGAAGGAGCAATAAAACAATTACAGACGTTTAAAGTGACTTTCTTATGTCTTGAAATTCACTGTACTTGAAATTGAACTCACTCGAGTATGTACCTTGTGATCCTTACCCGAGTATATTGTGTACTATCAGTATCAATCGAGTACCTATATAGAGCTTACCGTCGCATCGTTACTGTCACTCATTTGAAGTAGAAAGGTTAAATATTCCGATAATTTGGAATAATGAGAGTTTTGAGTTGCTTTTTTCTCATTTCGTCATTTCGTTTGCCATAATCATTCAAAAAAATGTATTAAACAATAACCCGATTTGCTTCTTTTATCAACAATCGCATGTGCACACCCTTCACGAAACTCCCTATCCTTTAAATCCTTAAATCCGCGCAGAGGACACCTGTACAGAGACACAACCGCCGCGCTCACCTGTAGACAATAGCGGATGACGCCGCCCCCGCAACTGATACCGCCCTACCTCGGCGATTATTATCGCATTTAGCAACCCCCTCTTCTCATACTGTACACCGCTGTCAACGGGCAAGCACGTGGTCTGTCTCCCGCACATACCACCGAACAACTCGAACACGAGGGAAAAGCGGGCCGCGTGTCTTTATGCCGTCGACGCGACGCTAAACCGCTTCCGAAATAGACGCTATTTACGGCGGGTTTTGCCCGCGGGTGGTGATCGCGTATACGCAATTCTGAAGTTTTCCAAACTTTCCGATGGCACTTCGAGATATCGGCGACTTCGAGTGAGGCATCGGGGTTACGATTCGGACGGCAATCCAAACCTGTTGGAGCCGCATCGTGAAACTTTGGAAAGGTACGTAAATATTGTGATTATTTCCAGGTATTTATTACTGTCATTGCTTTATTTAATTTCTATTCGAGATTCTGGACGTCTTTTGAAATGTGATATAGAAACAAATACGCTTCCTTGGTTGAAAACACGGGTGGCCAACCCAAGTGATCTTTCGTGTCATTTTGAAAATGCATTATAGGCATAGGTCTCTGGCCATTACTTTTTTACTTTTAAATATTTTTTAATAAAAATCGATACATTTTATTCATTATAACTTTTCAATTATTTAACCTGTTATAATTTATTATTCTACTTAGTTATTGTTTATCATTTCCGGTTTTACTGGAAATATTGTCGAATTTAGAATGTTAAAGGGAATACGATATATTTTGGAATATTTGAATCCCACGTAATTACTTGTCAATTTTCGTATGTAACCTTAACCACGAAAAATTTGAATTTTGGTTTTTCAATGCTGCAACTACGCTAAAAATATTCCTAAACGTTAACATAACATCAAAAAATTATAAATGTTACAATCTCCTGATCTTTCGTTTATAATTAGGTTAGGCTTAGTGATAAATAAAGTGCGATTATAAGTAATAAGCACTTCGCAATTCAATTTAAAATTGTGATTTTTTTACCTACATTAAAATTATTCTTTCACTACCGATATCAGTTAAATTATTAGCCACCTTCAGGTTATATTGTAAATAATTAAATATAACAGCTAATTAAAAAATTAAAAATTTCAAGACAAAAAGTAGAAATATCACAAGCGACTTTTTGTCTTCAAATTGATCAATTTTCTAGTTTCTTAATTGACCATTTATTCATTATTTACAGTTTCACCTGGAGAAGACTAATAATTTAGCCAAAACGTGTAGTTAAAGAATAATTTCAAATTTATTCAAAATTATTTAACCTGTGTTTAATTAATTATTATTTTTTCATTTCCTTGGGTATGCCGGTTTTTGTTTAATTATAAAGATGTTCTTTTTACGTTTCAGAAAATTTATTGTTTCCTTTTTCACATTTTATTTTTTATCATTAGTTATTTCCATCTTTTTTGTTTTCACCTTTGGGGTGTTGTCAATAATTTTTTTTTAATTACATTTAAACTTAAAATTGTATAACACGCTTGTACATTTTACAAATCAACTAACAAATATATACTGCTTTGACAACACCCCAAAGGTGAAAACAAAAAAGATGGAAATAACTAATGATAAAAAATAAAATGTGAAAAAGGAAACAATAAATTTTCCGAAACGTAAAAAGTACATCTTTATAATTAAACAAAAACCAGCATCCCCAAGGAAATGTAAAAATAAGAATAATTTCAATGTAGTAAAGATATCACAAGGTGAACTAATTAGGAAGGTATTATTACCACACTTCTCTTACCACAAATGTTCAATGTTTCATAGGTCTACTAGGACATACCTAAAGTACACTTTTCAATTTTTTTTTACAAAACGTGTTTTGTTTTTAAATGGAACCTAATGAATCATCTGCCTTAAGGGAGTCGGTGCTCATTGTTATTTACTATGAAAAGCTGTATTCTTTATTTTCTTTTTTTTGGAAACCACTCCATCAAATCGATTAAAATTTTCCGTACTTGTTTTTTGATATCTAAAGGTAATTTATAGCTGAGGATTTAAAAAAAAATCTCTTGAAAAGGAGAAGTTACAAAACTTCAAAAATAGATGTTTTCCTTTTCAAATTCAATTTTTTTTCTGACCCTGCCAAATAAAAGCCAAAAAGTTGTCAGTCTTAATTAAACATGATGCGCTTATGTACATATTAAAAAAAGAAAAATGACAATACGTTAATTAACAGCTGAGAAAAAGAAACATAAAGAATACAGTTTTTCCTATTAAATAACAATAAGCACCGACACGCTTAATCTAAAAGAAAAGCTTTTGCCGGTTCCAATGACACCAAGCCATTTTTTTATAAAATTTTGATCAATGTTTCTATAATATTGTTTTCTATGTTCGAATTTTTTTTTTTTAGCTAAATTTTCTTTTCATTTCAAATCCATTGTTATTTTGTTATAGGATGCCATTCACTGAGATGTATTCTATTTAGAAACGATATTAAAGAAACGTTGATCAATTTTTTTTAGATAAGAAAGAACTTTTACACACACAACGATCACAACCAATTGATTTAGTAACTATTGTTTAATTCTATATCAGTGGGCAACTTTGCTATTACATCCTTATTATCTCCAATTTTAATGCATATGGATATATTTGGCATTTTTAATTTACAGAGAAATGACTTTGAACACTAATACAAAGCAAGTACTGGTATCATTGGAATCGGGAAAAAATTCTAGTTTAGATTAATGCGGAAGCCCGAGTCGTTAGTGTACTTTGTTACGTCCTACTAGGCGCATAAAACAAGAGATTGGAACAATTCTGTTTTCTCGATATTAGGTTAATGGTTAAGAATATTTTAAGTGTATTTGCAACACTTTATACTATTCAAATTGCTGGAAACTGGAAATAAAAACAAATAAAAACAAATTATATGTTTTCGGACCCAGGAAAAATTAAATATGCCAAAATATGCTCCAATATGGTGCTTCATTTCAAATTTTAAATTATGAAATTTTTAAAAATTATACGAGAGAAAAATTGAAACTAGTAATCATGTATTAATACATTTTGTGAACAAATGAACGAGTTTTTTACTCTTTTTTCCCCTGCAATATTCATCGTTTATTGGATGCTACAGCAAAAAAAGTTATGAGCTGGGATATCTGGAACTATTAATTTGAAGGTAACGTTTTTTAAAAGTTTGAATTTGTAATAATTTCGAAAGTGTTTCGTTTTCTTGTTTTTTGGATTATGTAACTTGAAATGTATCCTCTTATTTTCAATAATCATGAAGTGAATGTTTTTATTTGCAAAATATAGGGATTAAATAAGTGAGACTTTAATTGATATAATATACAGAATGCAATGGAATGGAATATATGAAAATGGATTTGCGTCTTCATAATGTATATTTGACTAAATTTGCAAAAACCTATCTCCTATATTTATTTTTCTTTATAAACTTCAAACTTTTATTTTTGCAAGACAATTTCTTTGAAATATTTACTCAAAATAATGCACAAAACAAAAACCTTGCAATAAATCACATTAAAAACAAAAGTAGGTAATACATAAAATAAAAATATTTGGTGTTGTTGCAAAATTAATACGGCGGTTCACGAAAAAATCAGAACTGTTTAGCCCAATGGAAAATTAGGGGCTCTATTTTGGGCTTATTAAAAAAATAGCAATTTCGCGTTCGCCGATTGCATGATCTACCAATTAATGTGTGGAATTTTAAATTGTCTGAATTTGCGCAAAATACTCTATAATTATAATGTCGTCAAAAGATGGTGAATTTTGGTCATTTCAAAATCAAGATGTAGTGTAAGTTGTCTGTGTGGACCCCATTCTATGTATTAAATAGTCTGTACAAATAGACTATTTAATACATAGAATAATTGCAACGATAAACACGCGCATGTCACTAACATGTCACCTAAACTAAGGAACATATAACCAAGAACGGACACGTAGCAGATTTTGTTAACGTGGAACCGCCGGAAGTCAAGCTCTCTCAAGCTAAAATAGTTCTTGACAATCATTTGACAGTTTTCGAGGTTTCTATAACCTATAAACATACATTCAAACGAATAACAGCTGTGATGAACGACCATGTCAATCTGATAGGTAGCAAATTTTAAATGAGCGCGCGCAATCGCCATCTTTTTTGAGTTTACTCTAGCCAATAGTTGTTAATAAGAAGTCTGAAGCTCACGAATTTTCTCCGCTGTAATAGTCTTACTATAGCTTGCTTTAAATATAGTCATTCTCATGCCAACAAGTTGAACAAATTACTCCTTCTGGGTGTAACACTTCTAATGTCATCATTGAGTATATTGTTACATAATACTCGAGTATACACAAAATATTATAATTTTATATTCGCAGTTTTTTACTTGAGATATCTCATTCATGGGCATATTCATAAATTGATATAAACTACGTACCAAACAAATTGCAACATCTTGAAGGAGCTGAGTCACAAAGCTGGAATGTTAGTAAGTTTCAAGTAGTAAATCATAACAATGAGCAAAAATTTATCGATAAAATGTCACATCTCCACGATTGTTTACGCACTATCTAACTCTGTCAGGCATGCTCTGAATAAGATGATCAATGGCATCTTGGGAGATTTCATCCCAGGCTTGCTGTAAATGACGACGAAGTTCCTGCAAGATGCTTGTGGTAAACGCCTTATTTTTGTAGCCATCATATCCCACATATGTTTGATTGGGTTTAGGTTTAAATCCGGAGAGCGAGCAAGCCAAGGGACCTCTTCTTCACGTATAAAGTTCTGACTTCTGACAGATGATTATCAGCGAATTTTTACATGCAGCTTGTTAAGATTTCAGCTTAATTTGGACGGTAGTTTATTATTACTTGTATATTTTTACATAAAAATATTAACTGTTTATCATAAGTTGTAAGTATTAATTTACATAAAACGAATCGAAAGTATCTTTTCCCAAGTGTAGCTTTAAGAATTTGAAAACTTAGCTATCTAAGTAAATCTATATTTGAAGTAGAACTTATAGAGATAGCAGCAGACATTTTTTCCCTAAAAAGAAGTCTTTACAAATATAATCCATTTTCCAGCACCTTCTTTCTCCATTTTTTTTTTTTTCGTAAATATGTCAATACCATCTGTTACTTCAAAAACCGAAGCCGGCGAAAGTCCCGACGCACCGCTAAATATTAATAAGTAATGAACCGTGTACGGTTGCGGGGCCACCGCCACAATCAATTCGAATTACGAGCGACAAATATCCATCTCTCTGCCGGCGTTCGCAACACCGCAAACGCGATCACGTCCGCTTGAAAGAGGGTTGTTCCGTGACCCCTGTCCCCCTACACGGGTCACGGATACCGCGTGACATATGTAAGTTTGTGTCATTTCCGGCAGTTGCATTTCCGTCGCCAACATGGCGCAAGCAAACACACGCGATGCATGCGTTGTATCTAACTTTACAGGGCGCGATACTTTTTTCCCCGCGTCACGTCGATGGGAAAACACCCCCCGAAAACCAAACGTGTTCTTTTGAAGACAGTTTATGTGTTTTTATTTAGCGGCGATGATGTCGTTAAAGCAACCGCGTAAAGATGGGAGATTACCGCGGGTTATTTTTAGGTCGTTTAACCCTCATGGATGATTTTTTTTCTGTTGTTTTTGTTTTGTAGCGCACATAAAGGGAGAAAGAAAATGTTAAATGGACCATAGAACTGCAATACGAACAATTTTTAGTTTTAAATAGGATCAATTCTTTGATGTGTTGTGTTCTTTGAAAGCGTAAAAAATATTAATTTGTTGTAGTAGTCCAGGATTTTTAGACATTCGCTCCGTAAAAGAATCCTGATAATTGAATTTTCGATTGGATTATGTCAGATATGTCAATATTACCAATAATCGCTGTGTTTCTTCACCTGACGGCAACTTTCATTGCGCTGGAACTCGGCAACTATCGATTTAACAAAAAAAAGTTTTATACAAAAATTGTAGAAAATGTTATGCTCTACAACCTTGATCATTACATTTTTTTCGTATTTCCAAAAATTATTGAGATATTTTCAAAAAAAAAAAACAAAAATTTGTCTTTTTAATCGACTATATCTCGGCAAATATTAACAATAGACAAAAAAGTTTCAAATAAAAAAGATGGAAAATTGTATCTTCTACAAAAAAGGTCCTCACAATTTTTAACATAAAACCCACCGTTTCCGAAATATTTGCAAAAAGGCGTTTTTCAAGATGGCGGCTAACGCTAGCGGTTTCGGACGACACAAATTCGGTTTTATACTTAGGGGACACCTCTGACATAATCCAATCGAAAATTCAATAATCAGGATTTTTTGCAGAGCGAACCCGTTTTTGGTGCTAAAATTCCTGGACTATGGCTAATTCAACAAAACTAAGTATTTAATCAAACATGTATACTGTTTTAGAGCTGATTGAAATTGCACACTGAGAAAACGACAGACAGTAGATTAATAAATGTTGTTGAGCTAACCAAAATTATAGTTTATAGCTAATCTAACAAGAAACACGTATCGAATGCAACCATATTATTTCGGTTACTTCTATTTTTAAAATTAACATGCCCAGTGAGATAATTTGAGCAATAAGTGTTGTCCGATTAACAAAGTGATCGTTAGTAAACAAACAGGGGTTAAACTAACTAAAATTGCAGCTAATTTAATGGAATTATAATGTTGAAATTACTCTTTTCCCAAACCGTGCCTTAACTTTTCTAAACAATCGCTCTGATCTAAAAATTATTACAGCAAAGTTTTGTAACCATTTAGTAGCTAATACGTTAAATATGTATATTGCTATGTACACTGTTGAAAACTTTAACACTTTTTTGACTAATTTAATAGTCAGGAGAGGTCCACACTGTTTTTCGTGTTATTTTGTCGAGAACTATAGAAGTTTAAATTTGACGAACAAAGATAGTCAAGTATTGTTTATTGCCTAAGGGGTTTTTTGTCCAACTAACACGTGGAATTATGATATACTTCTAGTCACATTTTATTTGATCTAGACTAGACAAATTATCTAGCTGTTTAACTAAATGAATGCGATCTATTGGATGATTTAACACCGTTTTCTAAACACAACGTCTTTTTAATATGCAACTCCTATTTCTTAGTGCTATAATATTCTCCTCTTTAAGACGTTTTCTCAATTATAAATATACAGAACCACTCATTCAAAAGTTTTGGTTTCAACTAAAACGTATTAATTTTAAAATGTTTTTTGAGAACCATTATAAAATAAGTGAATGTTTATGCTATTTGATTCGAATCTGAACTAATTACGTAAATAGTTGTTCCCAATACATCTTTAAGATGTTTAAATTTTTATGCCCACTGGAATTAACGTTTAATAACACAAGGTTACACTTTGCAGGTCAGTCACATTTGGTGGTTTGTTTGGATATGTTAATACGCAGAAACAAACTCGAAAACAGATACACGTGCAATGCAGGTGGTGCGTATAATGCAATACCGTATTAGATTAGTGGGTTTCTATATTTCTATCCGAGGAAAAATTCTGATTGGGTTGATGCTTCTGAATGTCTAGAGAAAATAGTAAATCCTCATATATGAACAAAGAATTCACACCAAATTCTAGTAATTCTGTTCTACTAAACACATGTAGTCAATTCGTCTGGCAAAGTTTGTAAAAATCAACACTAAAATATTTGACTAGCGCAAAATTAACGCCAACACCGTAATATTTTTAACAGTGTAATATATGTTAGATCATGCATAAAATAACAACCTACATCTTTTATTTTGTGTACAGAGTATCCCACTGGGTTTTTGATTACAGCTCTATTTTTGATTTTAACAAAAAAAAGTATATAAAAGTTTTACAGAATTCAACTGGTCCCCACTTCATTAGCGCATTAACATTTAATTAATTTAAATAATTTCAACATTTAGCAATTTTGTTTTTAAATTTAAGAGATGGAAAAATAATATATAAATTATAAGTAGTAAATAATGAATTATATAAGTAAATTTTAATTTTTTGACTAATTATCTTCTAAAATTTTGGGTAAGATACCTATATAATTCTATTCTCATATCATAAAAGTTTAAATGTAATTAGAATTTATTATAATATAACTAAATAATTGTTTATTACATATTAATTGTCATTGTTTTAATTCATTTGAAAAAGCAAGATGTATTACATTTGCGAAACATCTAATAAAACTTCAAAATTATTTAAATAATTTTATTCCTTTTCCGATACCAAGATAACCTAAAATTAAATTAAAAATGATATTTATTGATAATTAGCAGAAATAATAAAATTTACTTTTAATAGGGCATACCATGACAATTATTTCACCAGCACAATTAAAAACCAACCAGATTTATCTATCTTTAATAAAAACAGACGTACTAACCTCTGGAAAACGGGAAACAGGAAAATGTGTGGAGAATTAAATATGTATATTATATAACAAAATTATACTTTGTGCGTCGACTGGTTTTTAAAGAAGTCTCCTATTCTTGTCTACTTTATCATCTATGCCCTCTTCCTAGCGGACAAGTCTCTTCACTTGCGTAGGCAACTGATATCTAATGATGTCGCTTCCTTCTGGTGGCTAATATATTCGAGCACTGCTTTAAACACTTTAACTCCTTCAGAATGTGAGATTTGTTTGATTTCTTCCTCTTCAAGATCTTTGCTAATAGTCTCGCTATTCATCATCATTAGTACAATATAATCGTCGTTATTTCGTTGTTACCCGTCATTTTCCATCCACTTTGTGATGTCCTCCAAATTAACACTTTTACAGCCAGGAATTTTTACGGAGTCATTAAAGAAACTAGTCCTTGATTTTCACTTGTTTCATTAGTCAAATCCAGATTCTCAATTTCGTTGCTCATGTCAGATTTGTTATCCAATAACCTTTTCCATGATCGTTTGAGCGTCGTTGATAATATTTCCTTCCAGCCTTCAGCTATCCATTTAATAATCTTGTGATCCGAAGGAAAGCGTTGTATCAAAGATTATACCAAGATTCTTAAACTCAAATTTCCAAGATAAATTGCTACCCTTGATTTGGTAGGACGATACGCAAGGTGAAAACGAACGAGTATATTACGTAAACACACAACATTTATCAACGTTGAACTTCAATTTGAAGGCATCACACCAACTAGCAACAGCATTTAAAGTACGTTTGAGCTTACTCATGTCAGCAAGACAAGAAATTTCGGAGAAGATCTTGATTATCATCAGCATATACGAGAATGGGAAGGTCGAGGCTTGAAAAACGAGTAGAAGAAAGTAATTATGAATTTGTCATATTCATATTGTCTCTGCAACAATAATATAGTAAGTATTATCATGGTTTTATAAAAATAATTTGTTTATTTTAACTTTTTTTAAAAACTCTTGTAATTATTCTAGTGCTGGCTTATACTATTTCAAAAAATTTTACTGAAGAAGACTATTTGCGTAGTCGAAACGTATATTAATCCATTGACAAATAAACATGATGTATTTTTCACTAAATTAACTCAATTAAATGACAAGTCAAGATATACAGAAAACTGCATTTTCTTTATTAAATCACTGGTTATAAAACTTATATATTTTTCAAGTATCTTGGTATTATCTTAAACTGTAAACTATGTTTAGTGCTACATTAGTGGTTAAAGTGGTTGGTTTTAGTGTGAAATATGTAAAGATATAATGATTTATAATTCGATTAAAATATTCCATAAAATTAAGTAGAAAAAATGATTACCAAGAACTCTTGCAAGGTTTAAGCACAGCACTGTTAGTTTCGTTAGATTTACGAAATACTTTGTACCTTTTTAACGCATTACATTCCTTTCTAGTATAGATAGACCACCCATTATTCCACTATGCCCAAAATTAACCACTCTCTGTCGAACAAGTTGCAACAGAGGCAAGCAAACACAATAAATTATCGACAAAATCGCAATTTCAATTTATAGTTATATCATTGTAAAAGCGCGTACCTACAGATCGAATTACACACGTGCGTAGGTAACTACGCGGAAACTGTACTCCAAAGGGGAAACAGTGCGGTTGGGTATACGTGCACATACCTCGCGTTCATCTATAAAAGCCACGAGAATTCATAGGTGACGCGTTGCACAAGACACACGACGTGCAAGCGAGGGTATTAAAAAATACGAGTGCGGCTCGCGTATTGAGCTGTCACAGAGAAAAAAAAATGGAAAACTCTGAACTGCACCGCGTTAACACGCCCATCCAGACTATTCACATCAAGGTACACAGTACGTGTTCATTTAAATTTTTGATAGCCTCTAGCTACTAGATTTTAATATGCATGATGTGGGTATACAGATATGCTTTGCCGACTTCACAAATTTGCGATAATAACTCGCGTATAGTTACTGACAACGATTTATAAACTAAATATTGTAAATGTAGATCTTATAAGACAGAACTAGAATTGCGAGACGGACATGTAAATGAGCAACCAACGCTTTCTAACCATATAAGCATATAAATGCTACAAAGGATCCGCAACTTTACAATTCACTCTTGCACTGGGATACGTACCAATGCCCTGGAGGCTGATCGGAGTCACTTTTACTGCAAAACCTGGCGAAAAGTGGTAGAATGGATGTCTGATGTCATTTAAGATTCACGAAATTGCTGGATAAACCCATAAGGGATGATGTATTACCATATCGGCCATTATATCAAAATCGGCATACGTATCAAGCAGGAAGATTCGCAAAGACAGCCTTGCATCGGCCCTTACAGATAGCTGAGAATGTTCTGCAAACCAAGGAAGTGCTTTTATGCATACTCCTGAACGCAGAAGGATCATTGGATAATAATTTCGCAGCATCAAATTTCAAAGCACCCCGGAACAAAGAGATAGAGAAAGTAAGCTGCAGATGGATGGACGTAGCATGCTGAAAGAGAGATTAGTTTAGACATTGGTGGCTCCAGTCGAAATAGGCCATCCGCAGTGGAACCTAGTCGTGGACGAGTTACTAGTAAAATTGAGCAATGAAGGTCATAAAACTTTGGGATACACAGATGATCTTGTCATCATGAATGTTCAACAATATAGTGCAAAATACTCTACAAGGTAAACAAGAATGGATCGAGAAGAAAGGTCTTAATATCAGTCCAATTGACTATAATAGCATTCACCAGGAAGAGGAAGTTAGATAGTCTTGGATCGCTAAAATTCTGAAGTGGAGAAATAAAGTTGTCAGAGAAAGTGAAATATCTTGGTCCAAGTTTGTTTGGTATCGACAGATGCAGAAAATTAAAACCAAGGCGGACAACAACACTTATAGAAGACCCCACTGAAAAAAAGGAAATGTAGACAAAATATGATTTACTGAATCTACAACTTAATAGTTAAATCCACTTATTCATCATTAAATCACTTATTCATGTCTGGTATGGTAGAAAAGGATGCAGCGGCAAACTGAACATAGCAAGGTACAGAAGGTTGCATGTTTAGAACTAACAAGCGGAATGAGGACTACTCCCACAGCATGAATAAAATACGTGCTAGACCTCTCTCCTCTCCATTTGGTGATGATGGGCCATCTCAGATTCCAAGAGTTACCAAGCAGCACATATGCAGGATAATATTGTTCGCCGAAGAGGAAAGGAAAAAAAATGTGTCGATCTCAGACGAGAAGCCAAGAAACTAGTACAAAACACGAGCGAAAAATAGATAGAAAACGAAATGAGAAAAATAGATGAGGAAGAAAAAAATAGGAACTCAAAAAAGTTTTATCAAAGGATAAATAAACGGAAAAATAATAACGAGATTAGAGTAAGTAATATAAAAAATAAGGCGGGACTTGTCACAGAAAATGGGGAGCAGACGAAAGCAGCAGTGATGGAACATTTCAAAGAACTATTAACAGAACGTCATATAACTCAATAACTCATCCAACATCAACCAATTCCTCAAGAAGACTAAAAAATCTTTCATTGAAAATGCTTAAACATTCTGTCGACGGTCTATATAAACGGACAATATAAATTTTCTCGCAAAAAACATACACAAAATTTTGTTCATCCGTTTCCACAACCGAATATTTTGGATCCGCTCTAACGTCATTTCTAATAAAACTACGCTTTCTGCTTTCAAATTACTACGAGAATAAAAGTTGACAATTTGAGTCAGTCATTACTGATGATACATATGTTCAAATTATGAAATTCAACGGACGAAAGCCAATGTTTTTGAGGATTAAGAATATACATTTTTGTGTATTCTGTTATAAAGTTACTTATAAATATTTATCATATGTGAGAATTCATCCATATGTTTTGCATCGCGGTAATGTAGCAGACATAACAATTATACACTGAAAACCTTATATATTTAAACCAACCAAATATGTTTTGTTAAGTATATTTTCTTCGAAACAAACATGCCCTTCCCTGTTTCAAATATATGCGAAAAATGTATACTATTGACTGAAACAAAATATTTGCTTAGACAGTTTAATATATTCAAATAAATTATTTAGTTCAGTATGGTCTTAACACAATAATATAGTTCAACTTGGTAAAAATGTTGGATTGGTTCAATTACTTTCATATTGTTGAGATAACATCGATACTTTGTTAACAAATTTGTTATTTTGTACTTTGTTACTGAATATCTAAATATTTGGGCGAAATATGTAGTTGGTTGGGGGTCAAAACTTATTTCTAGCCAATGAAATGGCGAGTAGACACCTGTGTCTTAGATCAACTCGTCACATGATTCTAACATGCAGGAAGAAAATAATTGGTATAAAAAGCGATCATATGATTTTGTTACTTCTAATTTATTATTTTAACAAACCCTTTAACTCCACTTAAACAATAATTACTCTTCAATTAACAAATTGAATATTATTAAGAAATAAGGATTACGCTAACCGCAATTGTAGTTAATTTAATGTAATTATTATGTTCAAATTACTTTTTTCCAAACCTAGCTCACACTTTTGTAAACAGCTTCTGTAATCTAAGCATTATTACTATGGCCAAGTTTTCTACCTATATAGTCACTACGTTCAGGTATATGTGATACAGCCATTGTTGTAAAGATGGCGCCTCCTCTATATCACTCAAACACGGTTATAAAATGCTGATTTGATGCATTACCGGAAAAACATTGTACCGGCGAAGGAGAATTCGCAAACGACATATACAATAAAAAATAAATTAATGAGATTAAAACATCTCAAATTAAAAGGGATCCCTTTATTTTCTTGATCCAACAGTCTAGCTTTACTGTACGCAAAATGCTACTGAAAATTCACTACTGCACTAATATGCATAAATTGCATATTGCATGCAATTTATTTATGCTTCTCTTATATGCAGGTTATGTCTAAAGCACGGACAAACGCGTTCGGAGAAGCGGGGAAGCGGAAAACTCAGTGGCGCTGCCTGCACGCAGTCCATGCCTAGGAACCTGCATAATATGTATCTATATAGTTTCGCGAAGCCAGTAGAGAATATTATATGTAAGGTTCTGTATTCACATGTAAGAGAACTTCATATTTACAAAGGAAAATCTAGAAAGTATTAAGTATGTGGTTACAAATTTTAAAAACTTATTAAATTACAAAGAAAAGTAACAATAATTAACATAATTTAGTGAAAAGAGCTTCCCCTGTTTTTAGCCTAATTGCATCAATATTTTGAATAGAAGTCTTGAGGTAGGGGTGTTGATTGGATTTATTAAGATTTAATACCATTTTTTGATAATCGTTTAAATTTAACGTGCCGCTAGATATAACAAATTTACCATCATTTTCAAATGTATTGTGGAAAATTACAATGTTTTAATATTAATAATATGTAAATTATTTCTAATCAATGATCAAAAGACTTACCAAGTTTCTGTTTTATTATTTTAAATAGTTAGTGACTCTTTGTTCCTGCTTGTTTTATCTTTTCTTTTAATAAAATACAAGAAATAACGAAAATGTTACTATTACCTATTTAAATAAGTAATACAATTATATATTTTATCTTGTTACAATGCTTAAAACGCATTCCAAATATAAATAAATATTTTAGCAATTCTTACTTTTCAATGAAAGCCTGAACAGAGATATTTGAGTGCTGCACAAACATAAATAACCAGCTACATCTAAGACGCCGCCAATTCATACAATATTGCGAAGACACAGCTGCGTTGTGGTTCGTATCGAACAAACAAGTTATGTATATATGCGTCATCGCCGTGCATTGAAATATGCCACGTGATTTACGGACGCATGTAGTTTTTATACATGGGTGTGCTTTTCTTACTCGGTTAAAACAACTAGAGGATTTATACGGGCAATTAGGTAACTTCCTATCGACACCTGTATGTGCGTGTGTTCACTCGGAACGCGGACCTCCTTGCTCTGGTTATGTCAGTATTGTAGTAACACTTTATTGAATAGTGAAATTCTGTGGGAAGATTTTGATATTAAATTTGATTAAGAAATAAAAGAGCTGCCCTAACAGATAAGGTAAGTAATTCTGACAAAATTATTGTTTGAAATAAAAAAGAAACGCAGTAACCTCAATTAAATATTTAATAAAGTGAAGCACAATAATACAAAAATATCGTTACTATAAAAAATATATATTTCGAATAAGCAAATAAATCTAATTCCTTCAACAAAATGCTTTGTTCTTCTGTGTGTTATTTCTATTTGAGTCAATAAAATTTATTGTTTGAAGTAAATATTCATTTGATCAATTTTACAAAATTTTATTTGAGCTTAACAGATATATCTCATTATTTCAATGAAATAATTAGTTATTTTAAGTATTACATACATTTGACCCAAAAAAACTTTATTTGAGCAAAATATTTTATTTGTTTAATTCTATTAAAGGCATTGTTAAAACAAACAAATTTTATTAACAACATTATTTGCTTCGCCTAGCAATATATTTATTTGCCCATATTTAAACAAAGATTTTAGTCAATACAACTAAAATTTGGTTGAGTCAACCAAATGGGTTTTTCAGTGTATTGCTGGTACATACCTGCATCCTGTATTTTAATTATCACTAAATATTTGGTCTTCTTCCACCTTAATTGTTAATTTATAATTAGATACCTTTTTAGTAAGCAAGTACTTTTTAATAATAGGTAGCCATTCAACGCTATGAAAGTATATTTTCCAGACTTACTTCGTCTGGATAATAAAACATTCCTCCTTAAGTTATTTCATCCTAGTCCGTCCCTGTAGGCGACTATATTACAATTTAGGATAAAGCGACTTCATTGTCAGTATCTCGAAGCAGACAATCTCATTTCAAATGAATGCCGCCGCGCTGTTCAAACACCTGGCCGCGATTTCGAAACTCCAAAGTCTACTTACTAAGCCGTCTCTAATGCGACGGCGGAAGAAGTAGCGGTAGATGGAGAAGAACGATGAAAAGGCGGAAATCACCGGGAAACCCCCGGCTGTCGCACACACCGCTCCCCTCCCCATCTCTCTCCCCCTACCAAAACTCCGGGTGCGCTCCGCGAGACTTATTAGCTTTATTCGCGTCCCATAACTTGACGATAATATCTACGAGTGGCGCACGGTGTCTTATTACATTAAAATCGAATTCGATCTGGTGGTGGTTCCATTCTTTTGCCTTCCGCGGTGGAGATAATGACGAAACTGGCGACCTGGTAGACGTAGACGCCACGCATCGACGCCGGCGGAGGCGTGAAAACCCATGAATTCAATTGAAACGCGCGAATCGGCGTGTTCGGTGGCAGATGAGCGGGTTCCTTCTTTTCAGCGGATTTAATTAACGTGGAAACTTGAATTGTATTGAAAACGCAGTAAGAGTTTCTCGTTTGTTTTAGGAGGAGAGATTGAGTCAGCGTTTTGATCAATATGGGAGACTAATTTCTTACTCCTCAGCAGTTCGTTTTGCTTAAAGTTCATTTGTTGTTTCGTTTTCTAGAATTAACTGGAAATAAGTAAACTCTTTCAATCGATAGCACTTGTTGTGATTAGGACCTAAAGGATCCCATGAATCAAACCCTTTTGTAAAATTCTCTACCTTCGTGTCAGTACGAAACCAATTTTAACAAAACATTTTGCAAAATGTTCACAAACACTTGATTTACATTTTGAATGCGCATTTTTTTTTTAGTACTGGGTATTATTAAAAACGTTTTCTCCGCTCAAATATTGTTAATAAATATCTCGAAACAGATATGTATATACCTATAATAGATATATTCGCTGCTTTCTACTTGCATAACTGGCTTAACCATTTATTTTTCTTTTTTATTATAAGACTTTACATTAAGTTATTTATTTGAACTGCCATGGGTATATGCAACTTATTGAGATTGATCGTTATCTGCATAGAGCAATCGACCATATGTTATAGTGATAACAAGCGTTATTATCAAGATTGCTTTTTTTTGTATGCAGTAAAATTATTTGTTTGTTTAGGCAGTTGGCAATTTATGAAAAAAATTATAAAAGTTGTAAGCTAAGCTATTTTGTGTCGATGACAATCTATGTTTAGGGTAGTGATAGTTGTCCTTATGTTTGATATGGTTTACTTGTTCAAAAGTATTGATTTGGAACATTTGTATGCTAACATAAAAACAAAAAAAATCTGTAGATTGGGGTAAAAAATGTAAGGAGGAAGTGTTGACTCTAATGATGTGATGAAGTGTTGAAAAACATCGCTCATAGGAGCGGCATAAGGTAAAGTCAGGTAAGTGTGTAACCGGGGCAAGTGTGTAGATTGGCTATATTTATTCTTAAAATTAAAATAAGGATGTCCTCTGTTATATTACTAATGTACTAAACTTCATACTAGTTTTACAAATAAAATTCACATCTGCTAACGTGTAATTACTTAGATATCTTGTAAATTTATCATACCTTATTAAAAAGGCATCAGTATAGTATTACACACTTGACCAAACTAAAGGATAATGCTATTAATATATAAAATGCGGAACGATTACACACTTACCCCATTTTGCTGGGAACGTGTGTAGTATTGACACTGTTTAAAATTTCTTTTTTTTTCTTCTAGTAAACCGTTGATAATTATAAAAATCCTATTTATTGAAGGCTTACAACTGGGCATACATTACGTACTTCTATGTGTAAAATTTATCAAAATGTCTTATTATGTGAACAGTGTTACATTTTCTTCACACTATGCAATTTTTACTACACACTTACCTGACTTTACCTTACTTCAGTCATTTATACTCTGCATTGCATAGATTTTTCTGGAATGCTTTCTGAAACTGTGTTGAATTAATACAAATAACTATATTTGTAAAAGTCTTAGCTGCCAAAAACTGGGGCTATAATCTTAATTTCTTTTTATTCATTTTTAACCGGGGACAACAATTAATGACAATCGATTAGTGTGATTGAATTGTGCTTGATTCTGGTCCCCAGCTTTTACTAAAATTAGTGGTTTCGCAATTTTCAAAAACTTACCTTAACCACTTCTAGAGTTATCAGATATTGATGGAAACATCACTAAAAGAGGATTTTGTTTTCAGAATCAAAGACACATCAAACATCCGATCACTCCGCGCTACATGAGATTTTATTAATTCTGAGCAATTGCTTAGGGAACACATTACATAATGTACAATCACCGAAAAAGAAATTATAAATGTTTTCTTTTTAGAGGGAGATATGTTTAGGTAATAGATCTTTTCTTATTTTTACTGAATTCTTTCGATCTTCAGTTGATAATGGCAACCAGAAACAATTATCCCGAATTAATAAAATTTCATGTAGAGCGGAGTGATCAGGTATTCATGTGATTAGGATATACGGCAAATGTGTACAAGAGTAAGCACATTTATATTTTCTGTTTCAAAAAACGACATCTATCTAATAATGATCTATATACAGGTTGTTTTATCAGCAGGGTATCCCTCTATAACTCGTAAACAGTGACGGATAGGAAAAAAGTTTTTTATAAATTGTTGTAAGATTATAATTTTTCTATAACGCAAAATTATCGGGATTTGTACAGGGTGTTTGGTAACGTCGGTACGGCCTTCAACTTTCTTTCTTTAAATACAATACCTCCAATATTATTGCATTTTCAAAAGCGCCAGTAAATTTTAAAAACATAAGATATACTATACTTAAGCGCTAAACTTATTAATTTTCAAGATATCTTCGATTTTCTAAGAATGTTGTCGCTTGCACTGTTTGAGTAAAGCGATTGTAATTTAATTATCACTTAGAAATAAGTGAATCAAATCTTGAAGTATCTTAGTACGGACCTACTTATACCTACAGATAAAGCGCAAACTCAGTCAATTTCAAATAGGTATATCTTACTTTTTTTAAGTAGAACACTCTGTATATGTTTACATCTTTGAATTTCTATTAATAAATGCTTTGATTTTGTGGGAGAAATGCATGTTACATTCATAACAAATATAGTTTTCTATAAATTAAGTGCGTACTTCTGTACACATTTACCCTATAGTGTGTCCTAATAAAATAAAAATCGACTCATATTTCCTTATCCATTATTATTTAATTAAATTAAGACTCTTATTGTTAGATGTACGCTAAGGATGTTGCATCTATCGTAATACGAGCTTCTAGACCGTCATGAATAGTTTCCTTTTTCTCTCATCTTCCTCTATATAGCTCGGCAATCTAGTACCGTACCCTTCTGCTTGCAGCGTCGCCCCAACCTCCTTCCTCCTTCACAAAAGATTATTAAGTTTGACGAGTATTTAGTGCATGCCGATGTTATTAATGTGCGGTGCGCGTTTCGCTCAAAGCGGAGCTTTGTCACGGATATAAACTCGCGGCGGTTTAATTGGCGAGTCGTCGTCGGCGTAGCTGTCGCGGAATCGCCCGCCGTCCCCATCCACGCGCGCGGTCGAAAGTAATCCGTATTCCTATATACGTGTACACGCGGCTGGAGAATATGGAAGGAGCGGCGTCGGTGGCAACGGTGGTTGCGGTTTTCTGCTACTACTAACCGCCCGTGCGTCGCTGTGGTCCGCTTTTCAATTCGCCTTAAGCCGCTTAACATTAACCGAACGACGGAATGCCGCAAATCATCGGCTCATCTCTCTCGTTTGGTGAATACCGCGCCGGTTAAGGACAGGATTGTATCTTACCCCACGTGTGTACTGCCCAGATTTATTATGTTATGCGTTATGTGTAGGAAAATATTGTAAAGAATTGGCAATAGAATAAACTCGATGTTACATAGAAAAAGAACTATAGTAAAATTTTCCAAAATTGTGGTGTGCCATACCATAATACACGGGTTTCTTTATTTTTTATTAAACCTACATTTTTGCTATGTGTAGTTTAAAAAAAAAAATGTCAATGCATTGGTGAGCGGCGTGTATACACTAAAAATTTTTTGGTAAAATTCCTGTACGAATTTAAGGCAATTTTGTGCCCCTAAAATAGTACAGGTAGTAGAAGTATTCAGAAGTAATATTTCTAACTATAAGTAATTTTTCGAAAGTTTTTTTCATGTAACCTGGAATATATATAGTAAAATTTCGAAATGTGAGTAACATTTCCAAGATTTTTTTCATGTAGTTTAGAATACTCAAAAATCAAATTTTTAAAGCAATGATAATTTTCATAGAAGACTTGTTTAAAAGTAAAATTACAAAGAAAAGTTCAGTATTTCTGATTTTTTTCCTAACAAAACGGAAAATATCGTCGAAATGACAATACCCTGGTAGAGTATATAATTAAATATACTTTATGCATTATTTAATGCATAGAAGACAAACAAAATATGAAAATTTCTAATGCTTACCCCAATACCACTGCACGCCAGTTGTCAGTTGCCCCTCCTCATTAACGGTTAATTCACAAACATGAAGGACCACCGTATGCAATGGGCCAACTGTTGTGATAACAGTCTCTGAGAAATATTTATCTGGCAAGTAGTAGATAAATAGATATTTGATAACTATGTCTGCTACGTAAAAAACTCGTACTACGCAACGAAAGTTAATGTAGTGAAATAAGAGAACTGCCATCTTCACGGCAATTTCTGTACTTGTAGAATATGTTTAATGTATTTGCTACTATAGGCCAGAAAATTTTGCTATTATATGTTTAGAACATCATGACGTGATGATTTACAGTTTTGTAATACAATTTTGACGAAAATCTAATACTACTTTAGCTGTAACTGTATCGACATTGTATAAAATAAATAGTTTCTTTAAGAAAACGTAAGTAGGTACTTGATATCATATATCCAAAAAATATTTTTTTGCTGTTAAGGTAATTTATTGGAATAAAAGATATTACTTTTAGCTATGTATAATTCTCCAAATTGTAAGAAATGTTAAGTTTTCCTAAGAGATATTAATATTTTTGTTAGTAATATTACAATATTTTTTTTCTAAGAAACAGAAATTTTCCATTAATATTCACGTAAAATATTTTGTACATTTACTCCCATTGAATGCGGAAAATTATCCAAAAAAGTGATTTTTACAAAGAAAAATTACCTATTTTTTTTTAGTGTATGGGTGAGTTTTGAACAGATAATGTTGAGTTAATTCCAACGCGCATGCAGGTTGTTTTGCATATTCTTTGTTCAAATTGTAGCAGAGTGCATAACAGACTTTAAAGCATTAAGAGAAGAGATTTTCTAATATGAATTAATACCATTAATAATGAATATAATAGTTCTAAAATAACAAGAAAACAGAACCACGTGTGACCAAACTTCATGTCATTTCTGTCTACGTCTGACTTGAACCAGAACATTCGCATGCGCGGCTTGCTTATTTCTTTATCACTTGAAAATTACTATATTTATGACTGTAATTTTCTAAATTGTAAAAAATTTTAAGCTTTTTCCAAGAGATTTTAATATTTTTCTTTGCAATATTACAATGTTAGAGATTCTTTTTTCTAAGAAACAGAAATGTTCCTATAATATTCACGTAAAATACTTGTATTATGGGAAATATTTCTAACATTTCGACATTTTTCTTAAGTGTCCGTTCATTTACCCCCATTCAGTGTGGAAAATTATCAAAACAAGTGATTTTTTACTAAGAAAAATTACCTAAATTTTTTAGTGTTTATGCAACCAATTATACTAGTTATTATTTTAACGTTTAACATTTTCTGACATTTCAATATTAATTGTTCCTTAATTTCATTAATTTTCATTTCCGCGCGTTTGACACAATTAGTCATCCTAATCTGTTGGAAAAGTTTAGTGCATTTGGTTTCTAGCCAGCTTTTATTAACTTGATGAAAACTTATCTGTAGAATAAAGTTGCATACTTAAGTTTGTTATAACGGTTTTCATTCCTATACCTATGAGATAACTTCAGGCGTAGGGTTCAAACCTCGTCGCGCTATTGTATTTATTATATACTTAAGGATAAATCACTAATTTGACCAGCTCTGGCATGCGCAGATGATCGATGCAGCATCTCCATTACCTAAAGATGCTGCATCTATCCAGACAGATTTAGATGTAAGTTCCGTGTGGTGTAACAAATACAAAATGGAAGCTTAACATCAGCAAATATTCTAAAATTACTTATACCAGAAAGAATACATATCGTCTACATACTTACCGAGTGGATGATTAGATTGAGGATAATGTTACACTGCAACCTAAAAGATCTATTGTGTACCATATTCTTGCTGTTTTACAGCTGGCCTTCCAATCCAATTCCTTTCAGAAAGTGTAGGATACCAGAAGGCCCCAGGTTAGGTAAGTCTCCCACTTCAATTTCACATGCTTCCAGATGCAACGTCCTTGAGTTGCACAGTGCTACGCAATTTGAGAGAAGATGGATGGGTGGTAACTGGTGATACAATTTGTGATCTTAAGCAATCTGAACTGAAGTCTCTGGAAACAATGCAGCCTCTTTGTATCTGCTCTGGCATTTCTCTTACTTATTAAATTATATCAGCCATTCCAGGATCCTAGCACTTTGCACTAATCTGTAGGTTTCTGGCTGGTTGATTGAAGTGATCGTCAGGGTGCATTTTTGGGTTGTCAAAAAGTGTCTGCTTTTCGCATTCACACAGAGTATGGTAAGCATCCTCTGTCATCCCTTTACACTGTGTGCAGTTCATATCTCCAGTATTGATCCTAATTTTCTATGGGTGTCCTTTTAGTGCGTTGTGCCCTGTGCTATAGATCTGTTATGGTGCAAAAATGATTCCTACTAAGCTGCAGTAGTTCTTCAGTCTTTTTCTTTAATGGTCTCCTAATAAAGTTTTTTCCATGAATTTCGTTGGTTATTTTATGCTAGTACTTTTTGTGTTTTCCTTTCACCCAACTTCTTACTTGCTTTCAAACTGTGTTTTTGGTCACTTATAGAACAGGTTGTGGGCCTATATATGAGGCTAATGATCCCTTCCTTGCTAACTCATAGGCTTGTTTGTGATGGTTTGTGATCTTGGAGTAACATTTGATTCATCTTTGAACTTTATAGCACATATCATCATGATCACAAAGGAACTTAGTATATTGAAGTGAAAACCCAGGTTTTACCATATATATTAAAATAAAATTAAGAATACAAAACGTCATATACAAAAATCAATAAAAATTTAAGTAACATCTATCTAACAATTGTTTACTGTAGCTGAATATTTAATTTCAGTGTGATACCTACACAAAATCTACAAAATCACATGAATCCTACAAGTAGGGTGCGGATTTTAGACCGTTTCTGTTGGGAACAAGTGAGAGAGAGTATTGCACAACTCATTCGACTATATGTTATCCCATAATAGTCAGAAGGTAGAGGCGAACTAAAATCTACACTCCATTTATAAGCATAAGCGGTGTCGCACGATGGCATAAATCCTCTTATCCAGGTTATCCATGAGTGAAAATATTTCTTTGCAATTACGAAAGCCTTCACAGTCCGATACACAATATATCTGTGCGAAACGGACATGGAGCTATGAAGGCTCAAGTGGGGTGGTGTGCACAAAAAATCCAGAAGAAGTAACAATAAATAAATGGTTTTTAAAGCAAAAAATTATAGGTATTATAATTTCATAATTATCCTTTGTTTACCTATGTATGTTATTACTTTAATATTTTATCGTTACTATGGACTACTGTTATTATTTATTAAGTAGCCTTAGTTCATTATTTTATTTGTAAGCAGCAGTCACTGACAGTTTCTAACTTATTTCGTATAGCTAGCAAAGTAATCACAGTTGGCTAGATATACCTAATTCTTAACATGACTTAAATGGTCCAACGGAAATGATTACTTTGTGATTGGTTTGATTGTCCCTTGAACAAAGCTTACATCTTACATGTGAGATATCAATTAACTTTAGGTACCTACTTTACTTACTACCTACCTTTTATTCTGGGACATTTGACAATCGAAGGATATGAAAAAGTCAGTGAGTTAGCAGCATGAGAGCAGGTAGGAAGTTGAATCAAAATCTGGGCTAATACTACTTAGGGGCCTACCAAATTGCTCAACTAATTGCCATTTTGTTAAAAAAAACTGTTTTCTATAGTGATGTAGGTATACGGTGTAGGAAAAAAAGGACAATAACAGTTTTTATTTAATAATTTAATATGATTTAGTGTTTGTGTATACAAACAGCAACTGTACGACATTATTGCAAAAGAAATTTACAGATTATGTGTAATTATGTTATACAAAATTATAAAGCAACCTTTCTGTATTTTGTGCTGCAAATTCCTTTATTTGCTCATCACATTGTTGTCCTATATTTGTTTTCTATGTACGACATCCTAGAGAAATCTTTAAGATGGTATAACAGTTTGGGAAAACATCAACAAGTTTTTTTTCATAAATTAGCATAAAAATTTTACTGCAAGAGGCGTAAGACTCTGACTTACACTGTAGTAAGATTTTAACTGAATGCACTCATTCATAAATGTTCGCCTATATCATCGGAATAATTTTATAAAAATTGTACATAAAAATAGCAATCTGTAGCAAATCTGTACCTCAGAGGCAAAGTATGTTAAGTCCAAAATTGGCATTTTAAGGTAGACGCGTTTAAGTTTTTGTTATGTTAAGGCTAAGGTGTGATTTAATATAGTTCAAACGTGTCTAACTTTTTAATGAAACAAGACAGACTGTCGATGAAAATTCACTCAATAAATGTACATTATTGATGTTAAGACCGGTATTTTTCTCAGTGTAGAAATAGCTGAATCACTCCTTGTAGTCAAATAACAGAAGCATCATTAACATATCTAAAGATCAAAAGATTCTTGCGTGTGGATCCTTGTTAATTAGTGTTATAATTTCTTCATCTTTTTCACTCAAGAATTTTTGCTCTAATACCACTTAAATGTGAAAGTATTTTGGTTTTTATTATAGCCCTATTATCGTTCATGATGCGACAAAATACCCCGTCATCGATCGAAATCTACCGCCTAATAACACCGCAGCCCGCTTCCTAATTTACATTCCGGGAAACGGCCAAAACTTTCCCCGATTTTAACTCCAGCGCGTATTAAAAGTTTACCGAGCACTCGTACGAAGACAATCCGTCAAATTACAACGAGCTTTCCGCCCGTCAATAATGCGATAACAAATTTAGTGAGAGGCGGCGTGTTCGACTGTTCCACAGCAATTCCGCCCGAAGAAGGCGTTCCGGCAAAAACGTTCGAAAAAAGTGTGGAGAATTTCCTAGAATAGTCCGACCGCGTTTTGAAATGCAAAACAAATTAGTTGACGTTTCGCGCGATAGAGGATGAATAATCTTTCACCGAGCTCTTCGTATAAGGGCTACCATCGCAGCCGGTTACTACCAGAAGCGTTAAGCCGGGAATTAAATTTGTTTTGGGCTCTATTTTTGCCAGCGAATCAATTCCGAACGAAAGGAAATGGAATGGTGTGGCGCAACCGGCAGTGCTTGAGTGTGTTTTCTTGTATCTGTTGAGCGTGTGGCGGTACATCTGCATAAAGCGACGGCGGCGTTGAGTTTATTGGTGACAATTGGGGATGCTGAAAAAAGAAACGAGAAAATCGCCGCCTGGTGTTCGGTGTCTGAACTAAGCGCTTGTATATTCTCCCTCTTTGAAATTATACAACGTGTATCCGGCTGGAGTTGCCAAAAGTAGTCAAAAAAAAGTCAGGGGATACCTTTTATAATTCGAATGGATGTATGTGCTTTGCTGAGGGAGATATGAGAAAATGAAATAGGCAGTACATGGCTACTTTTTCGAAATATAAGCATTGGTGTAATCATTTTTAATTTAGCTTACCGGTTTCAAGATATTAGAGGAAAAGAAACAATAAAATTTCGAAAAATAAGGACCCACACGCAAGAATCTTTTGATCATTAAATATGTTGATGATGCATTTGTAATTTGGCTACATGGAGTCCAGTGGCCGACATACCGACACAAAAAAAAATTAATGTAGACAAATTTGGAAGCAATTTTAAAATGAAAAATGCATGAAATTCTTATCGGGAACACCTATCTACCTAAATATAAGTACTAACAATAAATATGCTGTGTACAGACTGAATTTGAAAAATGCAAAATGAATATTAAAAATGAAAAATTAAACTAGCTAGCTCAACGGATAAAATATTAAAAAGGCGCATAAGAACAATTAACCTAAGAGTTACCCTCGCAAATTAAACCTTGAATCTAATCACGAAAAGTAAAATGTGAGTGAATGAAAACTGATTTTCTTAATTACCCCAAAAATTGAAAAGGTTTAATTAAAAATAAAAGAACAGAATTTTGAATGACGTTAAGTCATAATCAAAAATTTTATTACACAAAAAAAAGAAAAAAAAACAAGTTAATTATAATTTGCAGAAAAAAAACCGTGAACATAGGGTTCTGGTCGAAATCAAAAACTACTCGAGATTCTAAATTACAATAGAACAATTCTAAATCCTATATCAAAGCAAAAAACAAATTTGTTTAAGAAGATAATCCTTTTTATATCAAATCAATCCACGTGGTTTCAAAGTTAAAACAAACTAAATTAATCGTGGACAATTCAAGTAAATTTACAAAAGAAAAATTTAAATACAAGCACAATGCTTCTATTCACCCAACCCGAGGTGATTAATAATTAATTACAAATCAGCAAAATTAAAAAAGAAACGAAAAATTAACTCTTTAAACTAAAATATTTTCCCGAATAAAAATAATAAATGATCTTATATCTAAAATGTGTACACAACAATATAACAATTATTATTACGCGAGTTCCTTGATGGACAGAATAAAATTCAAAAAGCGAAACAAAACTTTAAATCATAAGAATAAACAAAATGGCAGCAAACAATATAAAATTACAACTACTCACGCTTGCGTCTACTGAGGAACTAGCTCATACAATTCACTAGACGTTTTTGTAACAACAACAGCTGCGTGCAACGCAACGCACAAAATCTATATACCAACATCCAAAAGAATAAACAATGAATCAAACTAGCGAGCGTTGGACAAATAAATAAATGAATTTAATTTAAAACAACTGAACACTTAACAAAATGAAACATACAATCAATTCATTAACTAAATCAAAAATTCAAAATTCAAAGTTCAAAATCTTATATGAAATAAAATATTAATCATCTGTAAAAACCCACCCGAAACATTGACAAAGCCTGATCGAAGTAAACATGAAAACATCAGAATTTGCGAAAACCGGGGCGCCTGTCCACAGCAATATTTCCTTCGGAATTGCATATGTTTAGATGTTTAGTCATGCACCGCATGGGGGCTAGTGAACTCTCCCTGTGCACTTTGGGGTCGATCGGTTGGACGAACCCAGAGTCAGTAAGTTAACTCTCAGCCAGATTACGAACTTCTTTGATAGGATGCAACTTGACTGATGCCCGGTAACATAAACAATAATTACCAATTTGTCAAAGTTAATCAATGGATAACAGCAAAACATCAGTAACATAATGGTCTGTTAGGGGATAATCATTTGTTAAATCAGTTGTTAACTTAACCATTGCTATTCCGGTAGTTACACATTTGTTAAGATTTACCAAAGCACGAAAGGTGCCGAATGTCCAACGAAAGTGCATGATTGCATCAATAGATGGACAGATCATGTGATGCTTAGGCGGGAAATCTATTCGATATTTTGACATTTTATTCAATTTGATCACTGTTCAATTAATTTGGAATAAGGTAGTGGCAGTAAGTTTAGAATAGAATAGGTTTAGTAATTATTACATTACATTACATAATTATGGAGGGTAGGTAGGTGTAATTTCAACATTTGATTTCTGACAATAGTCACTAAATTTGAGACTATGCATCGTAATGAGTAGGGGAATGCAGGATGCCGTGAGAAGAGTCAGGAATTTTACGGTACAAGAGAAACACACATTGTCTCTCTTTTCAAGGTCTTTTTCCTTTAACATTTATTTGAAATATAACAATCTACCGCACAGCATAAAGAGACGAAAATTGCGTTCGATGTTGTTTTGATGTGTGCTTTTCTTTTGTTATGGGATTTCGACTTACATTGCTTTTAATTTATATCTACAAGCTGTGTCCTAGTAGCTGTGATGGGATTGTTTGTCGGTGGGATCTGTTATTAGTTAAAAGTGGGGCACAATAGATATAGTCAATTTTTTGTTTTGTTTTTCTTTTTAGGAAGTTAGGGTATTGCATCATATACGTATTGCTGTGTACTGACTGAATTGAAAATGCAAAATGGAATAAAATAAAAAATGAAAAAGGAAAAATTAAATTAGCTAGCTCAACGGATAAAATTTGTAAAGGGCGCAAAAGAACAATTAAACTTAGAGTTACCCTCGCGAATTAAAAGTTGAATCTAATCACGAAAAGTAAATTGTGAGTGAAAGAAATCTGACTTTCCCAATTACCCCAAAAATTGAAAAGGTTTAATTAAAAATAACAGAACAGAATTATTAACCCAACGACGTTAATAAACAAACAAAAATTTATTATAAAAAAAAAGAAAAAAAAATGAATTACAATTTGCAGAAAAAATACCGTGAACAAAGGGTTCTGGCTTAAATTTAAAAACTGCACGTGATTCTAAATTACAAAAGGACAATGCTAAATCCTATATCAAAGCAAAAGATAAGTTTGATAAGTTTGTTCAGGAAGATAATCCTATTATCTTTCCACGTTTAATCCACGTGGTTTCAAATTAACACAAACTAAATTAAGCGTGGCCAATTTTCTAGTAAATAACAAAAGAAAAATTTAAATGCAAGCACAAAGCATCTACTCACCTAAACCGACGTGATTAATAAAATAAAAACAAAACAGTAAAATAGCAAAACTATAATAAAAAAAACTAAACTGAAATATATCTTCCTGCACACAAATAATAAATGATCTTATATCTATAATGTGCACACATCAATATAATAACAATTATTATAAAGCGAATTCCTTGATGGACAAGAATTTTCAAAAAAACAAATTTCTATATCAAATGAATAAACAAAAATGGCAGCAAAGATTCAAAAATACAAGTACTCACGCTAACGTCTACCAAGGAACTGTCTCACAAAATTCCTACAATCGTATTCTTACAAAAATCCTACTCTCGACTACGTACGACGCAGCCGCACAAATCACCGACAAAATCTACTAGAATAAACATTAACTATACATGACAAACAAAAGACATCTTAAAGAGTGAAATTAATTTTAAAAAACTTAACACTTAATTAAATAAATCATACAATCAATTCATTAACTAAATCTTATACAAAAATAAACATTATTATGAAAATTTCTCGATACAATGATTCAGCAGTTTTAAGTAAATCAAATATACAACACAAAATACACTCGCGGTAAATGGGTTTCAACAGAAGTATATTGATTTTTTTTTTTGTAGTCAAGGTTTAGATTGTAAAGCAGAGTTAATCTGAACCCCGCCTTGTGGTTGTATGGCTCGCTGGTTTAAGTTTAATTTAGAATTCAAGTTCAAATATGAATTTAAGTTGTATTTGAGTTCACTATTTATATTTATTTAAGATATTTTTGTTAATGAAACTATGTTTTGAACTTGTTTTAGTTATACATTTATTGTTACCTCCGAATTATACAATAAAGACTATTATTATTATTAATTAGTTTACAGTACAACCAGTAATCAGTTGTCAACTAATTATTGGACATTTAACAAATAGATAAGTTTATGTTACTCGACTTTTATTTAACAATTTGTTAGTGCTAACCTGCTAACAAATGATTAACTAATGATTAACTAAAAATCTGTATTGTTGTTTAAATGAATATTTCATTGATATTCTATAGTGCTAGGAAAATGCGTGACCTTGACAATTTTCAAAAAAATGTCTGTGGCGCTCTTAGGAAGGGGGATTTCCCCCGCCACCCTCGGGCCGCCTACTAGTTTTTCCAGGTCGGATTTATCTTTCCCATCCGCCCCTGTGTTTAGACGAAGAATCCATCATATCATTCATATGCATGCATACTATGGAAATATATAAACGCAGACGAACGAACCTCGCAACAATTGTCAGAGTAACGTAGTACATTTCATTAGCCCTGCATGTATTGCTTCACAATGGCCGTAACTTCCCGGAGTCCTGTAAAGTTATACGCGGTTATCAACTGAGTACCGGCAACAATGACGGTCCAAAGTTCACGGAAGTCGGAGAGCTTTCGCCGGAGAGGTGATACGTACCCTGCGCCTGAACTCGCCGATATTTCCTTCTCTCCGTATATACATATATATACAATCATCCAGCGGCCACGCGATATACATACAACGCGTAGAACCACGTTATATCTATCGCCGGGCCTCCGCTAGACAGACAACAATACCCAGAGACTGGAGCATTGTGTACCGGAGGCAGACGCGCAAGACAATGCAGACGAAAACAATCGGCATCGCTATGGCGATGCACCGTGGCCGTAGGCGACTCGGTGTCCGGCCATCACAATGTCCAAGTGAACAATGAACAATTTTTGCAATTTGTTGGTTTCGTTTCCTGGCCGGAGTCCGGCCGGCCGACGGACCGGGGAAAAAGAGATGAGAAAACTGCGGAAAAAAGGGGGACGGGAAGGGACGCGGGGACGACCCACGCGCGGGCAACGCGAGGTTACGATCTGATACCCGCTGACGGCCAAATAAATATAAATGAAGTATCCGCACGTAAAAATATGTTTGGAGTTCCCCGCCTTCACAATCGGTTAGGGTGGATTTTGATCGAATTCACGTTTTGTCTGAGGAAATTATTGGTCTCTCTTTATCAAATATGTTATATGCAATTGTCTAAAACAGGGGTCGGCAAACTTTTTTAGGACAGGGCCAAATCGTAACGAAAATTAAGTTCAGCGGGCCAGGTTATAAACTCTAACGTGTATATTTTTTATTAAGTATTCCTCTGTGTTTTATTGAACCGAAAACAATACCAAAAAGTTTCCGTCGTATCATACAGAGTGTTTAGAAATTACTGACTTGTCAAAGAATCTTGTCAAAGTTACAAAACTTTTTTTTTCAAAAACATCCTGTATATTTTTAAATTTTTCTGCAACATTCCCTATAGGATTCAGTGGTTTTATTTTAAATTATTCCTATTATTTATTAACTTTTCCAAATGGTCAAATAATTTTTACCTGATGGATTATAAATGACATTACAATAAATTATTATTGCTAGTAAATATTGTAATAATCATTGCTTTCTATATATTAGTACCCAGAAAAGTGCGCAATATATAAGCCAAACAGTAAATATTAAATATTAAAAGTTTATCTTCACCTGGTTCGCATTTTGCAAAATGAGGCAAAATGCGAACAAAAAGTTACTAAAGTGTTTGTGTGATATAAGAATTTGCGGAAGATTGAAATAGCTACATAATGGAATCTTTGCAGACGATGTGGTAATAATAACAGACAGTGAAAAACAAAGAAAATTTGAACATATGGAAAGGAAACATGGAAGAAGAGAGCATGACAATAAACAGAAAAAACTAAAATCCTCGGAAACCACATTGTTGAAACTAAAATTGAAATAAATGATGCTAAAATAGAGCAAGTTGAGAAATTTAAGAGCAACATTGGAAGAAACACGAAAACAATATGCTGGAATAAACGAGAGCAAGTACTACGCAGTAAATCAAAAATTTATTAATAAAAAAGAAATTTCTAAGCAAAAAAAAATTGAGATTTTTAATACAGAAAAAAATAAAATACAAGCTGCCGAACTGAAATACTACTACTACTATAAATGAAGGATGGAATTAGAAACATACAAATACGTGCGGAATTAGGGACACAATCAGTTTTGGAATTTATTTAAGAGACAATTGAGTTGGTCGGGATATATACAACGAACGGATAGTAACAGGCAAGTGAAGAACGATTATATTATTATTATTATTATCTTCATCTGGGTATCCTAAATTTATTCTATATTCATGGAGAGTGCCAAAAAAATGCAGAAAAAGTTTGTCAGGAATTCAACGGAAGATACCTCTTACTTGCTGCCAATGCACGTAAAAAAATTAGAAAACCTGTAACGAGTAGTGGTGTTATGAAGAGAGACAAGAAAAATAAGATAACTATTTTGGGGCATTTGGAAACACATCTCAGTAGTAGAGAGTAGATTAGGGCACTTTGAAAACATCTGACCAGAAAATTTTGAAGTAAAATAGGAAATTTTTAGGAATTCTAATCCAATCTAGATCACAAATTGATCAAATTGACAAATGAATTGTGACAATTTTTTGTAGTACTTCAACAAATATTAATATCTTTTTATTTAAAATAATTTGAAGAGACGAAAGATCAGTTGAGAGGGCATAAGAAACAGAAACAATAATTGCTATTAATGCTCGGAACGGTTATGAAATTTTTTCTCATTTAAGGAAATATTAATAATTTCTCTAAGTTCCAAAAATCTCAATAAAATTTTTCACTATTGCACCATCGAACAGTTGTATATTATATATTCGATCTGTAATGAAAACTCACGAAACTGGCGATGGTTAACTCACCGAGAGCCAATAAAGTAAACCACTGCCACAACTGGTTCAATAATGCAAAATAGATAGAGGTGTTTGATGTATTATACGTTGACTTACTGAAAGCTTTGCACAAAACAAAAATACGTCGGCAGTATCAGCAATGACTGTTGACTCATCAAGAACTAACAAAAACCACTAAACATTTTTTTGCCTTCTCCATTAATAAGCGTATTGTGATAATCTCAATTCATCTGACAGTCGTTTTAGCTGAGAGGTAAACAGATTAAAACAAACCCTTTTCTTTGGGCACACTTTTTAGCTTTATCGCAAATCTATTCATGAATATTTCAAATCTAATTCTAAATAAGGTTAGAAATATTATTGCGATGTATGTAATGAATTAACCGGATTTATTTACCGCGACATCAGTTGACTATCAGTCGGTGAATAGTAGATGTAGATACCTACCGGTACAATAATTTTCGTAAACCCTTATTGTGAGTGAGAAGAACTATCGGCAATAGCTGAATTAACAGCCTGATATACTTGTAGCTTGCGTGGGCCGGATTGAAATACGCGGCGGGCCGGATTTGGCCCGCGGGCCGTAGTTTGGCGACCCCTGGTCTAAAAGATGAAATAAAATGTTTTTCATTCATAGAAGATTCAAATTCCCAGTAATATCGGGTGAAGCACAACAGATAAGTATACTAGTGTTGGGATGAACGTAGTGCTGTGTAATGAATGTACCATCAAAGAAAATACAAAATGAATTAATAAAAATGAAAAATTAAATTAGCTAGCTCAACGGATAAAAAAATTAAAAGGGCGCAAAAGAACAATTAAACTCAGGGTTACCCTCGCGAATTAAAACTTGAATTTAATCATGAAAACTAAAAAGTGGGTGAAAGAAATCTGACTTTCTTTAATCACCCCAAAAATTGAAAAGGTTAAATTTTCAATAAAAGAACAGAATTTTGAATGATGTAAATTCACAATCAATAATTTTTATTATATATAAAAAAAAAAACAAGTTAAATACAAATATGCAGAAAAAAAAAACCGTGGACAAAGGGTCCTGGTCTAAATCAAAACTGCTCGATTCTAAATTACAAAAGGACAATGCTAAATCCTTTATCAAAACAAAAAGAACAAATTAGTTCAGGAAGGTAATTCTTTTTCACGAAAATCCACGTGGTTTCAAATTAAAACAAAATAAAATCGTGGAAAACCAGAAATTTGCAAAAATGAAAACTAAAAACAAGCACAATGCTTCTATTCACCCAAACCGAGGTGATTAAAAAAAAACCGAAACAGCAAACTAGAAAACGGAAAAAATTAAACTCTAAAATATAATGAGAAAATTCACAACTAATATCTACCTTCCTGCACAAAAATAATAAATGATCTTATACCTAAATTGTGCACACAACAATATAATAACAATTATTATCAAGCGAGTTCCTTGATAGACGAAATATAATCAAATTAAACGAAACAACGCTGCGAAAACAGCTGCGTGCAACGCAACGCACAAATCATCGAAGAAAACTACTAAGAAGGACATGAACTACAAAAGCGAACGCTATATATATAAAGAATGAAATTAATTTAAACAACTGAACAATTAAATAAATAAATTAAACAATCAAATCATAAACAAAATCTTATAAAAAATAAACATTAATATCTGAGAAAATTTGCTCAAAACATTGACAAAGGCAAATCGGAGTAAACATGAAAACATCTGAACCTGCGAAAACCCGGGGCGGCTGTCCACAGCAGTAGTTTCATTCGTCCGTATAGCTATGAGTAAATATTACAGTGCAAAGTTAGAGAATGAATGAAACGAATGCCCAAGATTGTTTTCACAACATGAAGGGATACATTTCGGAAAAGGTATGAGCAAGTACGGTATTGCTTGCTTCTACCTACATGGCATGCTTTTACAATAAGTTACATTTTAATTTTTAAGTACATAACTTATTGATAATCTGTTCTTTCCGTAAATAGTAAATTGTTTACATACAAACACGTTGTTTGTTTTGTAACATATTATTCATAAACATAAAACTGTCCGGAGAATTTTTGAATCCTCTTCCAATCACTCCGCCAATTGTCAATTATTTCTACTTTTCTACTTTTACTTTCAACTGAAACTAAAGTAGCGAAGAATGCATACCCACTTATTTCAATTTCATAATATAAAATCTTTTATAAACAAAATGAAATATTCTTTGTATTCATCAGCTGTGAAAATTTATTTATGTACAGAATTTTGAAACAGTTTATAAGACATCTCTATTTAGCAACTTTACCTTTCATTCATGTAAAATATAAGTAACAGACTGTTGTTATGGCATATAGGCTCCGCCCAAACCACATTTCTTAATAAACAGCTTTCCGGATGGGTAAGAGTAGCGGTTAATTTAAAAATGGATTACTACACAGTAAGATTTTTTTACACTATTCAACACTAAAATGCACTAGTATTTATACAGGGAGGTCCACTCTAAATAGTGTTAAAAAAATATACCCTAACCTAGTGTAAACAGTAGTTAAATATAATAAATAACACTTCTAGTGCATCATTATTAATTTAGTGCAACTTTTCCGCCACTGAGAAATATTTCTTTGCCGTTAATAAATATGCATTAATCTTAAATTATTCTTTTAAATAGTAGGTAGTAAAAAATATTTGTCTTGTAACTAAAATTAATTGAAACAAATAGTGATTTAAGTAAAAAAATTCTTCCTTATGTAAAACTGGAACAAATCGATATCAATTGCACATTCGGCAATGTGATTCGCAAAAATTAATGGCATGCAATGTTGCAACTTGATAACAGTTGCTAAGAAATATTTAGCTGGCAAGTAATACATATTTGATTGTTATGTCTGCCATCATGTAGAAAACTTATATCGAGTATGAAAAGCAAGTGTAGTGAAATAGGAAAATCTTCACGGCAATTTCTGTACTCGTAGAATATATTTAACGTGTTTGTTACTACAGGTCAGAAAACTAATGATCTTATAACATAAGTGAAATATTTTAAGTACTAGTAAAAGTAATTTAAATAAAAAAATTAAATTTTACTAACTTTAAATGCAACACATATAATAGTTTACTACGGTTAGGTACCTACACCCATAGGTAGAGCCCTTGGCTAAATGGAAGATTAATGAATCATTAGATTCTAAGACGGTCCCCAAGATATCCGTTCTGGGTACTCGTCTTACCTATTGTCTAATATTCACTGAAATATGAATTATTGTTTCGTGTCGGCCCCTTTGGGGTATCGCACAAACACAGATGATTTAATTAAGGCCCGGCCAATCTGCAAATGGTCCAACTGTCTTCTCAGATCGTCGCTGTAGGTGCAACCCAGTAACGTCTCCGTCGCGACGCGGATATTAAGGAATGGGGTTGTTGGGTTCGTGACAGATTATCTGCCGTTGATGGGTCCGCTGGAAATTAATGTAATTGGAGATTGAGTGTTTGTAATGAACGGATTATAGTGTGTAGAACGTATTTCAAATTCGTGTTGCCTGAATGGAATGTGGAAATATTAAGATAAGACTTGAATGTGATGATGGAAAATAAAGACATATTATTATTATAGTATATAATATTCTATATATACCATTTTTCATTCATTTCCCATCCTGAAAAAGGACCATCCCCAAGTAGCACGAATATTCTGAGTATATTCCTACAAAGTGCAAAAGGGATTACCGCAGAATATTCTGTAAGAATATGCGGAGAATACTGTAGTAGGAAAAGTATATTCTTATTTAAACTTTCTAATAACATTCACACAGAATTCCTCAGAATATTCTTTTATAATGTTTGTAGAACTTTTAAGTATTACTTACACTAAACATTTATTAAAATGATCGCAGTGAAACAGTTTTCCATCACACTTTATACATTTTTATATGGCTAATAAATCTTTGGTGTAATATAATATACATAATAATAATAATAAAATAGGTATATCAAAAATAGGCTGTAGCATAAATTGCAATACATGACAATATACTGGGTGTTCCACCGAACTTAGCCATTAGAATGTTTCTTCTTGTAGGAATTTGAATTTCAGACTTGCAAAGTAGACATGGCCGACTATCATCTATTTAAGGAAAATATTTTCAGCCTTATAGCACTTTTAGTATACAGAGTGTCAATATCAACTTTCTTAATTTAAATGGAATGCTGCAATTTTTATAGGCCTTGTGTATTTCCGGCATGATTTTTGATAAGTCTGTATTAATGTTTCCTATTCCTAAAGTTAATCGTTTTTCAGATATTTGCAACTTTGTAAAAAATTTGACGTTTGCACTATTTCCAATGAAATTAAATATCTAACAGGCTATTAGACATTAAGATATTCTACTGATGCGGATGCAACCACACGGTCAAGTATTGACTGCGACAACGGTAACTGCAATATGCTATACCTACAGGGTATATCTTTAGTGTAAAAACACTTTTTTTTTCAAATAGAACGTGGTATTTTTCAATGCAGCATTAAATGCAGCGTAAGATTCTACATCCATTAGTATTGAAGTTTAGGGTACCTATTTCTGATAGTTTTTGAAATATTGACACTTATTTCATAAAACCGGCAGAAATATGCCAAAGTTACTACTCTGAAGCAAGTCATTCGAAACACTCTGTATGGTATTTTCCGAAATGATGCAACATCTCTATTTATTTGTAATAATACTCGAAGTATTTATTGTGACTAGTTTTCCCCTTCCAGTGAGATAATAGACTCGCTATGTCGATTTTTCTATAATATCTGTCAAAGGTTAGGTACTGTCAAATTTGTCAACATAACATTTGACATATATAACACATAATAATAAACTTAGTAAAGATGTACTTGACATTTTCCATAAAATTAAGGAGATTTTTTTTGTATCACACGATATGTAATTAATAGAGTGGTCCCGACACTATAGTGTATACTTGTCTTAAGCTGGTTTTACACCTGTCAATATTTTCATCAATTTCTAGACTTTAAAATTGATGAATTTGTAATTCTTGAACTAGAACTTGTTGCCGTTTTATACTTGTCAATAAATATTAGGATCTTCATAGAGATCAATATCTATTTCTTAAAATAGAACTTGCTGCTGTATTACATTTGTCAATTAATAGAACTTGAAATCGAGAATATTAGAATCGGTTAGTTTCTTTTGTAACGTTCGGGGTGGTAGCGTTGTGTCACAACAGGGATATTATTATTTCTTGGAGTGATGTTGCATACTTAAAACAAAGGCGGGTGAAGGTTTGAGGTTAAGCATTCTCTGTCTCGAAGATTACAATTTAGATACCTTTTCAGAAGAATCAAATAATAACTGCCAATAAGTTATTAAATATACAAATAGTAAATATTGAAACTAAAACAGGTGGGTATAATAATACAACGTGGATGTAACCAAATATATATAACATGACCAGAAGTATAACCCAACCACAATTGCACAATAGTACTGCGAACTATACCTCGGTAACCAGGTTATAACATTAATCTGAGTCAATTATTTCACGAGTACCAATTACGGAAATCCCTACAGAATTGAAGATAATTTGATGCAAAAATAGAACATGTTCTAGGTATGTTAGTTTCTAGAACTTGACCAAGTTCTTGAAATCAATCAATTCCTTGACAGATGTAAAACAGTTGGATATCATCTTAAACTTGAACAGAACTTAAACTAGAAATTGAACTTAAAATCGAACTAGAAGTTGACAAGTGTAAAACCAGCTTTAAACGTTAATGTCACATATATGAAACTTAGTACTGACCTGGCGCGCAGACGAAAATTGACCAGTCTAGTAATAAATGCATTAAGAAGATTTGACATTGAAAAATAAATAAACAATATTAAGAAATGCCCTTCTATTTGTACTTCATTCCGCGAATTTAAAAAGGAGTGTCGCAATGAAACTATTGAAAATGGTAGAAATATGTTTCTGGAAAGATCAAAGTACGGTTAGAAAATTATGCTTCTGCGTGTAGTATAGAAAATTCAAGTAATCAACAACTACGATTTTATAGAAATCAAATATCTTTCCAGGGGCGTTGATTTGTTTGGCATTAAGCCAAAATTTTTCAACCAGCGAAGCTTTTGGAAGCGCAGTATTATAGAAAAGATTTTCCTTACGGGCGAATAAATTTTGGTAGATAAAAACACCCTTTCTTAATTTGATTTTTATTGTTTTTTACACGCATTTTATCCACATAAATAGTAAAATTTCCCTTATTAAGAAATGGAAATTTTACATAACAGTTCTTATAAAATTATACCGACTTAAGTGACATTAACAGCTTGATGATCTGCGGCGTCTTCATCACGAAGATCCGTCTCCAGAATTACAACCGCTCCCGGTGTGTACCAGCGACGAAAGACGGAACTCATTAATCCTGTCATTCTCTCTTTCTCGGTATCCTTTTTAGCATCCCTCCAGGGCTCACAATCACACTAACGACCGCCAGATGAACAATCCAAACACAGGCAAGACTTAAAGTCAAATTAGCTCTGCCGGTGTATCTTCCTTCGCCAGATCTCTCGTCTCCGTTACTCTCGCCACTTCTCCAATGCGGCGCACCTTAATTTTATATTAATTGTTCCTTCCTCCGGCCGGAGAAGCGGGCTTCGGGAGGTACGCGAAAATTAATTCAGATCGGGGAAAATGATTAATAAAGCGCGCGCCGTCTCCTCGGCGGCGAAGAAGCAAACGGCAAAGTTTCATCGTCTAACTTCTGCCCGGTGTATTCTCTTCTTCTCGGGCCCCGGCAAACAAAAAAGAAAAACGAATTTATATCTCGCCCTGCACATCTCGAGACGACGCGGTCCGGATTTTAAATGATGAGTAATTATTTTAAAACCTTTTAAAGAAAACAACGTCGGAAAGTTTGAGGCGCGTTCACGCCCGAAGAAGTTTATTCGCGCACGGAGGTGGAAGAAAGTTGCGGAAACGATAATTCCGGAAGTCCGACGACGTTTCCGTATTGTATGTTTTAGGAAATTAAAATGATAGCGACGAGTTTCGAATTAGAAGAAAATCTGGCGATTCTCTTAATTTCGTTAATATTCGGAAAAAGTTGAGCAATTTGTAGCCAAGAACTGTCCACAAGAAATTGTTTCGCGATTTTATATAACATAAGAAGCAAAGCTCCACCAAAATTCAACTCAATTAGTATTTGAAAAATTTGATCAGTGGGGGCTCATAACAATATATTGAGTGGTGAGGCCAACTCTCTCTTCCCTCTTCACTCCATTTTATTAATTTTGCAATAAAGCTTGCAATAATTTATTACCTCATTTATTCACAGAAAAAAATCGTTTGGAAAATTTTGCAACAGCGTAGTGTGAAAAAAATTGCTGCAATTTGTAACACAATTGCGTAAATTTTTATTACATTTTTGTGCGTTAATTCACATTCGACTAAGAAAAAAGACAAAAATATTGTTGTAAAAAATTGGTTTGAAAAAAATTCAACAATGTCGTGTAGGGCAGTCCTTGTATTTACACTCACGCTTAATAACTCCACCCTACACGATCAAGGTTAGCCCTAGAAAGATTATATATATTGATATTATTAATTTGAAACTAATTATTATGTGGTAATTGAAACTAAAAGTATAAAAATAGGAAAACTAACGAAATAATCCTACACATTAGAATTCGTATTTTGTATGAAATGCTATTTGTTTATTTTCAACTATTTTTCATGAAATAAAAATTTTAGTGAAAACATTTAAATGTATAAATAAGTCATTTTACAGCGTATTACAACCCCGCATTTACCTCATTTAGGATTTATCAAATTACATGTATGTCCTTACATTACATACATAAAATAGGCTTGTTATATAAACGGCAATACACAAATGAAAAATCTATATACGCATTCTACTCTGCACATTTTTTAGCATTTATTATAAATCCGAAACGTTTTAAATTTTTAATGTTTGGCGCCAAGTTTTTGAAGCTACTTTACATCCACCTTCCATTTCATTACCACGTCGACCTTTGACGTCGATAACGTCGGTAGTTCTTGCTTACGTGCTTACTAGTTACTGCAGTGAATCGAGAATTAGCAAAAACATGTAAGTAGACACTTTGTTATTATTTTACAAGTCTTTTTGGATACGTATATATGTAATTCTTACCAGTATGGATGATTTCATTAAAGAAAAATTAACATTTTTCGGGTTATGGGACGAACTATTATTATTATATGAATATTTTTGTAGTAAATGATGTTATGCACATATATCTACCTATAGAAAAGTCATTTTAAATGTATGAAATGCTTTTTAATGTATGTAATGTATGAAATCAAAATTTTTATAAGGAGAAAATGTTGGCCGTATTTAGAACATGCAAGCAACTGCTCTCTAACGGTTTGAGAGCTGTTGACAATGACAATACGTAACAGAAGAATGACAGACAACAGAATCAGTAAACGTGTCAGGTATAGCCATTTTGTGTAGTGTTTCTAAACGTAAGCTGATTATAACATCACGTCATATTTGTCGGTGTGGACGATTATTCCAAAAAAAAAAAAAAACGTTAAGAGTGGAAGTTATAAATCACGATTATACTTGAGCTAAGCAAAATTAGCGTTCAAGAAAGGTTGTATTTATAATGTAGAGTTTTCCATCGTATTCGTGCTTCGAATGCGGCCATTATTTTTATCCTGTGTTGCTTGTCTACGTGACGATGATGAGTGTGCGCATGTGTACATATTCGTACTGTGTGTACACTTGCGCACATTTTACTTGCTAAAATATATCTATATTATCTATACCTAGAAATTAGAATCTTAAAAACTGTCTCGTGTCTACTACGACATTTATTTTGTAGAAGAGCAAATAGATGGAAGAGGTGTTTCTGCATCTAAATTACCAGGATTTAGAAAAATTAATTCCAACACTGGGTCTCCGCATAAAAATGTAGTGCAGGTTCTCTAATAGTAAGGTAAGTCTGCCCCATAAAACTAATTGTGTGTTCTTATACAAGTAATAATTTTACTTATAATACGAAAAAAAAAGTTTCTTATTTTTTTTTGTATACAATGTGTGGCAAAATTATGGAACAAATACAATGAAATAATATTGAACATGAATATCAATTTATGACGACAGATATTTCGACGATTAATTTTTCACGATTGTTACTAATGACGTCAGCGACATTTTTTAAATGGTCACCTCGTAATTGCTAGTTAAATTTAATCGTTTAAGTTATAATAATAATAATAATAACAGTAATATTATAATTAAAAAATGTTCATTCCTAATCTGATAATTATTTGTGTCGTGTTAAAATGTTGATTTATCTATTAAAATTAGCAGTTAAAAATTTGATGTCACCATCTAAATAAAGTCGGCGATGTCCTTGCTCAAAGAAATTGCCATTAAAAATTTAACGCAACCTCGAAATTGGTTCGGAAGTGACTATTCTCAGTAAATTAACAAGTTCAAAAAAAATTATAATAATTGTTTACTTTCATAGGAAACAGGATCCTCTACGTCGTCAGCTTTAAGTGAAGAAACGTTAAGTATAGGACAAGAATCCGATTAAAGTGAAATCCAGAGGTCAGAATCGATGGCGTCCATCAGAAATAGAAATCAAGAATGGTTTTATTATATATTTTTATATTATTTATTATTATAATTATTGTATAAGTGTGTAACATTAAGATTTCACGTAAGATGTTTCCTTGTAATTTTTGTAATTAACTTTTACCACTTGACAAGGCATACATTTTTCATTTACGGCAACTTCACAATTACGAAAACAAGTCTTACAAATGCTCATTTTAGAATTGTTACGGAGAATTTTCCAATATTAATTCCTTCTGAAAACATTAAAATTCACTCAAATTTTACAGTCATCAATTCGGTCACCACGCCATCATCAACCCTATAGCACTGTTTCAATTAAGTCAACTTATTTTTTTGTCATTAAACAGCAACTGAAGCACGATTTGCTGTAATCAGCCACATAATTAACATCATAAAAGAGCAAGTACATGAAAATATGGCAAATCATATAATATATATTTTAAAATAATAGTTTATTTCCACGAAATTGTGTCATTAATATATTGGAAAATATTATATGCAAAAACATCGATAACATAAAAGCTGTGTGGCTATTACTGAGTGAAATATTGGGTAAGAACGTTTACAAAGAGTTTTAAGATCTCTTTGTAAACAGTTTTGACAAAATGAAAATTTTCATTCTGAATTCAAATGTCTAAATTTTTACGTAAATGTTAAACCAAGAAATTATGTTATTGGACAATATTATAATAATATAGCAATATTGTCACTTTAGAGCCAAGATGTTCAGAAGAAACGTGACGTTGTAATATGTTAAGAACTATAAGTTTTAATAGACATAAACATGTATTTGAGGTAGAACAAGCTGACGAAATTCAGATTGTTTCCTATATATATACTCTATAATGACAACCAGCCTTGCTTTATGGTAAAAGTCAACATAAATACTTTTATAGGTCGCAGATGTTTTTCTTTTAAATTTTTGTGAATATGTTTTGTATGTGACATTTTTAAAATAAAGTCGGTTTAGTAACAATGAGATTTTTTTAATAAACGTTCCTTCAATATTATATAATAAACCTACACTATATGTGTAATAAACTTACATTGCATGTGTAACATTTTACTTCTAATTGTTTGAAAAATTGTAGTAATTTTTTAAAATTTTAGTTCTAAAAATTTACACAGATATATGACCGTGCTCAAAAAAAAATGTGTATGCTATCAATAGAAATTGTGTAGTACAGTTACATAAAATTCAGTAAAGAAATCACACAATTTGTTTGATATAATCTGCTAAATTATTAACTACAATTTTGTGTAAATTTTTTAAATATATTGTCTTTGTCCCTATGCGTTACACAAATTGTTGTACAGATGTTTATAATTGTTTTAAATTTTCCCACATTTTTTTTTCTGTGTTCCTAAGGGCCATTATTAAAATGAAAATATTAAAATTCGCGATTGAATATGGCAAGGTCGAGTTTTTTTTTTTTTTTATTTATATCGATTGCAAATCTAAAGTGAAGTTTAAACCGAAGTTGTCAACTCTTTTGTTGATCTAATTTTACGTTTCCATAGTTTCTCCTCTAAGGAATACGAAGAAATGCTAGTTATATAAATAGGTTACAGATGTTGTTCATTGTAACATAAAACAACAAACACACACACGCATACACGGCACAATACAGAAAAAGAAACACAATAAACAATAACGACTGCACGCGAGGTTGTTGACCTGGCACTCACTAGCGTCTTTCCTATACTGATGACGCACTAAGAATGCATCATGACTAACTAGCGCGTGATTCGATCAACCACGGATATTGCAGGCCAAGATACGCCTGGCGGCACTTCAATGTAATTTTTTCCGTGTAGTCCAACCACCCCCTAGCTAGCGCAAAAGCGCTAGCTCTCCGCAGAGACCGCCAAACGTCTTAAATCGGTGCCAATCTAGACGTGGCTCCTTGCTCGCCGGTTATCTGCATCAATACATACAAAGCAAGTTTCGTCGCATCAAATCATGGGAACCGCAACATTCGTTCTGTACTTAAATGTGTGTGGGTACGTGTATTTATCGGTATTTTTAATAAAAGCTTTTTAATGATTGATTTGTGATTTGCAATGGTGAGGCCATGGCCCCGTGGCCCTTTAAGAAGAGCCGCCACTGTATAACTGATGCTAAAAATAAAAAGTTGTATGTTCAAAGTTCTTACTATAAAAGCAACTCTTTGTTTAGAAGAGTAAAGATTCAGAATTGATCTCAAATTACAGACGGCTTCGCATCAAGTGACTAAACTATTTGTTAATATCTTAAAATCATTATTGTTCTTCAGTACGTCGCACGACGAATGTTGCGATCTATAGATGAAAAATTATTCACGAGAAAAAATTGAGTGTATACTAATATCGATTTGACCTAATCGAGCAAAATATGTACAAAGTCCTTGGCACTCTACATTACATAGGATGTTGACATTACTTTTTTACTTTAAATGCAACACCCTGTATATTCAAAGATTGCAAGCTTTTTACAGTATCGAATAATTAACTAATTAATATATTTCTGCTTTACAGTTATTACAGTTATTGGCAGAAATGCATTAATTCGTTAATTACCCTGTATATTTTTATATTTTTGAATTGCCCTTAAAATTCTAACTAAAAAAAAATGTAGAGATCTCTATACATAAATTCATTTGTTTTTTGAGATATTTCGATTCTTTACAGAGAAGTAACATTTGCAACCCCTTGAAATAACGTTAGTATCTCATATGCGCTTCTAGTTTTCTTCAATTCACTTGACATACGGACTGAAGATAAATGCCTCAAGATGAGGCATACAAATTACTGCATCTTATACAAGCGTGCATGAAAATTGTTTATAACATTAGCTCCGAAAAATACAGAAAAGTTTGGACTTTTTAAATGGAATACTCTGGATTAATAATGCTTATGTTTGCAATAAGAAGGAATATGGTAACAAGAACACACAGTTAACAAAATTTAACTACGCATAATCGTCATCTTTTCTGGGTTCGTTCAAGTCAATAACATGTCTTCTTGTTTACATATTCCTTGGTAATAATAATAATAACTGAAATGATTTACTCTTCAGCTAGGTATCAATCAACTCAAAAACAATTGAAATATACAGGGTGTCCCACCGAACTAGGACATTAGATTTTTTTGAACTTCTAGTAGAAATTTAATTTTGAAACTTGCAGTGTAGACATGGCCTATTGTGATCCATTTAAGGAAAATATTTTCAACTTTATAGCACTTTCGGTATACAGGGTGTTGATATTAACTTTCTTATTTTAATAAGAAATGATATGGAATGATACAATTTTTATCGGTACAATGAATGTATCGAATCATTTGCAATTAGTTTACATGAGGGTTTGGTATACCTATTTTTGATAGTTTTTGAGATATTAGCATTTATTGCCTAAAATATGACTAATTTCCAAGTTTCGAGTAAATAATATTTTTTTTGCTAAAAACACTCTGTATATTATTTTTTAGAATGATGCGTTATCTTTCTTTGCATTGTTTGGTTTCCATACCTGAGATATTTATCATTGGAAGTTTTCTAATTATTAGCAAATTTTATGTAATTGTAATTATAAAATATTAATAAGCCATAATTATTATGCGATAGCCGAAAGTGCTATAAAGTTAAAAATGTTTCCCTTAAATAGACCACTGTGGGCCATAACCATACTGCAAGTTTCAAAATCAAATTTCTGTTAGACGTTTAAAAAATCTAATGACCCAGTTCGGTGGGACAGCCTGTATATAATAAAAAGTGCTTTAGCTAAAACAATGTACTGGCTAATCAAACAATCAACTTTTTTACAGTATGAAAATAACAAATTATGCTTTTAACTGTAATAATTAGGAGGAATTTTTCCCAAGAAAAAAATTTCTCCTCACGCAGAATTTGAACCTACATCCCCTCGTTTGCCGGACAAGCGCTTTACCAATTAAGCTGGTAGAGGACGATGATTCGAGCGTTTAACCGAACATACTGCTGTGGTCTGGCACCCCGGATTTCGAAAATTCAAATTTGTATTTTTATTTATCCCAAGTTATCCTTATCAATGCTACGCAAGAGTTTCCATAATCACTATTTTATTTTATTTTGTAAATAAGTTTTTTAATTAAATTGATTTGATTGTTGAAATTATTTTAATTGTTTAGTTGTTTAAATTAAATTCATTTAGTTGTACATTTTGCGCTCACCAGTATTGTATTTTGTTCAATGTAACATTCTAGAATTTTCTTAGACGAATTCTGCGTTGCGAGCGCACGCAATTGTAAAGTTTATATATTTGCGACCGTGTTTGGGCCCCTGTAGCTCAGTTACTTGTTTGATGCCGAGAAGTAAGTTCATGTAAATTTTTATTTTATTGCTGCATTTTTGGTATTTCATTTTTATATTAAAATTTTGTTCGGTTAAATTGAAAGTTATCTCATTAATCAAGGAACTCTGTTATATAATAAGAGTGTACACAAGTTAGTTATAAGATCTGTTATTATATATTTTATTCTAGAAGGCGGTTTTTTGTTTTAAGAGTTTAAATTTGCCGTTTTCTAGTTTTCTGATTTGATCTTAATAGCTAATCACCTCGGTTTAGGTGAAAAGAAGCCTTGTGCTTGAAATTAAATTTCAATTTTTATATACTTGTTTTGTTCCACGTTTAAATTAATTTAGTGTGTTGAGACCACGTGGATTTTTTGTGAAATAGGATTTTCTTCTAGAACAAATTTGTCTTTTGTTTGTTTAAAGGACTTGCATTGTCCTTTAGTAAATTAGATTCAAGCAGGTTTTGATTTTGGCCAGGACTCTCAGTCCAAGGTTTGATTTTTTCTGTGTAAATTGTAATTAAATGTTTTTTTTTCTTTTTTTTTATAAAAATAAATTTAATGATTATTAATGTCATTCTAAATTTCTGTTCTTTTATTTTTGAATCAACCATTTCAATTGTTAGAGTAATTAAAGAAAGTCAAAATTTTCAAACGCCCACATTTTATTTTTCATGATTAGTTTAATTGTGAGAGTAAGCCTGAAGTTAAGTATTCTTTTGCGCCCTTTATTTTTATACTAGTAAATTTAATTTTTTTCATTTTTTTATTAATTCATTTTGCATTTATGCTGGTACCATCAGTACACAGCAATACGTCGATATTAGATCTTGAAAAGGCCGGCAGGACGGCAAATATGGAAAGATTGCAAGTTTTTTACAGTATGAAAATAACAAATTAATGTATTTCTGCTTTTAACTGCAATAATTAGGAGGAATTTTTCTTGGGGAATTCCTCCTAATTATTACAGTTAAAAGCAGAAATACATTAATTTGTTAATGCTGTCAACTATTTATTGTATTACTGAATCACACTTTTAAATCAAGTCTTTTCTAAAAGCGTACTATCGCTTGTAATAAACGACGTTTGTTCTTTTCAGATGTCTTCCACCAACGAAGAAATTCAACCACATCAAAAACCCAGAGCGTCACCTCTGGATTTCCGAAACACCGACTTGGTTTCGCGATTATTGGCGGCGACTCCGCCATATCTCTACAACATGCCGATGGTACCAAACAGCTACTTCTTTAGCGAAATGTTAAAATCGTTCGTACAAGCCAAATCTCACCCGACACGCATGCAAAACAACCAACACCAAACGAGGAGATCCCGAAAACGATCCTGGACCCAATCCAGATCTACAGATTACTACCACAACGAATCACCGAAGAAAGATAAGTGCGATATCAATTTGAATCACGAATGGAACATGAAGCCCACTTACGATATGAAGAGGACGGAGAGGTCTTTGGAATTGCCGGTGGATAAACTTCCTCTGGGGAATGCAACGAGGATTTCTGATGGTGCAGAAACGAAATTGCCCATTGGTTATCCAATGGATAATAAGAACGATTCGCATGCTATACCTCATCCACAGATGTTTCCAGGTGTGACACAGAATCTCAATCAAGATTCTAGTTTGATGCTACCTCCTCCTCCGCCATTATGGTATCCGTCGTTGTATCCGCCTCCGTACGGTTTGGATCCGCTCCATTTCTTTATAGACTTGAGAGTTTCCGGACATATTTACGACGGGAAAAACAGTAAAGAAAAATTCGCCGATACCGCCCGCACATAGTGTTTCCGATTCTGGCGAAATCAAGGTAACCGATGATAAGAGTCCAAACTCGGAAAGTATAATTAACGAAGGATTCAAACAAACGAGGCATGCCTCCGCGTTCAGTGTACCGATTCCGTCTTCGAGCAAAAACATCCCCATGAATTTGAGCGGTAGATATCTAGACGTCAAAGAGACAAAGACGAAATTCGACGTAAAATCGATGGGTTTCGAAAAGGTAACAAACAAAACAGGAACAAACTATATAATGAAGAATATTAGCAAACTGTACAAAGATCTACAAATATCATCGTGCAAATCCGAGCCTGCAGAAGTTACCGATAACAGCAAAGAGGCTGCCAAGAGGGATGATGACACAGATTTGACAGATGAAGAGAAACGGGTGAGAGATTTAAGGGCATTGATAGGTCTTGAATTGGTTGTTGACTACATGAAACATACCAAACCGAAGACGCCCGTTCAGTCAAATTCAGAAGGAAGTTTATCTGATGACTTGGATTCTTCTAGTGGCAGTCCCTCTGTGGAAGTTGTCGTTTGTCACGATGAAATCTCGCAAGGAATATAACAACAATATTGATACGGATTCTTGTAATTAATACTGTTTGTAACTAGTCACTTATATTTACACGGAAAATTAATAGTTTGATTACTATAAGTTTATTAAATTTCTGTGTAAATTGAATTTTTGCTGTTTATGTGTATATTTGAGAGAATGAGTATCTCGTTTGAAAATAGAATTATAATTTATTTACAATAAATGGTTAAATACAAGTATTGATTAATTTTTTTGGGAGTTTGCATTCTAACTGCGGAATATGATGAGAAATCTCTTGTGATGTGTGATTGTTGTATCAAGTTTTCGTAATTTTATTTCCATTTCATCGACATAATCTCAATCTAGGTACCAAGACGGCTGTAGAACACGTCGTAAAAGGCGAGAAGAACCAACACGAGTTACCAACAACAATAAAATGGGGAAGTTACACGGACCAATGAAAAAGTAGCTTAAAATGGAAAAGGTAGGAATCAGGTAATAAATATCGTTAAATTACTGGTAGGTAAAACTAATTGCTCTCTTGTTGTGTGTATGTGTTATGGAAAATTGATTTAAAATAATAAAATGGACAAAAATAATATGATGCATGGTAATTCCTACGCACGTGTTGTGCATTGGGTATGTGTAGATTTATATTTAAATATTTGTTTAAAATAATGCGTTATGTAGTTATTTTAGTACTGTCGAAAACCCGAAAATCTTTGCAATATGAAATATTAATTTATTTTTTTCATATCTGTTTTAAATTTGCTCATGAATAAATTCATTGTGACCCAGGACAGTTCCCTGTGATTGTCCAGTCTATTTGAAAACGATTCTGATACAAGCATAGAAGATGTTAGTTAATTCCATTAAATATTCCATAATTTCAAAAGTATTCCATTAGCTCAGGGAACATGAACATAGGTCGAACAACACCTGCTAAAGTTTTCGCCTCTTTTAATTCAATGTTGATGACTTCGTTTACAAAATCTGAGATCTTACTAATTCACAGCTGTTAATTTCAGGTGAAAACTTTTGTTTTTATTCACTAGCGATTTTGATAACTTATATACAACCAAATATCTACGTGATACAATTAGTCTCATACAGATTTCTCAAATTTCAAGCAGGCGTTACAAATTTTGGTGTTCCGCAGGTCTCGGCTTAGGTCCGATTTTGTTTTTATGTATACACACAACATTCTTTGTATTTATAAGCGGACGACACGTAGATCATTGTAGTTAGAATAGTCCCTCCCGGAAGTGCAAGCAGCAAATCAGAAATTTAAAATCTAAGCCGCACTATACAATTTTGTAACAGCCATGTTTAATTACGATATAGTCTTTCGAGACAGTTTGTCTGGACCCCTTGCCTACTGCCACACATTTGTAAAAACTGCTAACAATAATATCTACGTCCTTCAGATGGCAACAATTTCTTCTTTCCATCCCCACTTTAGGGAGCTGTTTTGTCTTTACCCATTTTATATTGTTCAACTTGTAATTCATGGCATTAACATTTTATTTTTATATTTTTTTTGTTAATTCAATTTTGTGAATTAGATTTTTCAAAGATTCTATTATTAAAAAAATATTGTTTACATTAATAAATGTTTTCCTTAAAACATGGAAATATTAGAGATATTCACATTTCAAACAACTGTTACTTTAGCAAAAAAAAAAAATATTCCTTTAGTTTAAAGATTCCTTCCTATCACTGTAGAGATATCGCAAGATATTGGAAAAAATATTAATGGAAACTCTCGCGTCACCACATAAAGTTTATTAAATTTACAATGGCAGCTATCGCTTTCAAGTCCCCAGCGTATTTCCTCTAGAAGCTCAGATGGCTGGCTGCTGGTTGTTAATCTTGATATAACGCGTAGTCATTTGCCACGGGTGGCTATTCAAATAAGTTGATTTCCCTTCTGCCGCGCCAGTTTCGTCGTTTTTCACTCTAAATACGTTTTTAAAAGAGTAAGTATTGTCGTGTTAGCATCTCTAGACACTACTTGGAGTTTCTCATATTTTAGGATTATTCTTTAGCATTTAATATTAGTATTAGTACCAAAATTTTAGCGATACTGGATGTTTGTTGCGCGTTTCTTAAACTATCAAATCAAGTACGATTTACGCAAAAACGTTTAAAATAAATGTTCTGATATACGAAAATGAGTAAAAGAAGAAGGTAAGTATTATAGTAAAGAAATACTGACAGAAAGAATTCTTTAAAACAAATAAATTTTAAGCATGTTTCAAACTAATTTTGGTTACTCACAATTAAAGAAATATGTATTTGTAATTAAATAAAATATTTTTTTCAGTTATTCTTTTGACTGTAAGAACGGTCATTTCCTTTCAAGAACATAACATTCATTTTTAAAAAAATCCATGAATTTCTAACAATTTTTTTAACAATTCGTCATTCTAAATCGAAGTTAATTAATAATAATATTACTAATTCCCTTACACTTTATTCTATAAAAAAAAAACCAAGTCTACTGTCAACTGCGACAAAAAACAAACAGCCCTGAAGATTATATAACGAGTGAGGACGAAACCTTATAGTATTATACAAGGTTGAAATAATTATAAAATCGATAACACAGAGTGACACAAAGATTATTTTGACCTGTAAACAAGTTTTTCAAACTTCTCAAATTTCATATATTTCTAGAACGTGGGTTTAATTATTTAAAATGGGATGTCTTATCCCATGGGTGGGATTTTCAATGTTTTCATGTTTGCGACTCGATTGTGTCATGCACAATAGTACTATGCCATGCCAAAAAACACATACAAAAATGTCAAATGTAAAATGTCAAAGCACGACCTGTATTACCAACTTATACATAAATATATAATATAAAATATTACCACAAAATATTCAATGTATATGCAAAACAGAAAATAGTATGTTAAATGTTAAAACACTTGTTACAATGACGTTTGTTGTAATATGAGTACAAGCTACTATTTCTTCCTAGTTCGCATTAATTTACGTTTACTTATTATTTAAAATGGAATTTCGTATCCGTGCAGGGATTTCAATGTTTCCATGTTTGTGACACAATTCTCCTCAAGCCTATATAAAAATGTCAAATGTGAAGTGGCGTAAAATGTCACCAGAAACTGTTACACACACTGTTACAAGGAGGAACTTTGTGACATTGTTTTTTTGGCAAAACGAAGAAATTTAACTTGTAGTAAATCATCAGTAATCATATCTTGTAGAGAATAATCATACAAATCATATGCATCGATAATATACAGAGTGTTCCATTTAAAATAAGTAAATTATTACGTTTTATTTGATAATATACTATATAATAAAAATTTTATCTTTGTACAATAATACTACATAACTATCAAATTTTCAGTCTCATACCTTCTCCGTTATTGATTTTCAGTTGCATTGTCAACAAAATTCATTAAAACTCCGTTTTCTCGAAAACTGTGAAAGATAGATTACATACTTTTGTTCTAACAAAATTTACTTGTAATAATATTATATATTATCAAAAAACGAAGTAATGTGCAGGTGTTTTAGTTAAAATAAGTAAGTTGACATTTGTTTTAGTTATAATTGGAAGTAGTTCAGAGTCAGAAGTTGCCAATATTTTTATTTTGAAGATTATATAACACCTACCAAAAATCTCCAAATACATTTTTTTAGTAATAATTCTCAATATTTGCGTAACCGACGCTTAGAAGCCGCACTCTATATATAATATAATCTAGTCGACCTTTATAAATTATTAATCTTATGTTTTGAAATTAATAAATAAATAATTAGGTTACTAATTTATAAGCGTTATCCCACAATCATACAGATGTAAATTTCAAAAACTATTAGCATTTTCTTGTGGTTGACATTTCACGTGAATATAAAATGCTGTAAATAACTTAAGAACAGCAATTTGGTTCTGGAGTGGAGATAGATACTCATTTAATTGTTCAAGAAATTATGCTAATACGAGTAATTACAGTTTGGATCCGTTCACTATACGTATATTTCTGGAATAGTTTTTTGTGTTTCTAGACAACCGTTTTAGCAATAATTAAAGTTCAAAAAACTTTCCATAGGCCAGCGCAATGGCGACGCTTTTTAATCTCCTAATCCGCTCCTTTCAGCGTTCGCAAATTGCGACGGTCCCCAAACGAACGTTCCCTCAGCATTATCGCACTTACCCACAGCGCCACCGATGTGAAAACAGAGGAGGACGCGCGCGATTCCGGATCCATCAGGCGCAATAAAACGTCCGTCCGAGAGCGAATAAGATAATGAAAAAGATCGCCGTTTAATCCGGCGCCTTTGTGTGTAGAGCCGGGCGGCGGCGTCGGCCGCGAGCTGTCAACGTCGGCGATGAGGCGAGTACGTCGGGTGCAAATTTACGTTAATATTTGCGGACGGCCTCGTCCAGGGTTGACACGGTTCATGAATATTCATGTTCGCGGGCAGTAGTGCGCGCGTCAGCCTCGGCGGTGGAGTGTATGTGAATATTTACACATTTTACATCATACTCTATACGTTACTCCCTGAAAATCCGAGGGCTACGAGCACCATAGACCTGCAGACGTCAGTGGCGGCGCATGAAGCAAAACGCGGCTCTCTAGATTAGGCGAATCATTTTTTCCTCATTATAAAGGGAAAGTATATTGTCAGAAACAAATAGATATACCTGCTTAAATATTCATTTATTTTTATAGAAATGATGCTAAAAATATGTTTCAGACAACACTTCCAGGAAACCTTAATTTTTCAATTTACTAAAATAGGACAGTGGCATTCTTATTATTAATGATCAACAAACAGTTTAGTAAGTATATGCAGTTTATCCATAGATATAACGATTTGACTTATTCACTAGCACTGGAACTTCAGATTATTGTACTAAACGTTGCTTATAAAAACATTTATGTTCGATTTTGAAATACAAGGCAGTTTAATTGAAAGAAGCCATCTCAACTCCTTGTTTTCTTTGACGTGGTATCTATATACTCAAACAACCAAATATATCAATTACTTACTTTACTACTAAAACTTATTTGTTGAAACTGAGGGATATATAGCTGCTATCCAAGATCAGGTAATAGCGACGAAGGCCTACAAAAAAGAATCCTTGGAATTAACATGGAGAACATCAAATGCCGTATGTGTGATGATAAAGAAAAGACACTGGTTCACCTAATGGCGGGATGCTCTATGATGGCACCTAAACAATACATCGACAGGCACAACAGGGTTGCGGCAATCATTCATCAAAAATTTAATATAAAATATCTTGATCTAGAAGACAAAACACCCTATTATACGTATGATCCCCCCAAATATGCGACAATGTGAACGCTCGGTTATATTGGAACAGAAAAATCATCACTGACCGACTAATCCCGAATAACATCCCGGGTATAATCTTAACCCTTAAGAAAGAAAAAGTGACATATGTTATTGATATTGCAGCACTCCTAGTATTCAACACCGAAAAAACATATCGAGAAAAAATAAATAAGTTTTTACCATTGGCAGAGGAAATCAAGACTATGTGGGCCATGGATAAAGTTATCGTAGTACCTATTATTATAGGGACAAGAGGGGAAATACCAAGACGGTTCCATAAGTAAAAATTTTTGGAAAAAACATTATATTTAGAGATGCAGAGATCGGTACTACTTGATTTATGCCGCATGCTCCAGCGAACCATGGGTGAGCAGAACAATACTTAAGCATCTTGTTTTCAGACCGATGCACTAAGTTCAAGACCAAGTAAATAATTAAACTTGTGAAACTGTGAAATAATAATAAGGATAATAATTAATGCCTTGGCATCCCCAACAGCTTTCGCCAATTACAGGGGCATCGAGCCAGCCATGAGTTATTATTACGCCTGCGCCCGTGGAGCGACTTAAGATGTTCGTCTCTCAGCATTCGCCAAGGAGTGAGGAAAACTACGAAAACCTCACTCTGAGAGCAATCCGTAGGGCTCGAACCGAGGACCCCGCGACTGATAGCCAAGCGTGCAAGCCACTAGACCATCAGCCCATATTATTGCATTGTCCTGATTTGACGCACGTGGTGTATTTTTCACCTAGTCATGTTAGAACCATGGAACTGCATCTTAAAAGTGTTAAGCTATTAGTTTGAAAAATATAGACAAAGGTTTGCCTCGAGAGCATAATATCAACATAACTCCTCAAACTGCATTTAAACATTTAGAGAAATTAGAATTATTTGCCACAAAAAAGCTTCGTAACATGGCGATAGTAAGATTGCAAATACCTTTGAAGAATTAACAGGCCAATGCTTTGGTCACATTTTAGATTATATTCTATTGAAATATCCAATCAGCTTGGTCCAAAAGATCGTAACAAAAAAATTGAACAATTTAAAACATGTGGTAATATACTGGAAAGGCTATCAAAAAAAATACGATTTGTCGAAAAGTCCAAAGCTACTTTCAGTTTACAATTCATGTTTGTTAGTAGTTTGCGCGCTCATTAAAAAAAAATTCATTTTCATTTTGTTTCTTTTTTTTTATAAAAAAAGCGTTTTTTTCTTACTTTACTAAACAGGATCCACCCCAATCTAACAGCCGCCACTGATGAGCGTGCAGTCAGAGCCGCCCGCGACTCCGCGTAACCTACGCTAACCGCCACATTTGCATACGGTTTCAACAATGCCCCGGGCTTAATTTTAATACGATTAAATTTGTACAGACGTAATGTGAACAGTCGAGGGTAAAATTTGGACAATATTTCCCAGTTTGCCCGAACATTCCCAGTGTGCGGGAGCGGGTTGATTTCGTCCGCTTTGTTGTCTCTTCGTGACGTTGGGTTTTGCTTCATTTTTTTCTTCTCCGCCCCTTTTTTACATAGTAGAGTTGGCATTTTTTTGCGGTATAGTGCGCAGATCATACAGCGTAGACTGCACATAATGTACAACTGAATACGAAATGTAACACCTAACGCCTGCTTTCAGAAATTTACACAATATATTGGACACATCATATTGGATTCAATACTTGATGCAAGTCATAAAGATCAGCTTACAATAGTTGTAACATTTGTTTTGTTAAATACTGAAGCCAAAATATTAGAAAATAAAGAGCACTTTTTAGATTTTATCAAAATATCAGATTCGGCAGGACAAAAATTAACAAATACCTTAATTAGCAAATGTGAAAGGGTGTTATGACACAAAAATTATGTATTTTTTATGATCGCCTAAACCATGACAAGTGCTAAAACATAAATTTCCTGCACCGTCATTAAAGCCTCTTTCTAATATTACATATATGGGAGAGTAGAATGGATGCTCTAAAAATGTTACAAAGTAACATGGATAAAATATATACTGTTTGTTTAGACGTCACAAAAGACAATGATACTCGAAACCTAGCAAATAGATTGCTACTAAAAGGTTTAAGTTATGTTTTGTAGTTTTTCGGTACAACGTAGTCAGTAAAATGATGCAAGACTCCCAAGTAATATTATACCAACAATTGTATCATTACTAAAAACACTGAAATGTACATGAAAGATTTTAGCTCAGAAAGAAAGGTCAAGTTTAATGATATGCGAAAAGAAGCTAAAAAATTGCTGAAACCATTAATTGCGATCTTTCCCTTCCGTCAATGAATCCTGTAAGGCCATGAAGAAAAAAATCAATATTTAGTTAGAGAAATATTTAAAAACTTTTATTTTGTTTTTCTCGACACTGTCTTGGCTGCATTAAATGAAAAGATTTGAGAAATTAAAAAATAATTGTGAAATCATTGATTTTTTGAATGATTTAACAAACTTTTTAAAATTGGGTAAATCAAATAGATTAGCAAAATGTATGAAGTTGGAAAACATGTTACGCGACATAAAAATAAATAAAACTGATGTATCAAGAGAAGAATTATTCAAATAATTTTCAATTATTTTTGAGTGAGTCTATGAAAGCGTCAAAAATCTTAAATTATTTGCTCTCTAACAATATTATATATTTATTTCTAAATTTAGTTATGGCGAGAAAATTTTCCAAATGAAAAATAATAAAAAATCATCTGAGATCAGCATTGGAGCAACAACGGCTATCAGATTTATGTATGATCTGCTTTGAAGCCGATATTATAGACAACATTATGATATTAATGATATTGTTTCTAAATTTGCTATAATAAAGGCAAGAAGAGTAGATCTTAAAAAATTATTTTTGAAATGAATATTGTTGCTATGTGAAATGAGTTTTCATGTTATTTTAAGTTTGTTCGAACATGCAGTTCGCGAACGGTTCACGATCATGTGAACCAATCAGACAACGCATTCCAGTTCCCGGGAACTCCAATCTGTTCTCTGATTGCTTCGCGTGATCACGAACCGTTCGCGAACTGCATGTTCGAACAGCCCCTTCATATTTCTAGCGACGACATCAAGCTGTGCTGACAGCCTATGCGTTTTTGCGCCCAATTGCAATCTTGCACACGGGCGCTGACTATCTTAGGAAAGGCCCTGAGAAAATGTTATAAACCTGAAGAAATAAACGGATATATTGCAAAATGATTGGTCAAACTTTCATCCTGGTTTTCTTACTATTAACATTTTTTACGTTTTTTTCAATCAATCTTCGTCCTACTCTTCTTGTTGAGTCTTTTTTTTTGCTATTTTCAATTTACAGCAAGTTTCCACAAAATATATGTTACACAACAAAATATGAATCGTTTGAACTCCCGCTATAGTGACCCCCACCCACTATAAAGGCACATTTAATTTTACAAAACTATTGTTTTAAATCTTATAAAAGATGCTTTTATGCTAGTTTTTTTAATTGACGTTTTTAATGCATTTTCTTTAGGAAAACAAAAGAAATTCGATAATATAGTTGTATATATTATCTTAAATTTAATTCTAAATTAAAAAATAGCATGAACTATCGTCAATTTTAACATTGCTCTAAATTAATCTTCGAAACAGTAAACTGTCAAGTAGGGCAGCTCATTATAAAGTTATTGCAACAAAAATTATTTAGATATTACGACTTGTCTCACTAAATAATCACCTGTTAATCAAAGTTAACTTTAGCATGTTACAATAACCAAAACAATGACAAATTTAATCGAAAAATATAAATACTTATACAAATGAATACACATTCCAATGTTATTAGAATTTATTCATTCAAAAAGAAACAACGGATGCGAAAATGTCAAATGTGAGAAGTTACAACGACCACAATTTATCAAATCCGTCCGCCGCGGAGTTCAACATAAATCTTACTTTTATTGCAGGAGTTAATCATTTTTGATATTTTCTTTATATACCCGGCTCCTTGTTTGCCTTAAATATTAGCTCATAAATAAGTTTAACAAAAACGTATTTTTGCTGTCGACTCGACGACAATATAATAATGGCATCATTTCCCGCGCTCCGAGTGATTTATAGGCACCAATATAAATTAAGAAACTTTCACCGCTTCCCTATGCTTTTCTTGTTCCTACCTCCTGTGAACAGTCATCTGTCGACGCGACGTAGCGTTTCTAATTACTACTGAGACATCAAACTTTCGTTGTTTTCTTCTTGTTGCTTCTTTAATATGAATATCTATCTAGTTCGATTTATATGGATGTCAATATTTTGAGTAATAATTTATTTTTATAATGACCAATATTAAAGTGAAAGAACAAAAAAGAATTGTGACATTAAAGCATTTAAAAATAGGTGCAACAATAATTAGGAAATATATTTTAGGTATCTACTTTAAATGATGCTGTATACTAACTAAATTAACTAAAAGTATAAGAAAGGAATAAAATTAGCAAGGGTTAAATAATTTAAATAATATGAATTGCTGATGACACTGTTTCTAAAACTGAAAGTATTTCCATTAGAATTTCTTGTGGAACTCAGTCTTATGTCTTTTCCTGCATTGCATGAGAAACACCTCTAAAAACGCCAAATGGGTGATTCTGCAAGCAATTGTTGTGTTGTTTTTCGCACTGTCCTGCTGAAATTCCAAATTTTCGTATACTTTTCTGATTCAAGAAAAATTCAAGAAGATGAGAAAAGAGAACCCATTATTTTCAATTCATTATCGAAGAATTCGCAGAAGCGTTCTTATGTGTGATCTTATGTTTACGGAATGCTTCAGAAATAAAAAGGTTCAAAAAATTTAAATAAAATCGTTTAACTGACATTTCCAAGGCAACGTATCTGTTCTTGCTGTAAGGAACCGCTTCAGAAAACAACAATAAATGAGTCAATCCACGAATAAGCAGCAAAACTTTAAAGATTAGCGGTGCACTAATTCGATACAGGATTAATTATCGTATTAAAAGATGTATACACTAATGGCACGGGAAAAAGAAAAACAATTGAACAGGTAGATGTAACTCTTGAAGAGGTTATCAGAATCGCAACGTCCAGGGAGCCCCACTTCAAGCTCATGGTACGCCATTTTCCATTAATGCGAAACCATTGCACCAGTACCACAGTATAGTATATAGGCAGTAGTGTCAAGAGCTGTCGGCACCTTTTGAAGTTTGTGAGTCTAAGTTTTTCTCGCGCACCCTGCCCAGGCATGAAAGCGGCATTCTTTACTTACGACTCGGGCCGAGCGGTGTCGATTAGTGTGCATTTCTTCGATAAATCATGGCCGGCATTTAAGTTAAAATTTAAATAAGAAAATAATAAGCAACAAATTAAAAATAATAGTTGCATAAATAAGACCGGATGCAACTAGAATGTATTTAAAAAAAAAACATGTATAAAATTCAGAATCTACAATTATTATACAATAAAGAAAGATAAAGAAGAAGTTGAAATCTAAATACCTTGACTTTTTTTTTCTGAACATATGCAACTATTTAAAATAACCAGAGAACAGATTATAAAAATATAGTAGCTACTGATTAATATACACTTAGAAAAATAATTACTATTTTTTTTTAGGGTTACTTTTGAGTAGTTGTTACTTTTGACTATTTGTTTTTTATCGTTTCCAACTAGAATTCCATCATCCACATATATATATAGCTAGAATGATTGTGCTATCACCACTTCTAAATATGCATTTCTGAGTTTCTAAAGATATCAGACCATTTTCCACCTTTTAAATTCACTGTATATATACCATTTGCATTTTTCGATCCTCTTAGTAATATCTCACCATCTTTAAATATTTCAACGCTTTCTGTTTTTAAAACCACAATACCATCTTCGTCTGTTTATTGAGCTGACTGATAATAAGTTTTTATACAATTCAGGAACATAAAGCACATCATTTAATATAATTTATCAGTTTTCAACTTGGTTTTTCCACTTAATTTCTTTCGTTTTGAAGGATACTTTTTCTGTCGAGCTTCCACTGTTAGATTAAAGCAAGCTACTTCCTAACCACATTGATGTTAAATTCTCTACTGTCTTTTCCACTAAGCTTGTAGAATCCCAGGCAGTGTGAAAATGTGTGTATCCACTCAGCAATGTCGATAGGATCTTCGATATCACCATAACATCATCAACTGCTCCATCTGATGCTTTCATTATGATAACTACATTCTGTATCTTGCTAATATGTGTTGATATATCACCTTGTTTGTTATACACATATTTGAAAAAATGTTGCATTGCGTCAAATTTTTGTGTTTGTTGACTTTCACCATGTATGTTTTATCAATTTTCGTACATTATCTTGCGCTGTTTTCCTGTTGATGATGTGTAGATTTGGATTCTTCAAAAGAGTTGCTAGTATTATTCTTTGTGCTTTTGCGTCTTTCTTCAACCATGTAGTTTTAGTATCTTCATTGATCAGACAGTAACAAGTAATTTATCAGTTCCATCCACCCAACATATATAAATTGTGACTTTAAAATAATGTAAGCTTCAAATTTCCATAAATCAAATGTATTTGCATCTTTAGTTTCCAATTTCTTCCACATCTTCCATTCAGCTTTCACTTGGCTTAACTTTAATAAATATTTATTTTCATCAACCACTTTACTATTACCACTATTACTGACCGACATCTAACAACACAACTATTATCTTTATTTTTTCAAATCAACGGATTATTCACACTTATTACAAGTGGTGGATTATCTATGTCATTCTTAGCACATATAATATTTAACAATTCAAATACAAAATTTTGTATTTTTTGCCAATCTCATTTGGAGTGCATTTGTATGCATTCCACATATTCTTTGCAGTGAATTTTGTACTTTCGCGCGCTGTATAACATATGATCAATTACGAAATGCTCTGATTGGCGGAGGAATTTGTAACGGTTCTGGGGCCAGGACGCTAAGTATCTTTAATTACAAGTTGCGGTTCCGTATAATAGTTCAAGTCCTGTCACCTGCAGCGCTAGTGCGAAAGTTCTTGTTCTTCTTCTCCTCTCGAAAGTGCTTTCTTATATTGGTAGCCGTGTTAAGGTTGGTTACAATGTTGGTTTTACGCATCCTTTTTTCATGTTGTTTCCGCATCATGCCGCCATTGTGTGTCGACACGTGTTTATTGTAAAGGGTGCATCCACACGCTCGGAGTTCGCCGAACTCCGAGCACTAGTTTGGCGATCTCCTATCGTGTGGACGGCAGTTCGGGTTCGGCGAACTAGTCGGCAAACTGTTTGGCTATTCCCAATCTGCATTGGAAAATGCGCGCACGAATTTCGGCTAGACGGAGTTCGTGCACCCGTTCCACACATTCGGGAAGTATTTAGAGTGAGAGGGAAAGCTGTTGACAGCTGTCTAGTGAGCGTCGTCTCTACTAGTCATACTATTATACTACAGTTTTTTATAAACTGTTATATATGACAGCGGGTAACAGATACAAATTATTTACTGAAATTACTATGTCGTATGCTGAAAATGACAGATTTGCCAAAGATAATAAAACAATCAAAGTGTTTTTTTTTGACATTGTAGGGTTGCAATTTTAGTATTCATTATTATATTAAATTGATGCATTTTAAGTAAATTAAAGATCTTAAATTTTATAAAAATTAATCTTTAAAACTAATGTGTAGATAAAGTTATTAAATAATTGCAATGTTGGCCTAAATATTAAAAAGCTTACCACTCTTTTCATAATTCATGAAATTTCTTGAATTTCATTAAAGAGGGTCGAAAAGTATATTGTTATGTGACGATCTGGTTAAATGCGTATATGATTTTTTTGTCTATAAATTGGCAAACAAATTAAAAAATTAGATGATATTTATTAATATATAATCATTTAAAAGAAACCACCCTCATTCCTCACGGCCCTCAGTTTGAAACGATAAAGAATCCATACATCCACAGTGCAAACATATTCGCCTCATTGTAAATATTACTCATACAGGTGTATGATGCTCGTAGATAATTGGATAAAAAATGGCGAAGAAATTTGAGCAAAAAATATTTCTTTGATTGACCTATAATTTTTACGATGAATGTTTCAATGATAACAATCACGTTGGTCATAACAATTATAGATCAATAAAAACTACTTTTTTGTTTCGAGTTTGTTCGCCATTGTATACGCAAAATGAATGTATTCATCATCGTAAACTTGGAAAATAACAGAAATTAAATAATAGCGTAAGTTGTCATATTTATAACCTAAAGATGAATTACTGGTATCCGTGATTCATATTTAGTTTCTGTCACGCTCAACAAAAATGACAGAACTTCAAATATTATGATTTGCCGGGTTTCCGCGAAACCAAAAAAGAGTTTCAGTTATGCAGTGACAGCATGGTTCATAACCAGTTATAATTTCTGTACCAACACCAACCTAATTCATGCAATCACTCAATGCTACCCACACTAAACTCTCATACGAACGTTCGGCGTTTTCCCGTATCTGCTCGGAGTTCGGCGAACTCCGAGCGTGTGGACGGTCGCGTTCCACACGATCGGTAGTTGCCGACATTCGGAGTTCGGCGAACTCGCAGCGTGGTGGATGCACCTTAAGACCGTGAGTGGGGTGTATGCTAATTTTGTGTTTATTTATTTTTTGGACTCTTTTCGTTTTTGAGTTTTATTTTTTCGTTTAGGTAAGCATGAATGCATTTGTACCTATTCCATTAAACTTAAATTATTTTGTAGCTTTGTTTTGAGTTTTGTTTTTGGCTGTTTATAACCTCCAAAGAGGATCTCTGGAATTTCCGTTTAAGAATTTTTAAGTGCGTACGTTACGGTAAGTTGATGGTTTATGATTTCTGATGCAAAATTATATTTTAAATTTTCAGGTATATTTTGAGTGTTACTTTGCAAGTATCTTCTGCTCAAATTTCAATCAGCAGTATGGTTTTTTGTTGTGTTGCAAATTGCAAGAATTCTTCGAATGAAGCAATTTTGCATACAATCCCAAAGATAAGAGGTATGAAGATTTCTATTCTTTTAATTTCTTTTTTTTTTTATAATTATTTGTGATTTTAAATTCATATATGTTGTGAAATGTTTCCTATAGTAAATTCTCAAAGGCACTGTGACGATAAACTCCATGTTAAAAAATTAATTTACTTACTTGTGTCTGTATTTTCAAGGATCATACTGGTTATTGTAAAAAATATTTAAATATATTTGGTGATTACAGTTGAAAATAGTAACCTTTGATGATGAGTTTTTATTGAAATGTTCAAGTGGGGTTTACAGTGCTTAATATTTATTATTTATTGTCACGCTGCTTGGAATCATCAATACAAAAATATTGCCTGAAGCAGTTTGATTTATGCCTATTTCTGTATTTAAAAATTTTCAGCTGCGCAGAAAGTGGTGTGCTGCTATTGGAAGACAGGATCTAGTAGAGGTAGATCTCAACAAACGATCTAGATACAGGGTGTGTGATATACATTTTGATGATAGTGCAAAGTTTCCCACAAATCGTAACAGAACGAATTTGAAAGCAGACGGCATTCCATCTTTGAACTTACCTGGTGAGTTTGAAAAATAATATGAAATACTGTGTGAAAAGTGTTTATAACACAAATACAATAGGGGAATTAGGAACTTTTCTTGAATAGCTGTAGATTCAAAGTTAAAAATATCCAAAATTTTTAAAGATGAATATTGAAATAACAAGTGTTTAAGAATTTACAGAAAAACATTAAGAATTTTTATTTAATATTTTACATAAATGAAGTAGAAAATTTACAACGAAGATAATGCTGAATGGTTTCTTTGTTGTAAGAACATTTTTATGCCTGAAGTGTTATAGTTTTATTGTACCACACTAACAACATTATTTTTTTACAGATTTGGAAACATTTCAAGATCCAGGGAACGAACAAGAAATGCTTGAGATTTCGGATGAAAGAGGTAAAGTATTGCATTGTTCATATTATATGTAGTTTCTCATCTGTATTTCGTGTGTCCTTAGTTATGGATTAATGTTTGGTAAGAAATTATAAGAGTTTACATTGAGTTTACTTGTTTCAGTAAATATTAATCCACACTTGTAGTTGAGCAAACACTGTAAATAAAATAATTTAAGATAACTTAATTATCTTTAATTTTCTTCTAAAACAACTGTTTTGTTTTATTATTAGATATTTCATCTCTAGACAATCCATTACCTGGATCCTCAAAAGAAAGATCAAATACACCCTTGTCTAGTCTGTTACCGAGAGAATCTTTCAAACGAGCAGGTAAATATTGAAATAAAATATCAATAGTGCATGTTTATTCATAATGATCTTTACAATGAAAGGTTCTCCTCTTTGCAATCAGAGCAAATCCAGTACTAGAACATCAAATATTCCTGTAACTCCAAGAACACCCACTTTTCGCAAAGGTAATATTACAAAATTAAGGCTTACTAAACTACAATTGAAGGGCCCAATGCAAAAGGTGCCTAAGTCACATTTTTATAGTTTTGAGATAATCAACTCCAAAGTACATCTTGTACTGAAATCTCAGTAATATCCGTAACTACACGATGTAAAAAACTGCACTTAAGTACATTACAAAAATTAATCTGTTCAAGAAATCCATAGTATGATGGTTGGCGAAGAAGATAGCGCTCTTATATCAGTTTCAACAAAAATATGAAATGCACATTTTGCACTGGCCCCTTAAATTGAAAAGAGAAAACGAATGGAATATTACAACATTTTGTATTTGTAGATCTCAGAAGAAAAGTAAATCTGTTAAAAAGTATTGGTGTGAACCGATATTCCCAATTGACACCCAAAGCTTCTAAGCTGTATAGAATTGCCAAAAATTTGAGAAAAACTGCTCGACGACTAGATTTTGAAAATAGTGACAGTAAAAAGCGTATTAAGACAGCATTAAAATATGCCGAATCTCGCGAATTTCTACAAGCAAAAATTAATAAGACATCTCTAAATTTCATAATCTCGCAATTACAAATGCAAAAAAAGAAACCCAAAGGACGTCGATTTACCACAGAGGATAAGATATTTGCATTGTCTCTCCTTAAACAAAGCCCAAAGGCTTACAAGATCTTTAGGCAGGTATTTGCAGTACCTTCCCGAAAAACTTTAATGCAACTTTTAAACAAAGTCCCCTTTAATTGCGGAATAAATTCAGGCCATAATGCAGAGTTCTGCTGAAGCTGTTTTGAAGATGAGTTCGTCAGAAAGATTGTTGCTGTCTTTTGTTCGATGAGATGTCTATAGAACCATCTCTTACTTATTCAAAAAAAAACGATGAGATTATTGGATTTGTGAATGCAGGTGAAGAAAAGAAGCTGCAATTTGCTGATCATATTATGGTATTTATGATTCGTGGAATCACAAGAAAGTGGAAACAACCCCTGGCCTATTTCTTTACAAGCGGTGCTATGAACACTGCAGATTTGAAACGAAATATTAAAAACATTATAAAAAACATTCAAGAGATAGGCTTGACAGTGATAGCAACAGTTTGTGACAACATCCAATTAATGTCACTACAATAAAGAGGGCCTGATGAACGATACAAAAGGCTCATTATTTACGTTTGCGGTAAAGAGAGCCAGAACCTGTTGGTTTTGAAATTTGAAAGGCGCAGAAGTAATACCTTTGTTTGACCCACCTCATTTATTGAAAGGGTAAGGAATAATTTATTAGAAACGAGCTAAGTTTGTTTTGATAAAAAACAAAACCAAATTGCGTCGTGGACTGACATTATCGCACTGTATGAATTAGATGTTGGCGATTGTAATACGCGGATGTGTTATAAAATTAACAGATGGACATGTTTAAAGAAAAGATGCCAAAAATGAAAGTTAAGATAGCGGCCCAGATTTTTTCACATCGTGTGTCCACAGCTATGCGTTGGACGGTAAAATATGGTAAGGTTTATTTATTTCATCGTGCTTTAACAGTTCATGCAATAATTGCTTTTTTTATGTAGGTCGGGAACAAACTTTGCCTGTACTGCAGAAGACACGGCAGATTTTCTAATATTTTGACCAGCTATTTGATAAGCGTGAACGGCGCAGCTTTGCAACCTGACCACGGCAAAGAACAAGGGCGGCAGTTACGAAAAGTCAAAGCACATTGTATTTGGAATGTAGCAGTCCATGTGCTGCAAAGCTTTAAATTTTTATCTAATAGAGCGAGGACAGTTCCCCTTCCATTAAAAACTGGGAAAAAACTATTCGTGGTTTTAGACATTTATGGCAGAAAGTAAAATCAAATCCACATGATTTAAAATATCTCTGTCCGAGAAATATTAACCAAGATCCTCTGGCGAATTTTGGGTGCATTCGTAGCCAGGTGCACGAAATGTCAATCCCACTTGTTATGCATTTACAAATTCTTTTAAAAGTTTAATAGTAAACAACTTCGTTAGCCCTCATTCACAGGAAGCCACTGCGAGGCGGATGATACAGCGTTGCTGGATGTTTGAAAAGATTTTATCGACGGTGGTTCTACAACAATGAGGAAATCTCCTGTAGAAAATGACGTCGAAGATGTAGAATTACCGGAGGGAAATGGATCTTGAACACGACAATACAATATTAAATACCTATTCTTATATAGCCGGATTTTATTGCACGTAAAATATTAAAACTTGTTAATAATTGTGAAACTTGTAGACAGCAATAACAACATCTGTATCGTCACAGCAAGACACCTTTATTTCAGCAATGGCAATACAGACCAAATTCTTTACTTACACCTAGCACTCAGTTCTCTGCTATTTTTCAAAATTAATGAAATTAAATTTATTAATATTTTCAAAATTCATAGTAAAAAACAATTTAAAGAGAAACTTATGCTAGTATCTGCAAAAATATTTTGCAAATGATATTTTATATTGTGAGTGCATGATTTGTTACAGATATTTTTAATTCATTTTATGACTTTTTTATTTTCAATTATATAAAAAATGTTAACCAAATTCTATGCGGTAAACGCGCCACAAATATAGATGATGATATAAAAAGAATGGCTTTTTGATAAATTTAAAAAGACCAAAGGCAGAAATATGAAATTGCTCAATTAAGGAAAATGTGTAGAGGATAATTCTGTTAATAAATGTTTATATTTTATATCTTTTCTTTTTAGAAAATGTAAATAATTGTTTAAATTTAGGGAAACATAATTGTATTTAATAAAATGTTTATCACTTGTTTCTTTTTTCTTTATACCTCCATTATAACCAAAGGGCATTAAAATTAAGTGAATTTGTGCGTTCTTTAGACAATATTCGAATATGGGCAGAAATCACAAATTCATTTTAATTACATGTGATTTGGAGCGATGGAAGGAGGTTAGTGACGAAAAGGTGAATATTGTGTTTTTCACTGATTTTGAGCTAAAATCACAAAAACACCATATTCATTTTTTGGTCACTAACTTCTTTTCCTAGTTTCAAATCACCTTAATAATATATATATATTTTATAATTCCCGGACTTTAATTTTAGTACAAAGTCCGGTCACGCTATTGCATTGGCGCATCTTGTAACAGATATTTATTAAAGAGAGGGCCATCTATATTCACTCTCTAATCTATGATTTACGGCGCATTCCATTATTGCCTGCTTGGCGCAGCTTTCAAAAACACATACAAATATTCCCTTTCTTGACACTACTGGATAAACACTATACTGTGCCAGTACAAAGCAAACCGAGGAGACATCAGGGTTGCCAAGGAGTTGTTTAATTGAGGGAAATTTGGAACAAATTCTAGGGGAAAGCACTTCCTGCCGGTTGGTGATACTGATGGAAGACCCACATCTAACTGTCATAATTAGTGATAGGCGCGTCAAATGATTTCGAAAATGGAATGATCCATAATAGACGTAATAATCGATGATCATTAGATTATCACGCGTTGGAAGAAGAGTAGTTTTTTAGGTTCCTCACTTCCTTTTTTTCTGCATTATTTTTTCCTGTTTTTAATATAATGACACCTTTTTTTAGGTTCTTATTGCTATTTCCTTTTCTATGTATGATAATTCCTCATCATTCCAATCAAATTCATAATCGAATATCATTCATGCAAATCGTTCATAATCGAATGATAATTCAAACGTTATAATCGAATTATCGAATGATCGTTGACAATCGAATGATGCCTTTTTCGTCATTCGATTATGCCCACCACTAGTCATAACACTGGCCACTACCATGTGCTACACCCATCCATCAAATAAATGTTGATATATAAATTTGCCATATTTGCAAAAGGGAGAGTCATTGAGCTTTCGAGTGTAAAAGTAAAGTAAATATTAAATCAAACAGAAGTTGTTAGTAGAAAACATACTTTATAGAATTTTTTTTTTAGAAAAACAACGGTTATATAAAACTTCAAATTTATTTTACTTGCTGTTATTACAAATATCAGTCGATACATAATACTAAAAACAGTATATAGCCACAGTTGCATTAATGAACGCCTCTTATCGCTAAGTTATGCTTTCCCTCACGAGGTAAAATTTCTGATTTTTAAAAATTAATAATTTAATCACACTTACATTTTCTTTTTACATGTTTGTGACTGATTCTAACCTTGTACATATCAAATGAGATTATTCAGTTAAAATTTTGAAACATTACTTGTTTATGAAATAAAGTTTTTACTTTTCTTAAAGCTAAAGACAAATAACACAGATTGTGAGTATTTTTCCCTTATTAACTATTTATTTGTTCCTCTGCAAGAGAAAAGAGAAATCGATTAGAATAGTGCATAATAGTAATTGCATCTTAATACCTGAAATTCGAACAGAAATTAAAACTAAAATTAAGCATTTTTCTTATGTTTCTGAAATTGAAAAAGAAACAATAGTGACGAAATGAAATAAAACACTGAATTAATAGATATTGGTATGTTACCTTGTCTTTCACTTTTTGTGATTCGGAAGTTAATGCAGCTACTTTACTTCTCTCTTGTTCCAGTAATGCATGAAGTTTGGTCACCTCATCAGTTAATTCATTTTTCACATTATTTAATCTCTCCAATTCCATTAAAACATCAGCTTTATCTTTCACTGCAAACAAAAACTTATATAAACGTTACTATAATCAATTTAACTTATCATATTTACTTTCACCATGTCCTAATATGCCACATAACATTTTATTCCTCTTTTTAACATCTGCAATTTCTATTTTTAATTTTTCCAATTCTTCTTGCAATTCCATATTTTTCTGTCGTTCTATTAACAATTTCTCCTATATATTAATAAACATTAGATCAATAGTTTTACGCATGTACAACTCAGTACCTGATATTGGGCAGATGATATGATTTCTTCAATATTTGCCTCACGGTTTTTTCGATCTTGATTAATTTTATCTCTCGTATATTCCTCTTTTGCTTCTGACTTGATTTTCTCAAAAAAGTTTTCATCCTTCTCAGTTTTTTCCACTTTAACTTCATCATTTTCTATCAAAGAAAAATAATGATACAAATGGTGTACATAAAACGTTTGTTTCTACCTAATGAAAATATTAGATGGAAAGTATGCACACCTCTTTTTTGTTCATTACTTGACCCTAAAAATTGATCTAGGCTCATAGTTTTCGTCTTTTTCTTCTTATCTCCTTTCTTTTCATTTTCCTTTTCCGATTTTTTGATTGAATCTTTCTTTGACTCATATTCCAGTTTAGATAACAATATTGCACTTTGTAAATCTTGTTCGAAATTTCCATTCACAAACTCATCATCCTTTTGCTTCCATTCCTCCCATTGCTTGCTCGATACCACCTTTGACTTCTTCTCTCTCTTGCCATTATTCTAAAACTTTTTATTAGCACAACTTCTAAATTTCTACTGAAAAATGCTTTTCCTAACCTGTTTATTGGAATTTTTTTTATCTCTTACAGGTTTATCTACTCTCTTGTTTGACTTTTCCTTCTTTTTCTCTGTCTTTTTGGAATCTCCAAAGTCATCTTCCACTGGCTTTAAACAGGAGAATCTTGACGGAACTGCTATATCCATTTTCAATAATGCAAATTTTATACAATTTAATCGTTGCTCGTGGATTCTACAATGATTCTATGGAGTACATAGGGTATATACACAAACAGACCAGTCAGACTCAGGCGCTTCCTATCATTTCACGAACCAAATAATAGCGGCGGTAATTTTGTAATTCTCAAAGTTCTGTTAGAACAATTTGAATCTTGACAGATGGTAGTTATGAAAAGTGGAATGTGGTGGTATGGAAATACTAATATATATCACCAATCCAAAACAATAAAAAAAGTAAAGTGAAATAACCGTTGATTAGCATGAAATGGTAATGCAATTTAAAGTTACCGCAATTATTTTTAGTAAAGTTTCGTTGGTGGACTTTCTATAAAAGCAGTGGTAAAGCAGATTACCTTTTCACATATTTGAAAAAGATAAAATATGCGTGTATGTAATTGGTTCGTCTGATGAACAAACCTTAAAGTTACTGAGGATAAATGCGGGAAATTTTAAATTTGAGAAAAAATAAGGCAACATCACCCTGGGGCAGTGATTATATACCCTGGGGCAATATGTATACATTAATACTGCGTTCGAATATCTACGCCAAGCTACTCTCTGACGTCAATTTGACGCATACGACAACTTGTGATTGCGCAGGTATTACTTATTCACGTCAAATTGACGTCAGAGAGTAGCTCGGAGAAGATATCCGAACGCACTATAAGTAGCAAAAGTATTATCATGTATTTTACCTTGTACTATTAATTATTATACACAATAATGAATAACTAATAGATAGCAAAAACTAATACTTAGTTAAGAATAAATTTAATTAAAAGAAATCTGCCTCTCCGCTATGCTAATAGTAATAATAAATATGAATACAAATTTATATGGGTTGAGTTTTGCATAATTATAAAATGTCAACAGATCAATAGTATCATAGCAACCTCCCAGGGTCTACAGGTAGTAGTGATTGATGGCATTACATTCAAATATGAATCAATACATCAAATAAAGTGCAACGAAAATAGCGCTGAAAGGTTCGGAATCCGAACTAAGTGGTAATGGCGGCAAAATTTATCCGTTAAATCATCATTACTTTGGAAAATTTATTTAAAGAAACATATTTTTTATTTTTAAAACTAATTTTCTAGATAAGTAATATTTAATTTCTTGAAATGATTTAACTATAAAGGATAATCTAAAAATATGTTTGCTATTGTTGTTTTACAGCAGCGCCACAGTGGTCTGGAGAAACACTAAATAACAAATTTACCTGAATTTACCAATGCCTGCCTGTGCCCGCAATACGCGTGAACCAGGTGAAACGATGAAACAAACAAACTGCAATGATTTGTTTGACGGTTGTTTGGTAAATTGCCGGTACTTATATTTTTTAAGGTCAATTTTACCTGATCTTAATTGCTTATGAATAATTGCCGATACCTACACATAATTGCTCACAAGTGTTGAATCATTAGTGAGTGAATAAGTGCGGCAACAATTTATTATAGCGTCCCGTTAGTTAACTGCGACGTATATTTTTTTAAGTCCATTTTCTGAAACTACCATATTGCCAGAAAAATGTCCACTGCTGATCGTTTAGATATTATTATATTTGGTGCTACCGGCTTTACGGGTAAACGCACTATTCCTCAGCTAACAAAATTACTTAAAGAGGAAAAATTATCTTTGACATGGGGTGTCGCTGGAAGATCAGAACCGAAATTAAAAGAAGCACTGATGGAAATGCAACAAAAAACAGGTAAGTTTTATTACATTTCCAAATAACAGCTCATATGCATTTTCTATCCAGGTGAGGATTATAGCAAAATTCCCACAAAACTAGCCGATGTGGATGACATTGAATCTTTGGAAAAAATGACTGCCTCAGCAAGAATTATCATTAATGCTGTTGGCCCGTACCGCTTTTATGGGGAAAGAGTCATACAGGCTTGCATTAAATCTGGAACTCATCATGTTGATGTCAGTGGAGAGCCACAATTTATTGAAACCATGCAGTTGAAATATCATGACATCACAAAAGAAAAGGGCATCTATGTAATTAGTGCATGTGGCTTCGACAGTATTCCATCTGATTTAGGAGCAGTGTTTTTGCAAAAGAATTTCGAAGGGCTTTATATATTTGCTTTTGAAAACTTATATTTACAAAACATTTTTTGAATGTAGGGACAGTAAATTCAATTGAATCTTACATGTATTGCACTGAAGAAGGGGGTCCCTATCCAGGTGCTACTATTCATTATGGTACATATGAATCTGCTGTGCATGGAATCGCTCATTGGAATGAATTAAAAACAATCCGTTCAAAATTATATCCTGAGAAGTTCCCATTAATGGAACCAAAATTAAAAACAAAGTAATTATTTTTTTTACGATATCAAATTTATATTGTACTCATAATGGGAAAAACACAGGTGACAGAATCAGTTAATTAGTTAAAAACTTTATAAATAAGAAAAATGGTACGTAATCATACCTTCTTAGCTATGGAGAAGCACTAAATTGCATTTAAAAAGTAGTAAATAACATAATTAAAAAGTAGTTAATAGGTACATATTCTACTAACAGTTTTCCAAATCACATTTAAGAAACATTCTTTATTATGTCTTGGTTGTCTTCTCGTCTTTTCAATAATCTTATAAAACAATGTCAAGGTGTAATATCAGCATAAAAATTCCTTGGAATTTCCCATGTTTTAACTGTAAAATGACCTCTTTTCCAAACCTTAATTCCTATTTCAATCCTTTATATCACTTTTGTTATTTTTAAAAATTCATTTTGAGGCACTTTATGTTGTACAAAAAATAATCAAAATCACACAAGAAATAGCACCTTTATATACGCATTTAGGTGGGTTGATTTACTTCGTTCTAAATCATCCATTCATTTCACTTGAACAACTTTGAATTGAAGTAATTGGATTACAAATTTTCGCTTAGTGTAAATAAAAGAAGAATGGTCACTGATTGTGTAATGCTATTTACATTTTGCTGTTGCACACACGCAACACGGCTAATCACAGTTGCACGAAATTACACCATCTTTACCTAATAGTTTAGGTTCGGTTTTGCCTTATATAAATTGACGAACACACTAGAACTTTTCACTTTTCTTAATGTTCATTTACTATATGCTGAGAAAATAGCGCAAACATACACAAAAGATTTCTTAGATTCATCAGATTTAAAAAGATTTATTAAATTCATCAGATTATTGGCACTAGCTGTTCTCTTATTAGGTTAGGCCAGAAGATTTTGTTTTGTTTAATGCTATGTGTTATTTTTGCACTATTTATCCGATTTATCGCTACCGTGTGATTACTTTTATAACGTTGCCAATGGAGTAGCCTCTCGAAATTCCTTGATAACGCCGAATATTACCGCCAGAGTCAGCACTTCACTGCGATTTTTTTCTTTTTCTGTATTTACAGCAGTACGGTTTATTTAAATTTTATTTTTACAGAAATGTTTAAAAAAATTACTGCCAATTTTACTAAGGGATCCTTTTTTTCTTTTTAATGGGAAAAACTTTCCAAAAAAAAAAAACAAAACGAAATAAAAATCGCAAAGGTTTCTTTATCGCTAAACTATAATTCATTTTGAAGGGCTCCGTTAAAAAAAAATCTTTGTCAATTTTTTGTGTAATTTCAAAAATTGGATTTGCAAGAAATAGGCAGCCGGTGATACACAATCAAGCACTCTTAATATGCCATTTTACATATTAGTCTTTTTTACGACAATATTATTTTCCTTATTAAACCAAAAAAAAAAGAGTTACAAAATTTGATATAGCTGTAAATAGCAGCTTTTTTTTTGTTTTCATCGCTCTACTTGTAGATAAATAGGCAAAACCTCAGTAGTACCACTACTGAATAACGCATAAACGCTTGTCAAGTGCATTTTACCTGCGCTTAAAAGTGATGTACTTAATTTCAGACGTGGATTTTTTAAGAATGAATTTTTAAATCGTTGGTGCACTCAATTCCTTGGAGCTGACCGCTCCATTATGATGCGGACACAGCGATTTATGTTGGAAGAGCGAAAGCGGAGACCTTCGCAAGTTCAATGTTATGTATGCTACGATAGCTTTTTCCATCTTCTGGCGGTTCTGTTCTTCTCCGCCATTATTGCTATTATGTCTAAGACTACATTTACGAGGAATATTATACTCAAGGTAGGTCTCGACACTTCAAATAACTCTTGTAATTATGATGTAATTGTTTATTATTTAACCAAATATAGTATGAATATAAATCAAAAATCGAGGAAGTAGTGGATTTTTTGGCTTTGTTTAATTTAAACACAATCAGTTCATCGACGTTTCGACATTTATTAGATTTTCATCACAGATTTATATTTTATGTATTTGTCTTCTTGTTTTTTAGAAAGTTTTAATTTTGTAATGGAATGCCTAGAATGTATTTTATTTTAAATTTAATTTATTATTTACTTTCCTAATAAAAGACATTTGTAAACATATAAAACATGTGGTATATGTAACGTATTTTAGTTAAATTTATTCTGTATGTGTCTGTGTGCGGTGACGTAAGCGACGACAGGAAAGTAATAGACAAATAAGGAAGTCTTGCGCGGTCACAAGATCAGCGCAACGTCCCTGATTGGCGGACAACCGAAGCCAACCGTGCGTACGCAGCGAAAAAAAAAAGAGTCATCAGCCAGCGGCCGAAGAATGTGGACGTTTGTCGTTCGCCTGAAACCAGGCGGTTGTGAGGTCCACCATTCAACACTAGCCACCATGCAGTGATATATTGTTTAAAGTGCATCGCGTAGCGAGCGGTTGGTAGCCTCGTTATTGCAGAATAACTCGGCAATTTGTGACTGCTGGATGATTCACATCCTTGATTTTTGATTTGTAATTATTATTACACACATTAAATAGAATACATTTTACCATTCTTTGCTACAGTACCCCAAGCTATTTACCTGTGGTTTCGTCAGTCACGAAGGACCTTCCGAAGAAAAACAAGACCATACCCTTTTCAATTTTGTGTTGCTCGGCCAGGGATGGGTTGAAGATCCGCTTGAACCCACCGACCAATTTTTCACTCCTCCAGAAAAGACTGTCATCGCCAGAATCTCCGGTAGAAACCCCGGTTACGGCGCCACTTGCGTTATGTTAGCTGCGTCTGCAATTGTTGTGCTGACTCAACACGATAAAATGCCAAATAAGTGAGTGATTGGGAATTAAAACATCGAAGGTGTCTCCGTTTAAGACGTGCCTGTTTTTCAGGGGCGGATGTTACTCTCCTGGGTTCGCATTCGGTGACACTTCCATGGTCGAAATACTGAAGAAGCACGGTATAAAGTTTGACTTGAATCCCGTGGATCTCTAAATCCCGAGCTCTTATATTTTTGATGTTATATTGATATTTACGTACATTGTTGGTTATACCTTATATATGTCTAATCTTGTTGGCTTGGTGGGTTACAATACTATCATACTGTTGCTATTCCAAAAGCATTTATTAGGAGTAATTTCCTTGTATTTTTGTGGAAAACTATAATAAATACTAATTCTCAATGTTATTGAATTGGTAAGTACATGCTGTACTAAATAATATTTTTCTTATTGACAGAAACGTAGCGAAAGATTGATCTACTGTAAAAAGTAACCAAATATCTTTTGTAACTAGTCAATCATATCCACACAATGAGCATAATATGTAGACTAGAAGGATAAAGTTAGCAAAGGATGTGTGTTTAATGGAGCAGAAGAGAAGGTGATAATTGGTATTTGGGAAAACCAGTAAAAGAGTTCTATCCAATCCTTTTATTTAATATTATTAACAACCGGTTTCGGCCTTGGTCATCTTCATAAATCACAAAGGATGACTCACTTGTATTACTTGATCAAGATGATGTCCGCAACAACTCTATTAAAGGTGCAATCAAGAAATGCTAAAGTCCATCAATAAATTTATCCTTACTTTAAATGAAAATGTCGACATCAATGTCAAATATAAGATTCACCAGTGCTTAAGTCACAGATGCCGTTTGAATCAATTTGTTGAATTTCGAAACGTACGTGCGTATTTAGGACTGTATTAAAATAGTGATCGGGACTATAAGTCTTACAATATTAGCTTAAAATCGGCTGCACATATTCATGTTATGTAAAATATAACAACCACTAATAATTTAGAAAAAAAAAAAAAAGAAATGTATTAAAAAAAAGATCTAAGTACCCATAATTTCCTAAAATCAATGCATCAACAGATGCTGCCTTAATTTGTACTTGGAAGGTACCAATCCTAATGATCTAAAGTCTGCAGGAATTTTATTGTACAGTTTCGCTTCCTTATAAGAAAAGGATATTGCAAAAAACGCAGAGCGATGGATCGGAGATGTCAGGATACCTTTGAAACGAATATTTAAGTGATGTACATCTAAACGATAATTAGTATTGTTTGATAAATAACTTGATCTTTTATTTAAAATGATCTTGTGGAACAGACAGGCCATTGACAATATGCTTCTAGCACGCATATTTAGCCAATGAATACTTTCGGATGCCGAAAATCAACCGCAGACGAAGAGTCATCAAATGTCAAACATGGACCATAAACTTCAGATGCAAAAGCGAAGTGAGAAAGTACCAATGAGTCACATAGTAGTCTCTTAGTAGCTACACTCAAGTAACAAGGATGAGGGTAAATTAACTTTAAATTGGCATAAGTAGTTCTTACACATCTAGCAACGTGATTCTTAAAGCGAAAGGTAAAAGGTACTACCAAGAATCAGCTCAAGATTTCTGACCTCATTTTGCATAGGTATTTGAATATTATTAATTTGAAAAATAATTGTGTTTGCAAGAAACTTTACCTGATTTTTATTACCAGGTATAAGAACTGACTTTGCAGGATTTACGATCAAGGAGTGTTGAGTTGCAATGCTAGCCAAATCACAAAAATCCTCAACACTAAGCATTTCTCTACAGTAATGTGGTTTAAAGGTGTGATATAATTGAGTATCATCAGCATTAATCTGGGTTTTACACGTGCTGCCATATTTATAAAATGAAGAAGTATAAATAGAAAAAAAAGGAGTGGTCCTAAGATGGAACCTTCCAGTACCCCCACGATTAGTCGGCATATACTGAGATGAACAACGATCAAGAACAACACTTTGATATCTATTGGAGAGGTAAGATCTAAATAGTGACACAGCATTAGGCGAAAGACCAACGTAGCTTATGTGCATCCTTTTCTATTCCCTCCTCTTGACAAAAATATGTTTTACAGAAAGTGTATCCCTCTATGAAAGAATTTCGAAAGTAACATTGGACAATCGTTCAGATGTATTACTGCTTATAAAGCATGCACTTAAGGCATTGCATTAATCATTGTGTATATCAATAATCTGTGCAATTGTGTTTACTACCCGGCCCAAAAATCATATATTTTTTCTAGCCAGTCAGTTATTTGTTTAAGAAGAAAAGTAGTTTCGAGGTATTCATTTCTCTAAGTTAAAAATTTACTTCACCCTCATCCATCTTTTCATTAACTTCGCTACTAGATGACTGCTTTCCTTACGTTCCTCTTATTTGATTACTAATTCTTAGACATTTTGAGGTGTTACGTTATTGTTATTATAATTACTATTTTACAATACAGAATATGAAATTTTGTTTTTATTCCTGTGTATATGTAATATAATCTTATTTGAAAATAAACTAAAACAGCTACTTTCACTACGCGAGTATATTTTCATATTTATAATCGACACGATTTCTGTTTGATTCATTTATAAAAATGATGAATGTACGTCTCTGCAATAAAAGGAGTTAGTCAAGTTTATTTACAATTTTTATTCTATGGTTATTCAAACAGGAAGTTCGAATGTGGCGTTGCTGTAGTAGTTCCGTGAACCAACGCTTCAGCGCTCTATAACTTCCTACGAACGAACATCTTCCCATCTCTACATGTGAACTGAGGCCCGAGCTTGCGTTGTTTTTAAACCAGTCTACCTTATCTATGTTTTGAACATATAATTAATATCATGTTTATGTAATCATAAAAGGATTCTCCTCTTAAAGTTTATGCAAGTGAAATTAGTGTTATAACCAAGATAAACGTTTAAATCTGCTGTAAGTATTTCTATATTTAAATTTTAAACAATTATATTTAATATCCCATAAGTCGAGCTATTGCAAAAACTGTAACATAATATAACTAATTACTCATAATGAACATTATGAATATCTATCGATAATTGTTTCCACTGTTAATAGCGGAAAATACTGATACTATTTAATAGAAGATATCTAATTATTAGAGATACTAGTTCACTTAATACTTTTTTTTTTGTGTAACTCGTAATAACAAGCAAGTTGTAGGGATGTTGTGTTAAAAAATGGAATTCCTGAATTCAACAAACATAATAGAAACGCACAGGTAAAACTAAATACACTTACAGATTTTCTTCTAGATTTTAGCCCAAAATGTCCAATGTAAACCGCTTAGATATCATCATATTTGGAGCATCTGGTTTCACTGGTAAACGTACCGTTTCAGAGCTTTCACAAATAATTAAATCTGAGAATTTATCATTAACATGGGGCATAGCTGGGCGATCAGAAAAGAAATTAAAAGATACTCTACTAGAAATGGAAATTAGATCGGGTAAGAACTTGATAATTCTAAATGGCATCCACTCATGTAAATTTTAATTTCAATATATGTAGGAGAACATTATTCAAATGTTCCTATAAAATATGCTGACGTTAACGATGTTAAATCACTAGAAGATATGACAGCAAATGCAAGGGTTGTAATAAATGCTGTTGGGCCATACCAGCTGTATGGTGAAAATGTGATACAAGCTTGCATCAAAACTAAAACTCATCAAATAGATGTCTGCTCTCCAACGGCGGAGTTGCAATACATTGAACGCATTTACAACAAATATCAAAATGCAGCACGTCAAAGTGGGATTTACATAATAAGTGCTTGTGGTGTTGACGCTATAGCGGCTGAATTGGGGACTATATTTTTACAAAATAGTTTAGAAGGTATAAAAGTTGTTTCGACGCTACTTGATTTATTATTAAATAAATATTTTGCTTTCCTCAGAAAAACTAAATTCGGTAAAAGCTTGCTTATACCTGAAAGAAGAGAAGCATTATCCAGGAGCAATTGCCCATGCTACCTCATTTGAGTCGTTTGTACACAGGTTTGCTAATACAAATACAAATGAAATGTTAGTGCCCGTATCAAAATTATTTACCAAAAATACTTTGAGGTAAATATATTTAGAATCAATTCTAAAATAGTTTGCAGTTTCGTTTTGATCCTATTTAGGGATTCAATGACTCTGAATAAATTAACGAATAAATGGTGCTTCCCCTCTCCCTGTGATACTTTCTCTGCAAAAAGTCAACGCCAAATGAGTGAGATCTATAATCATAAACCAATATTGGTAAAAAATTATATGGGTTTCGATACCTTTTTACAATTTGTATTCTTAGTTCTAACAAGCGTTCTTGCCTTTATTTCTAAATTCATTGGTATTAAAAATATTTTATTGAAGGTATAAGCATGAAACATGTTTCATTTGTATTATTTAAAACTGTCCACGTGTTTCATGTTTTAGCACCCAAGGTGTCTTACTTTGGGTTTTGCGTCTTTTGAAGGTCCCAGTGAACAGAAATTGAAAAATATAGATTTTCACGTACTACTGATTGGTTCCGCTGACGAACTTGCAAGTAGACCATCAAATAAAACCATGTGTGCACAAGTTGTAGGCAGAGATTACTACCGTTTCAGCGGTACATTGTTAACTATTTCATCAATAATTATTTTAACTGAACGTGATAGCATGCCGACAAGGTAGGAAAGTGATTAGCATATAATGTAATATTTAATACTGCTTTATTTCATATGCTAGTGGAGGATGTTACACTCCCGCAGCTGCCTTCGCAAATACAAATATGATTAAAATGCTTAGCAAGTATGGTATCAAATTTCAATTAAACCCCATGTAAGGTTTCGTATTAGGCCATAACAAGTTTAAACTTATGCGTTTTCCATTATGGGGGTTCACTTGTATCTTAATGAATAATAATAATCAGAGCGAGGTGGATTTCAGGCGGCGACATACAAGGGACGCATGTTTCTCTCTTGATAAAGGTATATGTAAACGGGCGCTTGACTATTTGTTACTGCTAGCTGGTAGAAGGGGACGAACATCACAGGCATACTCATAGCAGCGCAGCGGGCTCAGATGTTTTATTCGTGCGATAGACGATGAAATATAATTACATGCAAAAGACAGTGGCGTCCTGAAGTGTTTGTTAGCGCTGTTGTAAATTAAAATTAAAAAAGTTGTTTTTAAATAATTATGAGCAATGGTATATATTACGAAATAATGTAAAATCATAAAATAAATGATAAAACTATTTTTTTTTTTGCATGCTGGGCTGGTGAAAATATTCTGATGTATGTATTTATACTTCTTAAGACGATTTTCTTTTTAGTAAAATACGCTTTCTTTCCGTTTGTTAATTAAACATGTGAAATTATTACTAACAGTCCCCCTACACTAGTAAATAATATAAATCAGTTCACTACATGATTTAATATTGCTAAACGTATGTCATCTAGCGAACACTAGTTATAAAGTTGAAAAATGGAAGTTAATTCGTAAACCAAATCCAATTTATTGTAATATTTTATTGCGACATGTTTCGATCTAAATAAAATATTACAATAAATAGGATTTGGTATACAAATTTTCTTCCGTTTTTCAATTAAATTTTTCAACATGAATTTATTTCACCCCCTATTTGATGTATCTTAATTTTTTTTTTTTCAATGAATTCCAGGAGATTTTTTGGATCACGTTTTGGTTCATTACGCATAACGTTCTTATCTTCAAATGCAAAAAAGCGCAACGCAAATGTTATGATAAAACGCAATGTTTTATCAAATTAAAGTCTATATCGCGACATAAAAATGATAGATAACGCACAAATAAATGTCCCATTATGATTGGGAAAACATTTGCGTCTAGCATGTGACTTCAACAAAAAAATTTCTCCACTCACAGCCGGTGTCATGCGTGTACGCACAGAGAGGTGGCACAGGGTCTCGCGTAAAGGGACGCCGCTTTGGATGGGGCCTCGTTTCGTTATTCAAGCGCTGTGAAAACGATTAGAAACTTTGGAACGTCGTGTACGATCGGTAATTCTCGACAGTGGCGGCTCGTCAGGGGAGGTTACCGACGCTAAACCTCCCCTATTATTTTTAATAAAATAAGCAGCGTTTATTATATTTCAAAATATGTGAGATCGTATAAGATCGGAATGTTATCGTGCGTTTTCGGTCGTAAACTATTGGCAAGCAACTGCTCATACGACTCCCAGTACTAATAACTTTGGAAGTTTTGTTAATAAACAGAAAATGGATAACATGAACGAAATAAGAAGCTGCGAAGATATTAACGACTGGCTGGTAAGAAATTCTCGAACAATACTCTTGTTTTGATGAAATTCAAAGAAAAATTAATTATCTGTGTCGTATCATGATCCGTAACGTTACCAGGTTACAGTAGCCTCCCTTGCACAAAAAGTCACGAGCCGCCACTGATGCCCGACAAAACAATATAACGACACTACCCATACAACCGTATTCTATAAAATGTTACTTGGATGTCGAAAATTTCATTTTAAAGCGCCAGTGTATAAGCGACACGACAGTGCATGCGCGACAGTCAAAAGTATCTATAAAATTACAGAGTAAGGCCCAAGGCCTCATCCACCTGTGTATGGACTGCGTTAAGCCAAACTAATAACAACAAATTCTAAAGTTGTTGAGGCATTTCAATGTGTTTTTTTATCACATTCACGTTCTATTTTTTTTAAATATCTCTGGAACTTGAAGTCCTCAATTTTACTTAACGCATGTTTATGCAGATGTAGACAAGGCTTAATGCACTGCTTAATGAGTGACGAGGCGTGTCCGTGCCGCCCATGTTGTTTCATGTTGAAGGTGGTTGAATATTATTGTTGTGATTTGTGGTGATAGTTCGTCTTTGGTTTAATTATGTGCACATTTTTATTGCGATTATAAAACTTTCGTGACATTTGATTTTATTGTATTAAAGTGATTAACGATTTATTGTGAATAAAGGTCAGTGGTGTAAAATTGCAAATTATTGACAATTTACAAAAATAATATTTGCGTACACGATGTGAAAAAACAGTTAATTACGCTGTATTAAACTGCCCTAATACTGTGAAAGACATAACTGTTGTACACAACTTTGTTTAGATGCTATAACTTTTATCTTTATATATTACTTTAGTGTTGTGTTTATATCCAGATTTAATCATATGCTAAATATTTCAAGACTGTAATAGTATAGTTATGAAATATTTGACATATACCAAAATAAAAATTTTGAATGTCGAAAGTATATAAAACGACGCATTTGAATGTACCGCCAGATTAGTTGTAGTTCGGTGTGTTGAAATTGGTGGCGCACAACCTTGTTGACCTAATATGGCATTAAGTTTGTACCTCGGGACCGAATCAGCAATGGTAGAAGAGGTGGAAGGTTAGCAAGAACTTTCCCCAAAATTCTACCTTCTCTCCTCGCCTATTCTATGTACATATAAAAACGTTAGTGACGCTAAATATTAGATGTGACTAGGTTACTGGTTTTTTTTTTTCATACATCATACATTGATTGAGGGTTTATTCGTTGGGTGTTACATTGGTGCATATTTTATTTTTCTCAGGTACATAAAGAGTGGATCCATGGATAGAATAGTAGGTTTCTTTTTTACTTTAATAGTAATCATGAAAATAGTTGAGACAAAGGTCGCCAATGTTGCTACTGACTGTGGCAGGTTTTTTAATTCTTTTTTTAAATGTAGTTTTGTTTTAAATAGAAGAAATTGCTTTCTATATAACTGAAAATGTTTGTTTCCAGTCACATAGAAACCCTATCTGACCGGAAACAAACATATACAATTATATAAAAAGCAATTTCTCCTACAAACAAATGTTACAAACAGATAATAAAATGAGAGTATGTAAAGCAAGCAATAATAATAAAATAAATTGATTTTATATCATGTATACATACATGAGAACAGTACATAGTTTCATGTGTTTGGTTTGCAGCATATTTTTGTAGTGACGAAAGAGGCCCTTCTGTGTCATCCTCTTCGCAATGAAAGAGGCGGGGAGGATATTTCCATTAGGTACACTGTACAAGAGATTTGGAGATGTAACTCACGTATGTAAATAATTGTAAATATATATGAAATATATCAACAGCTGTGATTAGGGATGGGAGAGAGGATCGCAAGCAGCGCCGCGGGCGATCTTTGTGTCAAATAAAAATTTGAACGTTACTTCTGCAGTAAAAGATTACATCCCGTGAGTGTATCTTGTACCTGCTAATCACAAACCAGTGTAGAAAGTGTCACACCGATTAACGAACAAACCTTGAGTTAGTTGAGTAAAGCATATGGTTAGAGGCGTAAGGTAGTGTTTACAACATTCGAATTTTCTTGTTATATCTAAAAGATTTCATTTTAAACGTTATCAGTAACTATTATTATAGGGGTAAACTAAATCTGCCTGTTAAGTTTTATAAACATTAAATATTTAAATAATGGTTACTATCGTAAACTCAGTAATATGCAGAAACGTAAAAAATCCCCTAATGCTTATCTTACGTTATAAAAACATTACGTTATCAATAAATATAACTATTACGTTATTTTCAGAAGTGGTAGCTGTATCGATAAGGTACGATAAAATAACATGCGTGTTATTTATTGTACGTAGATGTGGAATAAAATAACGCCATGCAATCCCTTGCAGGTTATGCGAATAACAGCAACGTTTATGAACAAAAGTGAGGTTAAAGTTTACTGAATTGTCAATAGAAAAAAGTTGATTTTGAAAAATGAGTAATGATTCAAGAATTGTTGGCTGTTGGTTTATTAGAGTAACTTTTAACTGTTAATGATAACACTAACTGTAAAATAGCAACCGAAAAGGTACATTACAGAAAATTATTTGTGTTTTGTAGAATAATTCTGTAATTGAAATAGACCTAGACCTGACTTGATCATTTGAACTACTTCTTGATATTTTCATAAAATATTTATAGTAGATTGCTAGAATATGGTGCTTACATAACAAATAGAACCATTCATACCGCAATAAAGACAAACACTAATAGCACTTAAAGCACTGTTCAAACATGGAAATACTATATTTTCAAAGACATTGCTTACGAATGTAACTATTTTCACGCACACAGTTGTTACCAGATTGTGGGGACAAAATTTTTAGTGGCACTAGAACAATCTGTTGAAAGCTGAATAATTCGGAAGAAATAATGACTAGTAAATATAAGGCACTCGCAAGTCAAATTACTAAAAATCAAGAAGAACATGTTATGTATGTAACACTTTTATATTGTGAGTCGCCGGAAACAGCTTGTTATTAGGAATTAGAAAATATATGTCAGTCGTAAAAATACTTCAGTGTTTTAATCTAACTTAAATATATTTAAAAAACGTAACAGAAACCATCAATAAACAAAGAATATGGAACTTCACGTAAAGTATTTGCAACATCTGTCATAAAAATATATATATATATATTCTACAAACTGTTTTTAATAAATACACTAAAAGTTTCTTATTATTTAATTTTGACTATGTAGATACTAGATTTAAAAGGAGGAGACATGTATATGACCCAAGATGTAAGTGTGTTTAATACTTTCACTGATATATAAATTTGCGCAATGTTTCCGGTTCCTTGTAGCACTTTTCTGCCGTTCCAATCCAAGCCTCTCTCCTCAAGCACTAACCATCACGTGTGTCTACCTTTAACATGATCAACCCTCATATTCTCTCCGTTGTGGCTATGTTTGCCTCTGCTTCTCCAGTCAAATTAAGAATCAAATCACGTTAGTTGTTTCTCTGTACTGCTTTGGATTGATTTTAAAATCTGTTCTTAGTTCTACTACCTCGTCTCGAACTGTCTCTCTTTGTGTTGCCTCAGAATATGATAATAAAGAAAAACACTTCACTTATTAATTTTACATCGGTTTTAACTTCACAGCACCGACCATACATTCAACATAACCAACATACATTTCCTGTGTGACTGTTCGCGTTAAAATAACGTTAATTTATCATACTGAATTGCAGAGTTAGAACTTTCTCTTGTAATTAATTTATTAATAATATCCTTAACAGCGTTTCATTACAACAAATATTCGGTTTCTTAGTTTTGACATTTTTATATTTTACATATTCCTGGGTAACTGAAATTTTGACTCTGTAGATGGCGCTCGTTTGGATATTTTGGCGTGAAATGATCCATATTTATAAGTAACAAAGCGGAATTTCGTTCTTCTTTAATATTTTAATCTTTATGTTCGCTTCTCAAGTGAATATGTATAAATAGTTTCTTCAAAATGTCATTGTCAACGACACCGACACCACTACCCACACTAACCAACGCCACACGCTTGCGCCGCAATTATTCTTTCTAATTGACAGAATCACGCATAAAGCGTCTCGCGTGTTAGACGTTTCCCATCTCTATATCTTTTCTCTAATAAGTTTTAATTTTTACACGTGGGATAACGTATAGTGATACAACATACGGAAATTGATTGCACCGTTATAGACGACGCTTGCATGTTATACGTTATGTTATTTTTCAACGTTTTAATGTTATTTATAACGTAATGATACAGCATAAGGGGGAATATAAGTATGTTACGGCTAAAGCGTAAATTCGGTTAGTTTGTATGGTATCTAGCTAGTATACAGGATAACCAATCAGCTCGCTATTTTGGAAATTGATATTTCAATAAACTAGCCGTCATATTTTAATTATTTGACAAATGCGCAACTATATAGTTTATAAAGTATTCAACATATTTTTCAGAAATTAAAAAATATGCAACATATGTTGCCTAGTTTATAAAATAGAGATATTTTCAGATAATATATATAATAGACAAAATACCTGAATGTGGCTAAATTGTATAGACAATTTTCTGGACAGATAAACTAACTATCATATTGGTTAGTTTATAAACTTTCTTTATTTGGGTGTTTTAATAAGAAAAATGTCAAACGATTTAACGGAGGTGAATTGCAGTATTATTCAAAATAAAAACATGAAAAAATACATGAAACTGTAATTTTAATGAAAAAAAATAGTTGAACACTTTATAGTAGCAAAGCTCGGAATTCTAAATTATTAAGTTTATGTAAAGTGACTGCATGTGAATAGACTACACCTGCAACGGCAAATATCCCAGATAGCACACTGACGTGAATAAGACGTCAGTTAATAATAATTTCTCAGTCTATGACGTGAAATGACGTCATTGTGCTAGGCGGGATCATAATTCAACAATTTGTGGAAAGAAACAACAAATCGTTTAAAATTCACTATACAAACAATATTAATAATGAAAACGTATTTAGTTATATTCATTCGTCTAGGTTTCTGATTATTTTATAAAATAGCCAATGTATTTGTTAATAAATATTACAAATTATCATGACTTTCATTTTATGTAGCCAGTTTATAGAATAGTTAACATTTCTGGCTATTATAACTTAATTCAAGTAATAAGCACGTTAGCGAATATTGTAACGGTTCATAAACTAATAACCAGTCATTTTCGCTATTTCAGACAAAAGTTCATATTCTTATAAAATAGCGAGCTGATTGGTTATTCTGTATATTAGCTAGAGGTTTACAAACTAGTTGAGTTTAAGCTTTACCGTAACAACCATATATACCTGTTAAATCGGGACGAGTCGAGATTTTCCGATAAATCCCGAAAACTTCTAATATACAATACAAATGTCTAAACAATATTCTTATTCTTGCAGAATTCTAAATTTCTCGCAAAATAAAAATATATGTACTCATCAATATTATATTTACGTCACTTACCTCTATTACGTATTCGTATTAATTAATACGTGATACATGCATTAAAGATATTCCCATCAAAAGAAGGGTTCTTCTCTTTCCCCTTCTCATCCTTTCCTACTTAAAAACATGTTGGTACATCCTTCCCTCCCTCAGGTTTTGAAAAAAAGGAATTATTCAAAATTTCAACAAACCATCTCTCTCAAAAAAAATATAATTTAGAACATTCTTAATCACCGTTGATGTTAAAAAAATACGGAGATCTTAACATTGTACGTTCAGAGCTATAAAAAACTTACGGGACACATTTAAATAACTCTACATTTACAATCTCAAGCTGGAATCCCGAGTTCCCGATAAACATCGGTACGGGAAATCTCGTCCCGAAACAATTCAATCAAGCGGGACTATCCGACTCGCACGAATTAACAGGTACAAATATAACTGAAGCTTTCTTAAAGCACGTTTATAATTATGTTAATTCAGTATCTGTCGATTAGTCCAACTCAATAGCAGAAAATACTAATATTATCCAATATTAGCGAAATATTAGGAAAAAGTTTACTTAGCAATATTTTTTTTTGTATAACCTGTAATAACTAACAAGTTGTATGAATATTCTGTTAAAAAGGGGATTCTCCAACTCAAAAGACGTGATAGAAATGCCTCGATAAACTAAATACACTTACAGATTTTTTTAAAAAAATTTTAGTTTAGAATGTCGAACACAAACCGCTTAGATATCATCATATTCGGAGCCTCTGGTTTCACTGGTAAACGTACCATTTCAGAGCTTTCGCAAATAATTAAATCTGAGAATTTATCATTAACATGGGGCATAGCTGGGCGGTCAGAAAAAAAATTGAAAGATACTCTCCTAGAAATAGAAAATAGGTCGGGTAAGAACTTGAAAATTTTTAAATGTCATCCACTCATGTAAATTTTGATTTCAATATATATAGGAGAAGATTATTCAGATATTCCTATAAAATATGCTGACGTTAACGATGTTAAATCACTAGAAGATATGACAGCAAATGCAAGGGTTGTAATAAATGCCGTTGGCCCGTACCAGCTGTATGGTGAAAACGTGATACAAGCTTGCATTAAGACCAAAACTCATCAAATAGATGTCAGCTCTCCAACGGTGGAGTTACAATACATTGAACACATTTACAACAAATATCAAAATGCAGCACGTGAAAATGGGATTTACATAATAAGCGCTTGTGGTATTGACGCTATACCTGCTGAATTGGGGACTATATTTTTACAAAATAGTTTAGAAGGTATAAAACTTGTTTCGACGCTAATTAATATATTATTAATTAATACTACTTTGTTTTCCTCAGAAAAACTAAATTCCGTAAAAGCTTGCTTATACGTGACAGAAGAAAAGTATTGTCCTGGAGCAGTTGCTCATGCTACCTCATATGAGTCATTTGTACATAGGTTTGCTAATACAAATGATATTTTAGTGCCTGGATCAAAATTATTTACCAAAAATACTTTGAAGTAAATATATTTAGAATCAATTCTAAAATATTATGCAGTTTCATGTTGGTTAATTCCTTTCAGGGATTTAATGACTCTGAATAAATTAACGAATAAATGGTGTTTTCTTTCTCCCTGTGACACTTTCTCTTCAAAAAGCCAACAGCAGATGTGTGAAATCTATAATCATAAACCAATATTGGTGAAAAACTATATAGGTTTCGATACCTTTTTCCAATTTATATTCATAATACTGACAAGTGTTCTTTTGGTATTTATTTCTAAATTCATTAATATTAAAAATATTTTACTGAAGGTATAATTGTCAAGCATTTTTCATTTGTATTATACAAAACTGCCCAAGTGATTAATGTTTTAGCACCCAAGGTGTTTTAGTTTGGGTTTTGCGTCTTTCGAAGGTCCCAGTGAACAGAAATTGAAAAATGCGAATTTTCACGTACTATTGGTTGGTTCCGCTGACGAACTTGCAAGTAGACCATCAAATAAAGCCACGGTTGCGCACGTTATAGGCAGAGATTACTACCGTGCTTGCGGTACATTGTTAGCTATGGCATCAATAATTATTTTAACTGAACGTGACAACATGCCGACAAGGTAAGAAAGTGATTAGCATATAATGTAATATTTAACACTGCTTTATTTCATATGCTAGTGGAGGATGTTACGCTCCCGCGGCTGCCTTCGCAAATACGACTATGATTAAAATGCTAAGCAAGCATGGTATCGAATTTCAATTAAACCCCAAGTAAGGTTTCGTATTCGGTCACAACAAATTTAAATTTATGCAGTTTCTATTTTATCTACTCACTTGTATCTTAGAATATAAAAACATAAAATAAATGGTAGAACTATATTTTGCATGCTGGGCTGGTGAAAATATTCTAATGTATGTTGTTTATTTATATTACTTAATATAATGGTTTTTGTTTTTTTTTGTAGTAAAAGTTTTCATAAATTTCGTGTGTTTATTAAACACATCAATTTTTTTTAAAAAATAGTCCCTCACACTAACAAATAACTTAAATCTTCTGTTCAGTAGATAATTTAATATTGCTACAAGCTTAATAAATATCCTAGTTAAGGCCGCTTTACAGTTCGCAATTTTTTTTTTGCGTGCAATAAAAATAGCGCATGCAATGGATTTCGATCAGCTGAGTGCAATTTTACTTGTATTGCACGTGATTTTCAACGCAAGTAGATGTTCATGCCATGAAGCTGCATTGTGTATTGCTTCGTATCGCAACACGAATAGAACACAAAATCTCTAAGTAAAGAGATGAGAAGTGCAACTTAACCTCATCCAGGCAGAGTACAACTTGCAGTTTTCTTTAATGTTTGCAAACGAACGTCAGAACTTAGCAGTATGCACCTGGCGAGATATTTAGCTAGGGAAGGAAGCACGAGTGACACCAAGTACACTACGATCTTTCTTCGAGTCAGGTAATTACAATTTAATAATACAAATTTGAAATTGATGATAATGTTGTGGTAGCTTACTGACATGTATATTGTATGTAATTTGTGGTTAGACGTGTCTGCTTTCACGGGCCGCACTCGCCTCGCGCTATGCAGAACGTTTAGCCGTAGTATATCTTCGAGACAGTAAAATCACTCCCTCCAATTCGTGTGCCTAGTATCTAGTATCATTGTTAGTCGAGTCTCGATGCGAGATAGTACAATTCTCCGTTAACGTTTTACCCATTGTAAATGTAATACAATGTCGGGCGTAGAAAATTATCAAGTGCGCAAAGTGCTTCAGAAGTAATAGCAAATAAAATAATGAATCTCACAATCGCTTCAATTCAAATAGACCATTTGTATCATATATTATGGAGACATCACGACGCCACAGACTAAGTGCAATAAGAAACAAATTACAAAAAAAAATAATTGGATATTTAGTAATAGAGTTGTAAACAGTTAGAAAAAGTATTCTTGGCATGATATATCAAATGTTATTCATGCTAACCCGTATTAAGGTCGGGTCCTTCAACAAGTTATACAAAAAACGACTTACTGTACATCATTTTTATGTTATACGATGACGAATGCCTAAAACAATTCAATCCCAGATAACATGTAAGCTTACGACAAGCCTGTCACTTGCTTAACTTTCGCTTGTCCAGACAAGCTTAACAGTAAAAGGTTAATGCAACGTTGTGACAAGGTTATATTTGGGTTTTATATTTTTGACTAAAACCAATTCAAAAAATGATAAATTTCAAATTATGTCCTTAAGACGTCATAACTGTTTTGGCCAACAAAAAACTAACGATTTTGCGTTCGCCCAGTGTCACATATGTCAGGTATCATTTAATGGCTTTTGGTTACGGCCGGTTTCATAATGAAATTAAAGTGCCTTCAAGATTTAAAGTGGACTTTAACTTCGAAAATCCGTTTCATAATTTCACTTTAACTTTAAACTGGGCTTTAAAGGTCCTTTAAGGCTTTACCACAGTATAGTGTAATATCCAGTAGTGTCAAGAAAGGGAATATTTGTACCTGTTTTTGAAAGCTGCGCGCGGTGCTCAATAATGGAATGCGCCGTAAATCGCTGCGGCAATATGGCGTTATTTGTATTTGTGCTGGAGTTTAACATATTTCTATAATTTAAATTTTTATTATATTTATTGATATTAAGGCAGTTACAATTGCTGTTTGTTGTATGGAGATACAGCTCTAACTGTAACCTGTTCCATATCTGATTTACCTTCATTGGAAATTGTTAGGGTAAGTAAATCAGTCATTAAAACAATTTAATATCTTAAGAATTACTTTTTGTTGTAGTGTTTCTTAGGCTTGCCGTTTCTTATTGCTACGTCTGTGTCTGGTTGCACTAAAAATTCTCCTGTTTCCAGTGCCCGACTCTTTTTATAGTAAGTGAATTCTCTACAAGCATGCGATAACTCATTTCTACAATAAGATTTTGTTCTAGCTGGTTTTTTGTTACGTCTGCATTTGATTTGTGATAATAAAACTTCTATTGTGCCCACCGACTCTTTACAGTGACTGGATTCTGTAAAATTGCTGCGATAACCTCATTTTGTAACATTATGTTTTGTTGCAGCACGGATTTTATTGTACATCTGTGTTTGATTCGTTGACACTTGTAAATAAATATTTATGTGCAACATAGTGTATTTTTATAATTTACTGTTAATAATAATAATTTATTTTGCGACAGGTAAAACCCAATTACAGGAAAAATGCAATGCGCACATCTGCAATACATATTACAAAATGAGTAAATTATATAAAATAATTACAATAAATTCTTACGAGTGAGACTAATGTAAATTATATGCAAACTCTGTAATGTAATTTAAACTATCGTTATGAATGTCACAAGCATCAGAGATTCTAGATTCTATCGAAATACTTGCACATTAAAGAAATAGGGGATGTACGCAGAACATTGGTCCGATGTGAAACACAGTAGAAGATTACATAGGAACAAGTGTGTATGCTTGCAAAATAAAAATTTAACCAAGCTAACAATTCTTACATATAAAGTATTGAAATGGAAGTTGATTAAAAGAACAACATTTATCCTCAACTACTCAAAAGTAACCCTAAAAAAAATAGTAATTATTTTTCTAAATGTATATTAATCAGTACCTACTATATTTTTATAATGTGTTCTCGGTTATTTTTAAATAGTTGCATATGTTCCAGAAAAAAAATTGTTGATTCTGAATTTTACATGGATTTTTTTTTTAAATGCGACATTCTAATTGCATCCGGTTTATTTATGTACTATTATTTTTAATTGTTCTTATATTTTCTCATTTAAATTTAGACTTAAATGCCGCCATGATTTATCGAAGAAATGCACACTAATCGACAGCGCTCGACCCGAGTCGTAAGTAAAAAATGCCGCTCTCATGCGCGTGGTGCTTTGCGCGAGAAAAACTTAGACTCACAAACTTCAAAGGTGCCGACAGCTCTTGACACTACTGCTTATACTATACTGTGGCTTTACCTCGTAAATGTCAACTTTATTTTCACGCGCAAGCGTATAACCAGGTATAACCAACAAGGCAGAGCGACAGCAGTTTTAAAGAGTGTAAACATAACCAAAGATACTGCACTGTTTTGTATTACTGCAGCACTTTTTATATCCTGTCTCGTGTTCAACGCACCTTTGCTATCTTCAAAATGAATATAGTAGGAGCAAGTTCGAGTACATCATCACATGAGGGGGTAGAAGTGGTTGTCAGAAGGCGAAAAGTGTATAGAAATAGAGAAGACTGTTTCAATAAATACAACGAATTTTTGCTGAAATTGGTAGATAATAATAATAATAATATTCTTTATTGTCCAGCAGAAAATATTTCAATTAAAGGACAAATATAGGTAAAAGTAAAGTACAGCGTTCGATAATAACAATAATACAGTAATAATACAAACAAAAATGAAAGAAAAAAGAGAAGCATTATTTAGTATAAGCTGAAGCCATTTTACAAAATTAAAGTTATTCAGATCTGATCTTTTTACTTTTATCGCACATTTCAATTCTTAATTGATTCCAATAGGAAACAAATTAGATGTAATAAAATTTACAGTCGTAAAATTCAGGTAAGCCACGGGGCTAGACCACAATAGACTGTGAAAATTAAGCACGCAAAAGTGTCGGTACGACCAACATATAACAGATAAATAGCAAAAATTACTATGAACTACTGTTCCCAACATTCAAATATTGCATTCAACTTGACTTTTACTAAAGTAGGATGCCATTGTCTTTATGAAACGTAGCAAGTGACTTTAAAACCGACTTTAATTTAAAGCTTTAATTTACCGGGCGTTAGTGTTTAATACTGACCAAAATTTACCATTTATTAATATTTGGGGTTTACGAAAATTGGATCGGATATATACCAATGTACCGAAAGTGAAAGGAAATCATAGCATTTACAATGTGCTAGAATAGGATAAAAAGTCGGTAGATACCTTATAATCCAATTTTCGTAAACGCCTAATATATTAACACATAATTCCAATCAAACTCAATGTCATATTTGAAAATTTGACTCTTGCGCAATAGGCGAACGTCAAACCGCTAATTAATTTTTATTGGCCCAAAACCGAATGTTTAATTTTTTATTGGGCGGAATAGTTGTGACGTTGGACTAATTTTTTTTAAAAATATACATTTTCTAGCTCTTTTTCATTTGAAATACTAATCTCACAAACAAAAATGGTTCCCGACCCCTGTGTAAATAATCTCTCTACCTGCGATTCAAAAAACAAAATATAACAAAAAAAAGCGAAGCCTTGGTGCATTAACCGCTTAAGCGATTATTCCGTATATATACGAGCCAACTGCAATGAACTATTGGTAGCAATCGCGTAAATACATGAGCTCAAAACGAAAATTGACAATTTTAAGCCATTTACCCCAAAAAATTATGATCCCTTAAGGGGTTAATACGCTTTAAACGTTTATATAGTATGCTAGCCCGAGATATCCCTGAAACCCCTATTTACATCAATTTATCTTCGTATAAATTCGTAACATTTTCATTCATATGATATCGTACGAAGAACTTCGATCATTGTCAGAGCCCTCCCAGTGACGTATGCACCAGTCGCCACTGAATCTATTATAAATAATTATTGAGTAGGATACCCTTCTTTAGTACTTATAAAATTTTGATCACTCAAATACAAAGGGCACACTCAATATACCAAACTTCCCTAATAGCCAAATTTAAATTTCCCGGCACTATTTTTAGTGAATTCAACGTAAAAGCACTAAAGTAATGTAGTATAAAATAGCGGGTAATTTTATGTTTTATTTATCTATGGTTTTATTGTTGAAGTTACTAGGAATAATTACGGGCAATTTAAATTTGGCTATGTGGGTTATTGTATCAATATAAGCACCTGAATCAATTATAAATGTGTTTGGCAACCTAAATATATCATCACTCAAGCGGGTGCATCACTTTATTGACCAAGTACGTTAAACAAATGTAAATTACTTTCTAGATAATTATTGACCTTTGATAAATACTTGTCTAATATACTAAAAACATAATATACAATAGTAACAGATTGACAATTCAGCAGTTTATCTTCACGAAATAATGAGATTTCCGTCTTAAATTCTCATTAATTTAATAATATATAATATATTTATTGTTGCAAACTATTCATTTGAGTGATACGAGTTCATTGTTGCAGCATTACAACTACACATGATGTTCAATAGATTAGACATTGTAATATTTGGAGCCACTGGTTTTACCGGAAGCAAAATAGTTCCTATATTAAGCAATTTAATTAAATCTGAAGGTTTATCTCTGAGATGGGGAGTTGCTGGTCGATCCGAACAGAATTTAAGGGCTGTTTTGGAAGAAGCAAGAACGCAAAATGGTTAATTTCGGCAAACCTTTAGCAATCGTCACATGAATAACCTTATATCTGTAGGAGGTAATTTTGATGACATCCCTGTTATCATTGCTGATACTGGAAATGAAAATTCGTTAATAAGAATGACATCTAATACTAGGGTACTAATAAATGCTGTGGGACCCTATAGATTCCATGGGGAAGCAATTGTTAAAGCATGCATTGCAACATCAACACATTATGTTGATGTTGCTGGTGAGCCGGAATTTATGGAAAAAATGCAATTATACTATCATAAAGACGCAAATAATAAAGGCACATATATAATTAGCGCTTGTGGGATTGATAGCATACCGACTGATTTGGGAGCTATATTTATGATGAAAAATTTTGATGGTATTGACATATTGTTAACTGTCTAGCAAGAAGCAAAATGTTTTATTTAAATTTAAGGTACTTTAAACTCAATTGAAGCATACATAAGCATGTCCAGAGATGATCTATATTCGGCACCTACATACAATTATACTACATGGGTGTCTGCTGTACATGGTTTATCAAATTACGACGCATTGATGAAGATACGTTCCCAATTATTCTCTAAAACATTACCACAGTGTGAGCCAAAAGTAAAAGCAAAGTAAGTATTTTGAATGATGGTCTTTGTCATCCAGAAATACCTATAAAATTTATTTGTACAAGGAATTTTTTCAAAAATAAAGTAACGGGCAAATGGTCACTTCCTTACCCAGGAGCCGATCGAGCCGTCATGCAGAGGACGCTAAGATCTTTGTATGAATTACACAATGAGCGTCCGATACAAGTTCATTGTTATTACGATTTTGAAAAAAAGTACAACGCTATCTTAGCAATACTATTGGGTACTATTTTTTCCAAAATGTGCAAATATGAATGGACACGCTCTTTATTACTAAAGGTACTTTTTATAATCATGTGGAGTTGGAGCGAACGCAATCTAATCGTTTCAAATCGACATACAGCATCCCAGATTGTTTTCATTGGGCGTATTTACTCTCAAAGGTCCAACTAATGATGCCTGCCAAAATACTATTTTTCGCCTTTATTTAGAGGGCAAAGGTTGGCACCAGAAAGTGTCTGTGAGTGATAATAGCCAATCTATGCCACCTCCAAATGGAAAGATTTTAGTGAAAGTTACAGCTAAAAATCCAGGTTACGGAGCTACATGTGTTGCTGTAGTGTTATCAGCAATTACAATTTTAACAGAAAGTGAGAAAATGCCTAATGGGTAAAACGCGAAAATATTATATCTTTCTTAGAATTTATAATATCTTTTGCAGTGGAGGATGTATTACGCCAGGCATGGCCTTTCGGGATACATCCTTATTGGAGAAATTGAATAAATACGGGATGAAGTTTGAAATATGCTCAAAACTGTAATTAGTTCTTGTAAATCGAATGGTGAATGTATAATATAGTATTAAATTGAAAAATATAACATATTTGCCTTTTATTTTGCTATTAATCAACTGTTTATCTTGTACAAAAGAGAAATATATTTTTATTAAATTCTCTTATAGGTTTTGCTCTATATTCAACTTAAGAATTATTAAGTAGAAAAAAGTATTGAGTACGTTAACACATACACATCAATAATAAGTTTCTTTAGCCGGTACATCCACCAAACTTTCGTTGATTGGTATTGTTTGTGTCTCACTTATGAAAAGACGCTATGTAACAAACATAAATTGAAATTTCCATTACATGTTTGTAGTGTTTTAAAAATAGATAATTTTAAGTTTTAATGCCTTGCCAAGGCTTGCAATTTTGACGGAACTGTTACAGAATGAAAGTATTATTAAAGCCCCTTAAATTAAAAAGATATTGTAGCGAGCACAGAATTTTTAAACTGGTGGTTTCGTTAGACGCTCGCGTAGCGGAGCAAGGTTGGGGGAGGACACTTAATGCTCTACTTGTTCGACAGGGTTGCGCGCCACCGACTTCAGCACACCGAACTACAACTAATCTGGCGGTATATTCAAATATATACTTTTGGTATTTGAAAGTTCTATTTGCGTATATACCAAATATTTCATGACTATAATAGTACAATCTTGTAATAATTATATTATAGTAATGAAATATTTGGTATATACACATACATATGATAAAATGTGGATATATAAATACAACACTAAAATAATCAATAAAGATATTTTATTTATAAAAGTTATAGTATTTGAACAAAGTTATACACAACGACGTGTCTTTCACAGTGTTAGGGAAGTTGAATACAGCAGAATTAATGAATCTTTGACATGGAGTATGGAAATATTATTTTTGTAAATTCAAGAGTTCGCCGTTTTACAGCACTGACCTTTGTTCGCAATAAATCGTTAATCATTTTAATACAACAAAAACAAATGCCACTGAGTATCTATAATAGTCGTAATGAGAATAAAATAACGGACAAAACTAAAAACGAACTATAACCATAATAATAACTATAAGACTTGGACTATAACAACAAAATAATCTTCAACGTAAAACATGGACGGCATGACTGCATGGACACGCCTACTACAACCAGAGATAATATATCCACGAGATAGTAAACTTAAACGTTAAAAAATTTAAACGCTTTTCGTGTGGAGGGGAAGCTACGTTCAAGTCCTCTGTTCATAGAGGCGCGCTATACTAACGCGCGCGTAATTTAAATATATACTTAACATACATATATATGATTTTGTTACTATTTCATAATTGAAAATACTTATATATTGTAAACATAAATACAAATATTGTGCATTGTTTACAATAATACAAGTATTTTCAATTATGAAATAAATGTATTGTGGGATTTCTATAACAATTATTCCAAATAAACGCTCTTTTAAAATAAATTCATTTATTACACAAAACAGTTTAGTAATACAGAAGAATGACAAATTGTTCTATATCCTAACATATAGAATAGTTGTTAATCTTAATATACATCCTTGTTGGAGAACACTGTACCACTACAGTGCTATATGTGGTATTTCAACAAGGACTATGTGAATTAACTTCTCAAATTCTTGCATTACGGCAATCATAAAATTCCTATATATTGCTCATAACAAACAAAACAGTTCTGTTAAACAATGCAATATAAATAACTGTCGACGTTGTAATGAACCAAATTATGATATTTTAAGTTCCGTTTACTAACCACCGAGTATGTATTTTAACAAATCTAGTGTCTGCCTATATAAAAAAAAACTGAAATACTACATAATTATAAAATTAAACAATAGAATGCGAAGTTGATGCTCGATTCAAAATAACTTGTCTTTACCAATAGTGAAGTGAATATATAAATTGTTTAGTGTCGAAATAATACATACAAAGTTACAATAGTTGTTTGATAAATATTGGATATAAATCGCTCTTATACGGTTATGGGAGATTTCTACTTCACATTTCGATGACATGAAAGAAAGACGTCTAGGTTTAGAGAAATTAGATAAAAGCAGTAAGAATAAAGACAGAATAACGCACATTCTTGGCTTACACGTATTATCGATTTAAGTGGATGCGATACGTTTTTCTTTTTTCATCGCATTTTTCTAAAAATTAGAGAACCTAACAAAAAATCAGGCTCTGGTCAAAACAGACTACAGTGTGTAACAACCAAGATATAGTTTGATGATTTCGAGATGCACAAAATCATTAAACGCAAATTAAGGGATTATTTACTTTTTTTGTTTTTGTATTTGTTACATACATACTTATACTGGACCATTTATTTATTTATTTGACGTTTCTTGTAATGTTTTTATTACAATGAATAAACATATCAATCTATCTATTGCCGCACGGTAATTAATGTTCTAATATCAGTAGGTAAACTATTAAAGGGGTACTGTATAAATGTAGTTTATCTACAGTCCTCTAGTCAGCCTTTTACGATTTATGCATTTCCAAATCATCGGACAGTAGAAGAAATTTAAAAATGCAGAAATAACATTTTAGAGCATGCATAAATTGCAGTGATGTGGATTGGTGTTACTCCCGCAGTATCCTCGAATTCTCCCAAACATGTTCTCAATAGCGTCCTGCGAGTTCTTAAATATTGCATCTCGGATGTATTTCTAATGTGATACCATAAGGATTTAATAGCGTGGATGTTAGATTGCCATCTTTTTTGAGCCGGAGACTTGACTCTTTTGAAACCGATAAACCGCTACTGATCTGGAAAAGCAAATTAACATATTATAGTTTGCAAAATAAAAAAAATGCATGAAAAGGGAAGATAATGTGTAGTATGTAGCAGAGTTGGGCACAGTTAGAATTAAGTCAGCAAAGAATTTACCCTTGTTTATATTTTAAAGTATGGAAATTTGCTAATATTTATTTTTATATATTACTAACGGATAAAGATAATACATACTTTTATTTAACCCCGCGGATAATAGATAATAAATGGATTATCTTTATACAAAAAATAGAATGACTAAGTAGGTCATAACTCACAATCGCCGTTTATTGAGATTAATTAGTAATAGCTACTAGTTTTGAGAATACCTCCCATCTTCAGGTTAGTTGGAAGCCAACGAAAGTTAATTAACTTAGTCTAATAATTTAATATATATATATATAAAATATATAATTCAAATTTAATCCTACATTTTAATTTTATATGTTCACATTGTAATAAAACATTTTTTCTTGGCTTCCAGCTAGCCTGAGATGGGAGTTATTCCGAATCTACGCATTTGTATACCATAAACTAAGAACTAATTATTTTTATGCCTGAGTTTATTTGAATAAATATATGCCTCAAGCGGTATATGTAGGTATATAAATTGAAAAACCAAACAGTTCAATGGTAAACTATTATTTTCTATGTATGCAAACATAGGATTATAATTTGTACTTCATATCAATGAGGGAATAAGGCTAAAGTAGTTTAAATAACATTTACTAAATGAAATACGCGAAACGGATATTTGTCAGTAAAATACATACCTATCACCTTTCCATTTTAGTCAAAATTCAAGAGGTGGCTAGGTGTCAGAGATTGTTACTTTCATATTTTTTCCTTGTCCTGGAAATTTTTTTGTCCCTTTAAAACTATCGAAAAGTTCGTCAATATCTTTAATGAATATTGAGGTGGCCAATGCGTTATTCCGTAGTGTACCTAAAGTAGAAGAAGTAATTATTTTTATATTAAAAGATAATGATGAAAAATTTATCATTTTCAGTGTAAAAATCCTTTTGAAGCTGTATAAAAAAGTAGGGTTGCAACAGAATGACTTAATAGTTGAGTAGCAACGGAAACTTTCAGAAAAACTATTGGGATAAGGTGTTCGTTTGTGATTTTGGGTGCTGTTCTGAATAAATTGCTTTCGAGTGATACAAAAAGATCGTAAACTTAGTAAAAGAAGTAGAAATGTATAGCTGAAGCACGAGTTGGCCAATTTTTAGATACATAACTTCAAAGGGGCTGACTTCTCAAATTTAGCGGCTTTTACTTACCTAACTGCTGCCCTACTTGTTGTTGCTTTTCTGTAACTGCAGTAGTAGATAAAGAACCCTAAACAACATCGTAACTGCTATTAACTATTTACATTTTCAATATGACTATATTTATAGGTACCTGATGCATATTTTAAGTTGTGAACTCCAGTTGTTTTGTCAGGAAGGCATAAGCAAGTTTCTGTACCCAACATTTGCTGCTCACCTATCTTCTGTTTGCTTCTCTTTTTCCGGAGCTATATGCTACTCCATGAAGGACCTTCAACAAGAGTGAAAATGATTTTAACCATTATAATTTTAATAAGTACAATTAGCTGAATTTTCGAAGGTAGGAACTTCAGATGTTTCGCCAGAAAGACTTTTTGCAAGATTCTGCAAAGAATACGTGCAATTATAATTAATTTCGGCAGGTATCATGAATCAGTTACTTTTCAAAAGTATTTCTAAGCACGATAATTCACCAAAAGTACTTTAAGCTTTTTTAGATTTGTTTATATTCTTTTTAAATGCTTCAAGCTTCAAGTTCTCTTAAGCTTCTTATGCTTCTAAGCTGTATTTTGAATAACATGTTATATAACCGTTTACTTATCTATAATTAGGAAGTCATGAAGTTAACGACCGCAATATATATACGGAAGGTTTAAGATTTTATTATTACCCTTTTAGTAAAAAAAAATATAACGATCGACTCAAAAAAAAAAAAAATAATTAAACATAACAGCGAAAATCACCATTAGGAAACATATGGAAAGATACACCTCCTTTAATCTACCAGCGATTGCGCGTGTGCAGATTCTAAGAATTTTAATACTACATTATTCCGGGTAAACTATAAAGTAAAATTCTACGAATGTATAAATCTCTTGTCGAAAGAATTGCGGCATGTTTATCGCATAACATTAAGCGGATTAGCTTTCGGAACGATTGTGGGCATATATGTTTTTCTTTTGTTCTCTATTTTAGCCATCGATGATTCGGGGGTGTTCAGATGATATAATTTACAAATACTTAAAATGTGTTCGTGTATAATTATTTGACGAAAAAAAATTACTGAAGCCATTACTTGGATTACAAAGGCTGTTTAAAAATCAGTTTTATAAGATTTTTTTTAATGTGGATGTATAAATAAGTAATGAATTGACAATTTATATTAACAAAGTCTAAAAAAATTATACACTTTGAAAAATTGTTACCTTTAAACAAAAAAGTTATTCTTTCGTAAAGGTTTAAATTTATTGCTTTTTATGACATCACAAATCGAATTACAGTTTTTAGAATCTCTGTATAAATAAATATAGATTAGATGTTTTGATTTCAAAACTTCCTTAATAATAATATAGAAAATATGAACAAGGAAACACTTATTATGCATGAAATTGTATTGGTAACACTATTATAAAAAGTATTTATAATTATTTTGTTCTTCTAGAAATTTCCATAGAAAATTTGCCACTTTAATTAAATGAGAAATAATAAGTAAATCATTTGTTTTTCATATTCTTACTTTATGGGTATCGATATTTGTAAAGGTAGAAAAGATACATAATGTGGATATTTATTAATTAATGTAACAATAAGTTATAACCTTCTTGGCAAAATTTAAATTTCCCACAATTATTTGTAGTAACGTCAACAGAAAGATATCAAAATAACTAGTAATCTAATACAAAACCATTAGTAATTTCGTGTTTCAATGTTGAAATTACCAAGAATAATTGTGGGATATTTAATTTTCCCGAGAGGGATACACCTGAATAACTGAAATAAAAACAATTTAAATTAAAACTATCTACAGAAATAAATTATTGTTTACAAAAATTCTTATGATATTTATATTATATTATCGCAATTTTTTTATGCGTGCAATACAAGTAAAAATGCACCCATCTATTTGAAATCCATTAAATGCGCAAGTGCTATTTGTATTGCATGCAATTTTTTATTGCACGCAATAAAAAAATTGGGAACTGTAAAGTGGCCTTTAGAATTACGTGTCTGAATTCGTTTTAAAAACCTGTGGTCATAATTTTTTGAGGTAGTTGTAAAAGTAAACAATTAACGTGTCACGAGTATAAAGTTCTATATAAGATTTTCATGCAGTTTATTTTCGACTACAAACAATCTGTATTCTTTATTATTCTTTTCCCAATTATTTTTGGCAACTTTAATGCAGTGGAAATGTAGTTTGTTATCAAATAGCAGTAACAGTTAATAATAGAAACAATATATGACACAATTGATATAGAATTTGTTTGTGAACTTCAAAAACTATGTTAAAAGTAAATTGGTGTAAACATAAAATTTACTGAAATATTAAAATATCTTATCTCAAAAACGATCCTCTTTTATAACGGTGTTAGGAAATATAAATTTCCATAATGAATAAAAAACTGCAATAAAGTTAGCGGGGTTCTAGAAAACTTTGCAAATCATTTCAAAGTTTTGGTGGCGATAATCTGATGAAGTAATTCACCACGTCTTAACATTAAAAAATAAATGCGAAGGCGAACTATTTAAGGAGGATTTGTCATCAATGTTACCTAAATATTTCTTGGTCTTAATTAATACTTACTTACCTTTCTTCATCTGTTGGACACCAAACAAACGTGCAAGCACACTGCAATCACACATTAAACATTAATTCCAATGATACAAGAATATAAGGGTATGCTCTTGGCGCATCTAGATGTGACGTAATTTGAGGGCCATACGGTCCTACCAATCCAAGAATTTAATAGATACACCAACGTAAAGAAAATTAACTCCCATTTTTTTAAATCTATCCTCTTAAAATCAATAAAACTGTTTTTTTGCATCAATCAAATTGCTTGAAAGAAAATTTTTAGATAATTCACATTTTAAATGTAATTTTCAATTGAATGTAAAATCGTTATTGCCTTTGTGATGAGCGATTCTGTTGATGTTAAAGTATTTTTTGCCTTTTGTATAACATTTTATGTTTGCTTATTTTAGTGCAATGAAGCAATAAAGCATTAATAGTTACAAGCCTTACTTAATTAGACATACACTTCTTCAGCTCTTACCTTCATACTTTGTACTTACACGTACGTAAATTTCACAAATGTAAGTGGTTCATTTTTTTTTTAATGGCAAATGAAATATCTATTAGTCTAGTACAAACATAATGCAGACAGTGTTGGAAATAAAAAAATGCAGATAAAAAAAAGAAATGATTGTTAAGTGCAGTTTTATTTTTCTTTTTTTACAATTCTTCTTATTCTACTCCCTCAAACGAATGAAAGTCACTCAAGAATTTCCACTACAACGTTTATACAACAGTTTATCCACACAAAACCTAAACGAATTCAACACGTAATAAATCCTATACACGTAAATCGAAACTACTACAAGCATAAGAGGACACAAAACATTAAATTAAAACTAATAAAGTGTTCTAATCGATGTAAAATAAACTGAAACTTGTTAAAATAATATAGTAATTTGGTAAATACATCAACAACAATGGCGACAGCCAAGTGATGACGTATCTGAGGGCCAATGCGCGAAAAAGACGAGTTTTGGTTTTCAGATGAGCATACCTTATTTTCTTGTATCATGATTAATTCATGGTTATCCAGACCATTCCGCGCAGCACCTGATTCCACTGCCACGCTATTATTCGTTTCGTAAAACACATTTTTTTCGGACTTTTCAAAGCAAGTGATTATGCAACTTTTGAAACACTAGACAAACAACTTGCTATAGGAAGTATTTTGGTATTCGAGCACCTGCATTATATGTAACCCTTAACATATTATGAGGTGTTCAAATATGTATTTCGGATAGGCAACATATTTTACAATTGCGACTCGTATCGCCCTCTCTGAACAGAGACTAGAACCAGCCACCTTCGGGAGTGGGGGAGACTAGGTTTCGTAATAAGAGTTTAACAGGGCCGCTACAACTATCATCACGCACTGCATTAAGCTTTGTCCACATGAGCATAAACATGCGTAAAATAAATATGAGCACGTCAAGTTCCGGAGATATTTAAAAATATTTGAGACTTTAAAATATTCTGTATGTTGGTCTACCCATACCCTTTCGACCGTTTGTGATAAGAAACACATCGAAATCCCTCAACAACATTAGATTTTGTTGTTATTGGTTTGACTCAACGCAGTTTAAGCGCAGGTAAATGAGGTGTTATAAGTAATTCATAATTCAGAGCTACATCGATAATGTAGCTTTCTAATTGAATACAGCGCACCATCGACAGCATTATAAAATTTACCACGTGATTACAATAACCAATTACGAGGTTCGAAAGAGGAATAACAGAGGGTAGTACTGGGTCGAAGATTCGTGATTGTTCTCTTCACAATCTCGAAGCACGCAGCAGATGTTTCCGGAAGAGTCTCGTAGCCCCGGCGCGAAATATAAATAAGGCGACGCTATTGGCCGGGGGCAGTCAGTCGGTCGATACCATCAGTTTAATCGTGCGAAATAAGCGGTCAGCGAGTGGAGATAAATACGAGCGAATTAGTACGTGAGAGATAAATATCGGTAAATCGTTTACATAAATTAAGACATTATCAATTAAGTGATTTAATTAATAAGCATTAGTTAGTGATTTAATAGATTTTAAGTAGTTCTTGAGTGTGTAAATAAATCAAGTTAATTTAAATATATCGCCAGTTTATTTCTTTTAAACCCCGACGTTTTTTTTTTTTATATAATAGAAAAACGTTACAATATCATTTAGCAAAATACTTACTACCCAAGTTTACTAGTTTACTGTTTGCCGAAATAGAAAAGGTTGGTATATCTACAAAAACATGATTAAATACAAGTATATAATTATAATCATTAATATTCTCAACTATTTACGACAGTTGAAATGTTTGTAAGATTGCATTTCTTCGTTAAATAACAATAGATCAACTATTATTACATTTAAAAGGGTGCTTCCCAATCCGTTTTCTTTTTGTATAAAAAAAAAACCAATAATGTTGTATACTTAAATATAGCTGCTCAATTAACTTGTGTTAAATATCAAAGTAAACAATATTTAAACACAATTTTGTGCCAAGGGGCATACAACATTGAAACAACATATTGTGATCTCTTAAAGATAACTCTATATATTTAGGTATCCATGTACAACATACGTGCCTCAACTTTGCCTATAAAAAATACATATGTTTATTTTCGTCAATTTCGTCGGGGCAAATTACAGGTAATCCTTTATATTTATGATAAAGCATTTCTTACACACTTAAATAAATAACTGATACTTGATGAATATTTGAAAAATGTTAAGGCATAATTTTATAATATACAGTAAGGCTTATTGCACCAATAACTAAAAGTTCGACTTTTACTTTTTAGGCACCAGAGGCATCACGTTGAAGACTATAATAATTGAAAGAAAAGGAAATATATAATTAACAAAAATCCCATGTTATACTTTATGTTCTTAACGTGATTAACAAATAGTCAGTCATTTTCTATTTCTCCGTACATACGTTTGACATTAATCATTAATTGTGGGATTCCATGCGCATCTGTAGCGTATATAAAGTTATGTGCAGGTCTGTAAATATGTATTTAGGCAGATTCGCAGTTACTTTACAGGCGCTACAGATATGCATATAATCATCTCTTTACTTCGCTGTTACACAAAAACAGTGCAATCAAAATGAACAAGCACCTATAACACCGAAATGAGCCACCAGTTCCCAGTTGTTTCCACATTCGACGACTCTTCCCAAGCAAAAGCAGTTCTATTCCCAAGTCATATAATATACCGCATTTTCCAATTTAAATGCAAACAAACTTTCGATTGGTTATGCAACCAAACTACACATACTGCATACCTAGCGATGCGTATTTCAGAATTGTTCGCAAATAATTTCTAATTAATATTTCAGTGTACGTAGTTTTGTTTACATAAGCGATTGAAGATTTGTGGAGCTTAAATTCGCATTTAATTTGAAAAAGATGGTACAGCTCTCTCGTTCTTCAATCTCTATATTTACGTGATCGATGTTTTCAAATAGCTTTCATTGATTTTTTCATGTGGAGTGACTCGCACCTTTTGTAAATTACTGACAATATAAATTTGACATTGTAAACTAATAGTTAACGATATATGTACCATAGATAAGTAATATATAATAATATGTACCAATTGAAACAAACAGATCGATGCTGTTGCATCTTGCGAGTGCATAAACCACTCATATTAATTTCTTGCGTCCTTATTCGAGATGGAGTGCCAACAAATGCTATTCTCTCGTGTTAGAGTTTAGAGAATGAAAAATCGGTGCGAGTTGTCGGGAAGTTTTTAAAACCCGCAATCAATGCGTGAAGCAAGTGGAACACATTTATCAAAGAATTTTTATAATTACAATGACATTACAATCTTTTCTCGGAACATATCAGGGTCATTTGCGGTATATTATATACTTGTACCTTCAACTTACAGATATTTTTTGCATTAACGCCTTGCATCAGTTATGTAAACCTTCTAACATAATTGGAATCACAATAAATCTAAAAAAAAGTGTCGGTGAAATAGGTCCTTATGGGCACCCGAATCCAAATCTAATCTATCTCCACAAATAAGTACAGGATTGTACCAATTAATCTTATTACTTACTGTAGAAAATTGTATTTTTTTAGGTGTAATAGAAATTCATATACCTGGCATAAAATGTTGGAGTTATTTATTACACTATTTTTTGCACAACACAAGCAAGGCAACTATAAGAGCAGAACTTTGGGTTGTTCTGTGAATAAAACGCAATGGAATCAACTAGAGAAAATGTATGTTTTGACTCATTTTGAAATTTTGCATAAATTTAAAAGGCAGTCCCACAGAATGATATATGTTCTTATATGTATGTAGATGAAGGGTGGTGTTACACTGCGACCTAAAGGATCTATTGTGTCCCCCATTCTTACTGCTTTACAGTTGGCCTCCCAATCCTATTCCTTTTAAAAAGTGTAGGATATCAGAGGGCCCCAGTTTAGGTAAGTATCCCTCTTCGATTTCACATGCTCCCAGGGATAATGCCCTCGGGTTGCACAGTGCTACGCAGTTTGAGAGGAGGTGGATGGGTGTTTCATCCTGTTCCCCACAAAATTCTGCATTCAGGATCTTTTTCCACTCCAAGCTTACTCAGGTGCCTTTCAGTCTACAATGGCCTGAAAGTATTCCGTTAATATGCGAACATTGTTCTTACTCAGGTTGATGCATTCTGTAAACCTCTTTCTGGTTATAAGTTCCCAGAAGAATTTTACTCTGCGTCATCCCTGGAGATTTTCCAGTAACTGGATTTTCTCTGCTCCATTTCTATTTTTAGTTTCTTCAGTATTGTACTGCTACTTAACCCGCAAAAGGGTTCAGGCCCTACGAAAGGCATTCCAGCCCCTTTTTTCGCGAGGTTGTCCGTTATTTCGTTTCCTTCCACTCCTGTGTGACCCGGAACCCACAGGAGGGTTACTTTTTTTTTTTGCCTAGCTCATTTAGTTTCCCTAGGCATTCCCAGATCATCTTGGAGCTGATTTCATATGAGCTCAGCGCTTGATGGCTGCTTGACTATCAGACATGATGATAATCTCTGTTTCCGATAGTTCCTATCCATATTGAACTGAACACATCTTCCAATAGCGTGTATTTCCGCCTGAAATATACTTGGGTATTTTCCCAAGCTTTGAAATATGTAGTTCTAGGCCCGTATATTCCTATTCCAGTTCCTTCTGCCGTTTTGGAGCCATCAGTGTACCATTTGATGGCATTTCTATTAAATTCAAGATGGTGTTATGATCCCACTCGCTCCTGTTACTTAGCTTTGTGGTGAATTCCTTCACAAAGCTAAATTTCTTTAACATGTCATCCCGGGGGCATATCCCAGGTTTGATCACCGTCAGGAGATTGAGGCCTATGCCTAATCATTCTTCCTTGACCATTCTTAGTGCGGTTCTTTTCGCCACGCCTCCACTACAATGTGGAGGGGGCAAGATCCAATACTACTTCAATAGCTGCTGTCGGCAGGTTCTATAGCCCCGTTATGCATACACATGCTAATCTTTGCACTTTCGAGAGGCTAATTCTCGCGGTGGCCAGATTAGTTCTTTTGCTCCATGCTACTGATGCATAGGTGATGATCGGTCTCACTATCGCTGTATACATCCAAAGCAGTATTTTTGGGTTGCATCCCCAATTTTTCCCTGCAAAGTTTCTGCACACCATCAGAGCTCTTTTGGCCTTGTTAGTTACCTCAAGCTCATGTTTGTTCCATAGAAGTTTGTTGTCTAGGGTGAGGCCTAGATATTTAACTTCCGCTCTCCAGTCTATATTTTGCCCATCCAGTTTTATGGTTCTAAGATTGGATTTTCTTTTCCTGGTAAACGCTACTAGGGTTGTCTTAGTGGGGTTGACATTGAGTCCCATCGATTGACACCATCTTTCTCGTAAAGTTCAATCCTCTTTGAACTACGTCACAGAGGGTATTCTCAAATTTGCCTCTTGCGTATATGACAATATCATCAGCATACCCTTGACAGGATATGCCTAGATCCGTCAATCCGCATAAGAGTTCGTCCACTATTAGGCTCCACATAAGTGGGGATGTAACTCCCCCCTGTGGGCATCCTCTGGTCGTGCTAACCGAGATGGTCTTATGTCCCACCTCCGCTTCCACCGACCTGGTAGACAGTAGTTGCGACATCCATCTGGAAGTCACGCCGTCTACCCCCGTGTTAATTAATACTTTTTTGACAGACTCGTGGGGAGTGTTGTCAAAAGCACCCTCTATGTCTAGAAAGGCGCACACTACGGTTTCTTTATTCGTCAGGGCATCTTGGATTTGGTCCGTCAGCTCCACTAATGCAGTCTCAGTGGATTTGCCCGTTTGATAGGCGTGCTGACAGGGGTGCAATGGCACCCGCTCCAAGATCTCTGTTCTGATATAGTTATCTACAGCCTTTTCCACCGTTTTCAAAAAGAATGATGTAAGGCTGATAGGTCTATGGGATTTAGGGTGCGTGATGTCCTTTTTCCCTGCTTTTGGTATAAAGGTGACTTTAGCCCTTCGCCAGGCTTCTGGAATATATCCCAACTCCAGACTACTTCGGCTTATCCGAATCATGTGAGGAAGGATTTCTTCCTGCCCTTTCTGAAGTAAGACTGGAAAAATCCCGTCTACTCCCGGTGTTTTGAACGGCTGAAAGGTATTAATGGCCCATTTTAGCCGTTCGCTGCTGCATATGTGTCTTGCCATTGTAGTAGCTTCTTTATTTGGTCTTTTATATACCTCGGAAGCATTTTCCGAGGTTCCCACTTTGCTTTCAGGAAAGTGGGTTTCTAGAAGGAGGAGAGCTCTTTCTTCTTCACTTTCGGTGAAGCTTCCATCTGGCTTTCTTAGTGCCATTCCTGAGTCGATTCTACCCTTCGCCATTACCTTGTGAAGTCGCGAAGCGGTAGGTGTTGAATCGATTTCCTCGCAGAACTTTCTGAAGCTATCTCTTTTCGCTTTCCTGATAGCTTTATTGTAGGAAGTAAGTTTCTCGGTGTAACTCTGCCAATCTCCGTTACGCTTGGCCTTGTTAAAGAGCTTCCGCGTATCGGATCTTAGTTTTGACAGATGGCTGTTCCACCAAGGTGCATCCTTACGTTCTTTTGTCTGCTGAACAGGACAGCTCGAATCGTATGCTTCGAGTATGGCCTTGTTCACCTCTTTAAGGTCGTTCTCCAGATCCAGATGATGCCTGGCCTTTCTGGATTTGATGACCTCTAAATTGCTACTTAGATTGGTTCTGTAGTTGTCCCAATCTGTTTTCCTGGGGATTCCTCCGAAGTGGTGGCTCTGGAGTCTTCGTCTCTAGTCTGAACACAATCATTCTGTGATCAGAGAGAGAAGGTTCACTTGATACCCTCCGGTCTTTTAACAGATCCTTTAGGTTCAGTGTACTAAGTGTAATATCTAACACTTCCTCCCTTACCCTTGTTACAAATGTGGCGGTATTCCCAATATTATGTACGAGTAGGTTATTACAAAGAATATACTCTAAAAGTTGCTCACCTCTCTGATTGGTGTCCTTGCTTCCCCAAACAGTGTTGTGTGCGTTAGCGTCGCATCCTATGAGTAGTGGTAGCCGCTTCTTCTGGCAGTACTCCACTAACCTCTGCAGCTCAGCTGGTGGTACAGCCCATATGTTCTTATAAGTGGCGGTTGCAATATTGGAATTAATAACATTGAAATACTGTTATCATGATTTGTTTCATAATTACTGAACATATTTTCTTCTACAAAATTATGTTTATTTCTTACAGGTTAAATTTTATGGTATTGATGCACAATTGTAAATACATTATTGAAAAGTTATATGGTACTTAGAATTAGTAACATCTATAATTATTTGCACCTATTGATAATGAAGAATGATGAAGAAGTTTAGGTAAATTATATTCGTTAAAGTACGCATATGAAATAGCTTTTGTGGGAATTCGACCTCAGAGAGAAGCATTTTTTTCATAGATTATTCTTTTTCTACAATATTTTTAAAATTAATATGCGTTCAAAAACATTTCTGAACAAACCTTAGAAATTGATACCATACATGTATTATTTCACTCATTTTGAAGGATTTGACTTCTTACGCCTAAGAATAAATAACCCGATTATGTTTTCCTGTAATTCCAACACTGTTTACAGTAATTAGTCTCTAGAAACTAAAAAAAAATCAATTAAGTTCTTGCTAACAATTCAAATAGACAATCACTTTAAAATATAAAATCGCGTTCTAGAAAATAAATGTAATAAATGCAATGATACCGATTCAAGTGTTTTAGGAATACCGTAAATCGTGCTGCATTGATTTTAATAATCAGCTTATTTTATCTCATCGGCTTTCTGAAGCCGCTCTTATAACTGTCAATTTTGCACAATATTTACAGTGACCATTAAATAAATTCATAAATCGGAAGAACTTCCTGTTCTGTAAAATTTTGAGATTTGATATGTATTTGAATTATTGACATTGAACACTTAGTTGCTGCTGTAGAATTAAAAAACAAAAACGGGATATTTTTCCACAATGTCGGTATAATATTTTATGTATAATGTCTACAAAGTTGTTATGTTTGTATAACCTCCAGGCTTTCCTTCCCCTCCCGTCTCTTGGAGAAAATTCCCGCATTGGATTTTGGGATCATATCAGATCATACATTGCATTGAGATACACATCTCGTATGTTTGTGATTTGAAACATTTGACTTTCATCTGTTATTTTAAAAAATCCTTTAAAACTGTCAAATATGACTCAGCAATATAGCAATACTTGACATAATATGACATATTCACTTTCAATAAGAATATCATTATCTATGGTTATAACGATTTTTGGTATGAACCATGAAAGAAAATCTGGAAGTGGGAATAGTAAAAGTACTTTTGAACACTGCAATACTAATAGGATTGAATTCTCGAACTAAAGGTAATGTGAGTAGATTCAATTCCATTAAGACATTACAGCGAGTTTTCTTTTACCATATAATGTTCTTTTATATCGAATATTTATCTCTTGGAGCACGTGTTTCTATGCTAGAATAGTCTGCCTGATAGTGATTCCATTTTTGATTTTATGTACACATTTATTTAAGAATGCATATCATATAGATTTGGAACATCTGGAAAATGACTTAATAGCGTTTTCGACTTATTTCACTTTGCGCTTGGAGTATATATTATCTACCTCCTTTATTAATATTATGCATTAAAATTACGCTGTTAGTGTTTGAGCTGTTCCCATTGTCTATTGGGTTGTTTCGACAATGTTTCTACTGTCATTATCAAGGACTATCCTGATAACGATAATAGAATAACACTACCGAAACGTCGGATTTAAATAATCCAATACCCCAAACACTCCAAACACTTAACTCATATTGAATTAATGTATCTTACTATGAAAATGTTATCAGAATGATGTTTCACTACGAACAAAAGCTTATAAAAAAAGAAAATGATTAGCTAATTAAGAAATTTGCATATTTAACAAAATCTGATTGGTTAGTTGTAAAAAAAATCGGTATTTCTTGTAAGTACGTACTTTATATGAACCACAAAAAAAATACTTTGTGATAAGATTGCCATTTAAGGAATCAATTATTATTAACAGAACAATAGTCATAGATATTTTTTATTGTTAGTCAACTGCATATAGTTTTACTAATAGTGTTGAGAATCAGCATATTGTATTATATTATTATTATTTTAGTACTTTATAACATTAACATGATTCGCTATAGTAAGGTGATATATATATATATATATATAAATTGAAGGCACCGTCTCTTCGATTGTATACTTTACCGGCTACTAACAACATACAACGCGTCGATATATAATGGAAAACAAGAAGTGAATGATGATCAGTTATATCACAATCGCCTCGGCATGAGCTTTGCCTAAATAAGACATAAAAAGTGCTTATACGGTATCCACATATTGCATATATAATTCAACACGCAAAACGTGATGAACGACTTAGTGTGTTTCGTATTATCAATTTTGGTGATAGTGCAACTATTTAAGGAAGGTACTAAATGAATTTTTACTACAGAAAATCGTTTGTTAATTATCAAAACTCAAAAATATTTAAAGCTTTTCAACTACAAAAATCATTCTCGCATTAATTATTTCGTTCAATATTGAAGCCTATTTCTTAATGGAAAGATTTGTTTCATATCACTAACTATTACACAAATTTTGCGATTAACTCGCCTGATATCTTTTGGTTTATATTTAAAAATATCTATTATTTTTTTTTTTACTGTTGCAGGTGGCGCGGAAGATGTTGCTAATGACATGATAGGTATTTTTCGACATAATATATAAATCTTGTTAAATTTTCTTGGCAAAATCTGCGATTATAAAATTTAGTAATAAAACTCGTGAGATTAGTGGCTCAAATTTTCTTTAATTTCAGTATTTCATTCTTCAAATTTTCCTAACGTTTCGACGGCTTACCATTTTTTTCAAAGGTAATTATTATTATTATTATCATTATTTTCCTTTACTTCTTATTTCATAATCATCCAAGACATCTACGTTATACCATTAAAACTGTGTTTAATTGAGTCATATTTTTGTATTTTAATATTACGGTAGTTTTAAAAACTATTTAAAACCACACACAAGACGGACACAATGTACATTTTAAAAACAAATGATTCGTTTGAGCCATTAATATCTCACGAGTTTTATTTCTAAATTTTATAATATGTAAATATTGCACTATTTTTTATTTAATCGAACTCATTTCTTCATATTGTTGCAGATGTACCAATACGGAGTGAGTCACCAGGTAATTTTTTTTGTTTTTAGGACATTAAGGCATATAACAATTAGTAATATTTAAAAATTAATGCTGGTTTCTTGTTTCAGATATAGATTTTGGATATGAAGGAAGTGACGGTAATCCAATCATTTTTCTTTGCTTAATTTATTGAACGCTAATGAACTTGGTCCAATAGGGATACTTGGATACCCCTACGGTAAAAATAATATACAACGTGAGTGTTGTATGTTATTTTCACCGCTTTCATCGTAAACTATCGGGTAAATTACAGGACTTGTTTTTTTTTTTTTTTTTGGAAGCACCATGAAGCAAAACTTACGCTCAAGTGCTGTTGTGCCTTTTTGTTCGCTTTTCGATAAAATTGTACAAGAAAAGATTACTGCGCGTGTGCCGGTGTTTTGCGTTTTAGCGCACGAGTACAAAAAGAACAAAGCTGCTCTGAAGTTAAACACTATAAATCTGTGCCTTGGAGCTAAAAGAGTCAATGTCAAAATATTCACGTTTGAGAAAGTTGCATTTGAAGTTTTTTTTTGTCAAAAATGCTGAAATTGAGTGCAAATTTTATTTACCAACTTTGGCTCAGTATATATAATACTCGAACAAAATATGAAAATAAATAAAATATAATGGTCTACTTACAATGATAAACAGCAAAATATTGACATTGGCTCTTTTTGCTCCAAACCACAGAAATATACTCATTTCTCGGACACAACGCACTATATTTTTCTATTGTTTTAACATAGATGAGGGTAACAAAAAAAGGCGAATACGAAAACCAAATTAAATTTATCTTAATTGTTATTAGTACATTGCAATTATTTCCAGATATTATTTTGAGCATATAATAGTTTTCTGAATTCTGAACTGACGCCAGACTTATATATCTTAAACACGCGAATAATGTAATTTAGTTTACCCGCACACACACAACTAAGTTTTTTTGTTGCATTTTAATGTGACGTAGTTATTATGACAAGACTTTTTGTACGTCACATTTTACACCTTTTTTTACTCAATGATTTATATTGAGATCAATAATTTGTCACCGGCTCCTGAAAATAATGATATGTTTGCACTTGTTCCAATCCTCTATATAATGTTTTCATTATTTTCGTGTACACAATATGCAGGGCGGTGTTTATATAACACGAAGAGGAGTGTTTTCCAGTCTCAATACACAATACGTTTAGAAGTAATTTCAACATAATTGCTTTTTTTTCGTCTGTTAGTTTGAATGGATGTAAATTAGCTCGATTAACGATAATTACAGTTAAAAGTAGATATATGCAGGTAAATTCTCTATTGTGTAAATGATTTTCAATATAGGATTTATCTATATACTCACAAATTAGAAGTGTAGTTGGTTTAGTTTTAATATTGAATGATGTCAACGTAGCTACCCCAAACATAGGCCGTGCATAAGAACATTATCCAGTAGCTTTGGAAGTTGGGTTCGAGGTGAAATGAACGCACAGACGATCCAATTAAGATCTATGTTTATAATGATATGCCTTCATTACACCAATCGCAAAACTACAAACACGTTCATGTCACAACATAGCGCTTTTCAAGGAGCTGTTTTATGTTGAAAATACGTCACTTAATAAGATATAATTTTAAGATTATTGTATTAATTACGATACATTGTAGTTTCAAATATTTTTACCACTTATTTTGCTAATTTTATTAGAAATTAATCTTTTTTTAATATAGTATTGGATAGATTCAGCACAAACACCACAATAATTGATAAGATATGTATTGTATGCATAATATTATGGTAATTTCCTTTTTCATTATGCACTTCTTGATCAGTAGGTTGATAAACGAAACCAAAGTGGAAAATATCAGCGGTTTATTTATACCTTTCCTTAAATATGTACTTTAATTGTTTTTGTATAAGATTATTATATAATTTGTAAATTAAAAAAAAATCGATAATACTATTATAGAAAAGTAGGCATATACCTACTCCCAATATACACATTAAATTCTTGATTTGACAATTCCTAAAACTATATAAAGTAAAAACTGAATGAACATGACTGAAGATATAGAGAAATAAGTATAAATAAATATAAGTTATATTAAAAAGTTGCTCATTAAATTAACATAACATTTAATTCCTCTTAATTTAATATATTTTTTGAATAAGTGGAATCGTATTTTACATTAATTACATATAAGCATCTGCATTAAATAAGTAGGGTGTATCCTAAAATATGTAAAATACATAGTTTACATTGTTTAAATAATTCGCATCCCACATAGCCAAATTTAAATTTCCGGCAATTATTCTTACTAACTTCAACGTTGAAACATAAAATTACCTACCATTTTGTACTACATTAATAGTTATTTTAATGCGTTTAGGTTGAAGTTACTAAAAATAGTGGCTGGAAATTTAAATTTGCCTATTAGGGGTGAGTCATTAATAATACTTCAACAATGAGATGAACAAAATCCGTATAAAATAAAAACTATGATTATTTAAGTTTACATCTATAAAGATGATCGACCCTTTCATTTTTACGATAAAACACACAATTTATAAGAGCGGACATTTTCCGTAAAAGTAAGTCAAAATAATTGATAATTGCTTAATTTTTTTTTTTATTTTACGTAATATAGGCTCCGTTGAGCCATTTTATCATTAAATTAGTGATTTTCTAGACAAAGAAATATATTAAGATCCATTTTGTAAGAAAATTATTAATTTACATAGCCATACTATGTCAAGTATGTATGCATGCACTTTCAAATTGTTCAAAGTTAGCTTGCGTGTTACAGTAATTTCCTTTTGTCATGGATAACATCTTAAATATGTTGTTTTTATAGTCTAAAGAGTTGCTTCTGACAAAAACAGTAGCGATAAACTAGAAATGATAGGCATTTATGTAATGTCGTAACTGAACAGTTAGATACATATATTATACGCCTTCTAAGGAGCATGTGCATTTATGATGTCATTTTAACGATTCTTGAATTTAGTTTACCCGCAATAATAAATAAAGAAAATCAATTAGCTACAAAACTAATTTGTAGAGAGCGCCATTTATGGGTTTTACGTATTGTTTCGACTAGTAGGCAAATCGCTATAAAATTTTAGTTATTGATTTTTTCATTAATTTGTTAGCAGGTAATTTTACCTCCTGTAATTTTTATTTGCTAAGAGATTATGATGTATTTTGAAAAGATAATGTAGTTATTGCTTTATTTTGTACTGGCTTACAACATGTTTTACCATTTGTTCACCACAAATGTGTGTTTGTGGATTAACCATTTCGAGGACAATCTCCCTGTAGTCAAAGATGGTTTGGTACATTATTTGCGATGTAAAGGTACTATGCCTAAAAAAATCGCATTAAACATGTCGCTACGGAGAAAAAAAATCACCCTAGAAAAGGTACCGTCAAAAGGGGTAATATGGGACAAAAATGCGTTTTCAAATCTTGGCTGCTTTCTCATAATAAACAGAAAATATTGGTCGCTAATCTGTATTGCCGATTACTGTAAAATATTTAATAGTTGTTAGGAGAAAACCGCCAAGATTCAAAAACGCATTTTTGTCATCATATTGCCCCATTAGACGGCACCTGTTACAAAGATTTTGTGCGACGCCTCTATTTTAACGAGTAATTTTGAAATTTTATAAACAAGTAAATTGAGGTAGTAGATACTGTAATAAAAATTAATAAATGAGGGACGACTAATTCATTTATTTTCAAATAATATATCTTTTGTTAGATGAATTATGATTCGTTGATCACAGAAAAAATAATGCAACTTTATGCGCTCGAAAGTTCCTGATAAAGAATTATCTAAGTTTGATAAAAATATCCGCAATTACTTTTATGTAATATCTGCTCATTTATGCAAATAATTTAAGTATGGTGTACGTACGTGTGAAAATATACATTGTAAATTATATCATTATGTCCGGCACGTGGTTATTAAAGAACACCTAACAATTATAATAATTTGGCATGAATGAATCGGCAGTTATACTATCCTAAATAAACATAAGTACACAGTTATTGTAACTGAATATGAACGGTAGTTGCCTATTAAAGATGTGTTAGGGTTAAATTAAACAACACTAATGTACTACTATAAGAAAATTTACATTTACACAAAATAATAATTTGTAAATAACATTAAGAGTGATATTGTTTTTACTAACTATTATTTTAAGATGATAAATTAAGAAAAATGTAAACCTTAACTGTAATATTATTTTCGGTATTTAATAGATTTATTTTCCTGAGATACCGATATGGATTTAGTTTTTACAATAACCTTTCAAGGTGTTACTTTTTCTTCAGAATAATATTGCAACTCGCGGTTTACAGGTTGGATGATTCTTATTTCTTTGTCGAAAAAAAATAAATAAAATTCGCCGCAACCACCTTACTGTCTCAAAGTTATTTGCAAAAGCAAAACTAATGGACAGCTAACAAATTAAAATGTTTCTACAATGAGAGCAAGGGAAGTACTCTGGTACAACGTTAAGATCAAGGGACACGGTTGACAAGTGTAAATATTCCGGCGATTGATACCAGCAAGAATAAAAAAACTCATTTTCTTTGTCTCTATAGCTTTTATATAATAAAACAATTCCATAAATTTATTTCGAAAGCTCTAGAGACAAAGAAAAGGAGTTTTTTGTTTCTTGCTGGTATCAATCCCCGGAATATTAATGAATAGTTATTAATATAAACTGTTCAGTAACAATGTATTTACCATAGTCTTTTTAATCTTAAAATACCACCAGACTAATCAATACCGTAACAGGTCCCTCCTTTTGGGGTAAGGAATACAGTCATTGTTATGGAAAACATCAAAGTCCAATCGATATAGAGGAGCACGACGTGAAGGTGGTGGACATGGTACCCATTACTTATACCAATTTTGATCAAGAAGGAGAACTACATTTAACCAATAACGGGCATACAGGTTTAAAAAAAACTCAACAGTCTAATATATCCATTTCATAATTTTCCTGATTACAGTATTAATTCAAATTAATGCTTCAATAAGCATCGAAGGTGGACCTCTGAATGCGAAGTATTTATTCGTACAGATGCATTTTCATTGGGGTGCAAACAATTCCGAAGGATCCGAGAATCGCATCAATAACCGTAGGTAGGTATGTACATGTACTACCTTCCTTCTAGTGGAAGATAACAATACCACTTTCGGAAATGAATACAAACCACGTAGACGTTAAGTTTATTTTGAATTTAAAAAAATTGGCAATTTTTCGAAAGCATGTTATAACTTCAAAAAAAAAATAATGACCCAGTTCGGTGGGACACCTGTACACAACAGAAACTTTATCATTATATTTATATGTTAAATCCGTCATTTTTGTTAACATGCTCTGGCGTGTGTTCATAATAAACGGTGGATAAAGGACTTTACTTGATAAAGGTAACACTTTTGTTCAACCAGGGTAAATGTCTATTATGAACGCTTCATGAAAAATAGAATGTAAACATAACCTGGATCTATTTAATACATCAACGAACTTATAATTTATTATATATAACAATAGGTGAATAAAGTACATCGAATAATATTTATAGTAAGTTGTACTATATACGTTATATGTATTTCTAGGCAAAACAAATTATAAAACTTAAGAAGTTAAATGTAACTTTCATTGTCTGTATGTTATATTTGACGTACGAAAAAGGTTTGGACTTTTAGGTAGTACTATTACGGTTGTAAAAGTACGTAGTCTAAGTAAATAGAATTTTAATTATATTAAACAATTAATATTAACAAAAAATTACAAATCATTTTAAAAAGACATAAATTAAATGTCCTTATGTTACATTTGTATAAACTATTTAGTTTTTTTTTTACCATTTTTTTAAGCCATACTTCAAATAAGACGAAACCCTAATATAGTATTTTAGCTAAAGAACTCTACGAATGGGTATCGCAAATCATCGAACATAAACTCATAACATAACATATCCCCCAAGTCGGATAAATAAAAAGCCATTATTTTATCGGCTAAATAGTTGTTTAATATGAACGAAATAAACTATTGCGAACGTTAAAATAGAAAAGTTACTTCTGCTGCATATGACAAATGCTGGGCATGTAATTACACGAATAATGGTAAACGTTGTAATGTAACAATAATGATTTCTTCTGAAAATAAACTTTATAAAATAACAAAGCTTAGATACCAAATAGATTAATCATTGGAAATAAGGCGAAAATATTGAGACTTTAAATAAACATTTTCTTATTTCTTGTCTATAGCTATCCAATGGAATTACATATGGTTTTCTACAGTGCGAATTATGGTCAAGTTCGTGAAGCCTTAGATCATCCAGGTGGTTTATGTGTTTTATCTTTTTTGTTTTCGGTAAATATGAAAACAATTTTATTTATTTATTCTACTATCTTCAAATAACCTCATTCAAACAGGATTTATTTGAAAACAATGTTGTTATTGAGAGGCTAATATTTTGTTAAAATGTAAAATATCCACTAGACGACAAGAAGTCTTTAGAACAACGCATCGCGCTGAACTTTCCCGAAACTATTGCAACTTCGAGAGAAGATAAGAGAGACAGCAATAGGTTCAAGCTGGTTCATCTCGAATTGTGTCCTAAATCTCCTTGTCATCGAGTGTGCCTGGTACAGTAAGAGAAAATAGTAACTGCAGTGCTTGGTGGTAAAGTGTCTATTGCCGTCAGCCGAAAAGATATATCTAAATTCTTTTCATTTGTTTTATTCAGTAGAACCGGATATTACGATATACTCGCAAAAATAACGTCATCTTTTCCATTACTACCAAGAACCACGGTTACTTTATTCTCCTAGTGCACCACACATACAGGTTTGTTGGCGTGTGTACAAATACGCTTTCTCTATGCTTTTTAAGCTTAGTTTTTAAGTGGAATAAGTAAACATTCTTTAAAAGCTCCTCTCTCTTTGGAAACCATTTTTATTTCAGACACGTGCTGATGAAAACCCAAACTATAGCGAAATTATAAATGCATTACCTATTATCCAAGAGCGCATGAGCAAGACTCGCTTGGATAAACCCTTAGCACTAGACAGTCTTTTACCTGACAAGTCGCATTATTTCACCTACGAAGGGTCATTAACAACGCCACCTTGCGCGGAAGTTGTCACTTGGATCGAATACCAACGTACAATACCACTTAGTGCAGAGCAAGTAAGGCAGACAATATTTTAAGATGTATCTAAACGATAAAAAAATATATTTTTTTTCTTATTCAGGTGGACGCATTTCGGCATTTGCGTTCTGGCCGCGGGATATTGGCAAAAAATTTCAGACCACTGCAAAAATTACATGGCAGAATTATTAGAAGTAATAGAGACATACAGTGCACACCATTGGTGAAAAGAATAGCTCGTCCACTGATAGAGCCCATAATTTATCACAATTAATATTAGTATTATTTATTTTTTATATAAACTATGATTAGTTAATTAATGTTGTAGTGAAACTTTTGAGCTTGCATCAAATACACTTTCGTGGAAGGTATCCATCTCACTGCTAGACTTTCAACTCTTGCATAAATTAGTATTCTTGCAAAATCAACTATAAATATTTTTAAAAGCACTGTGATTTTTATGTATTTTATTTATTGTTATCACGAATTACGTGCTTCAATGAAAGTACACGGCACTTCTAAATGCTGTTTTCTTTTTTCGAACCAATTTTTTTGCCATACGCCACCTTTTTTCACGGCAGCTATTGTAGTTGTACTAAACTTTATGCCTATTTACATTTTGATGGAAAGTATAGCGAAAAGGATAACACGCATTACGATCGGGAAAGAAACTATTAGGCATGGGCCTCGGTCTCCTGAAAGTAACCAAACCTCAGACGTACAAAAAAAAACCGCTTTCTGAAAAGATTTAAAACAAAACTTACACAAACGATAATTTGTGGTATACGGATATCTGTGGAACGCCAGCGGGTAGTAGAATGAATATTACGAGCGAAAACAAACGCTATTAGAAGATATGTCCACTTCAATATCTATAGAAGCTACCATAAACAACGACAATATTGCCTGACAATCAAACAGCCATCAAGACACCGAGCTCACTTATTAACTCTTTTGGAAAGCTTAGGAAAACTGAACGAGTTACATAAAAGAAGCATTGCAGGACATATAGAAGTGTTTGAAAATGAAGTAGTAGATTATTTCTCTAAAAAGGAGAGTGGAAAGCCATTTCTAGGGTCCAAACCTTTTTGCAAGATAAATAACGGCACGACAATGGAGAAACTGAAGCAGGCCAGATAAAATCCAAACATTAGGAAAATCGCCAACGCATAAGGCAAGCTTAAACTCTTCTGGGAACCTATTTAACTGGAAGAGATTTATGGAATGTATCAACTAAAGTAAAAATATTTGGCATATTTCTAAAGTGTTGATATCGTCCTGGTATTGAAGTATTGTTCGTATCCATACTTTAAATTAGCATAACTCTTTTTTCCTTCTTAAGAGAAACACATGATGTTAAAGAAAGTTTTTCTTTGGTATGGTTTTTGCTACAATCGTTTTTATAGTTTAGAATACTAACACTTGTTTCATGAAACAAGTTCTAGCAAGTCAGTTCTGTCAGACATCTTTTATAATTACATTAATTTACCAATATTATCACAATTCTATTTGCAAAATGTATGCATATGAACAGGTATAAATACATTATACATATCACCCCATCTACGTTTTAATATTAAATATTATTTACACTACCTTAGAAGAAAACTTCTCAATTTCTTCAGGGCATTTATTATTTATTCATTATGGTCTTCTATTGCTCAGGATTTCCTCTATTACCTGCTATTGTATTCACTATTTCCATAAGAGTAAAAGCTTCTTTCCACCTCATATTTCTATATTATAATGGGGTCTCTTTGTAAATTCGTCTACGACAAATGATTTAATAGACAAGATATAATATATAAAAGTACAGAAAAATATCTGAGACATAATAATAATAATTCATGCCACACTCAAATAACTTTTGCCAATTACACTGACCATCAACCAAGCATGAGTTATTATTACTATCTGGGAACACTTAAGGGAACATAAACATAATAACAACTTAATTATGGTCTTTTATCATTTTGATAAATAATACACTACAAATATATAGAATAAAATAATTATTTACTATCACCTAGAGTCATTTTGTACTGTGGCAGCATTCACCATAGATGCTAAATCTTCCTGCCTTTGTTTTAATCTCTCGCGTATTAATTCTGCTATCGCCTTTTGTGTTCTACGTTCTAATTTTTCAAGCTTCTTTGCAACATCTCTTTTTAAGTCCCAGTCTGGTTTCCGTGGTGCTAGGTTTGAGATATCGAGCTCTTCTAAAACCACTTTTGATTGGGCTGATTGTAACTGTTCCTTGATTTCTTCATCAATGTTAACCAACTTAGGTTCTGGTTGAAGGTGCTCATTGAAGTTTTCGTCTTGAGGTTTGTAACTTCGAAATTTTGGCCTGAATATTTTGAATTCATTGATTGGTAAAAGTTCCGTATATAAACCGCTGATTTAACTAAACAAAAAAGGTATAGTGAAATAATACTCACTTGGGTAATTCTATGGCTTCTCTATTTACGTCAGCATTTGGTTGTGCATCAGTATCTTTCTTTCGTTTGAGAGCTTTCAACCTGTTCTTTCGCTCCAGTGCTTTTTCTTCCAGAGGCGTCGTTTCCATTTTATGTGGCATAACTTTTTATAATCGAAATACAAAATACATATACATCCTAACCTATATAAACTCGTCTGTCTGTAGATGGCATTGGTAGATGGTCTATTCTAGGGAATTATTTGTCATTTTGTTATGGGATTGGCGACACTGGAAAAAAGTGGCTGGTGGTATATTCGAATATATCTACGGAGATGAATGCACTCCACAATTGTAATTTTGATCGTAATAAATAAGAAAAATATTATACTTTTGTTGTTGTAGATTTACATCAGCTTAGCTATTTTCAACTTACAATAGTTCACATTTAAGCATTTTTAATTGGAAACAAAATCTCAATAAAAAAAGGTAATAAAAATATGCAAATTTTATTAAAACAATTTTATAAATCATATTTTCCAGTCTTTCGTTTAGTTAATCTAAAGTTCTTTGGGATACCACACATTATAGCTAAATGTGATAAAAAATAACCAACCATTGCACCTAAACTGCATGGTATTGGCCACACTTGCCATGGCCTATCCCAATCAAGAGGAATTACAAATGCTCCAAACCAGGTACCTATATAAACAGCACATATATTTTGAAATATAAATTCTGACATTAAATCACCCTCGAAAGGCATGATATTATTTAATATGTACATAATCTTATCTAGCCCCAGATGTATACAGCAGGAACTAGAGTTAAAGTGGTTAACATCATAGAAAACATAAATGTCTCTTCAAAAACATGGAATAATTGAGCTCCAAATAAAACAGCCACTATATAATGCAATACAGTCATTAAAGCTATGATAAAAATACATCTGACAAATTTATTTAATTTAATACCCTTTTTTTGTTTTGTTATAACTTTCTTGTTATTATATAAATCAGAAATTGTGTATTTCAATACCTCAGCTAATACCAATGTTACCATCAAAGGGTAAATCTTATATTTTCCTATATTATACAGCACATTAAAATAAGCAAGAATAAAAATAAGTACAGGTAAGTAAATACAAGTAACGTAACTATTTATCTTGATATTTTTCAAAATGAGTTTCTCGTCCATTATTATTTATAAACAAAACCAAAAACCTACAAATTTTGCAGTTGGAAAATATATTTTCAGGTTATAATAGTACTTACATTAATTTGTTATATATGAATAAATTTCTCCAGAGAATTTACATTACATTTATAACACAACCACAGGAAAAATAAAGACAATATATTATAAGAATATAAAACATTTAGCAATTCTTTCAAAACAACACTATAAAAATCAATGAATGACCGTTTAGTCGGTTTAGTTATCACATGACGTTGATTTTGGGTTACGTTCTAATCTGGTTCTATACTAGCGATAACTTCTTTCGAATTTTTCCTCGCTTCTATATTAAATATTTCTAAAAATATGTTTTTTAAATACTTTTACTAATGGATATAATGTGGGTATGAGAATATTTTACGTATTCTATAGTATGCTCGCACATAAATATTACTCATTTCAATTTGGTTTTCAAGGTGAGAAGAACTGCAATTTCTGAACAGTTCTCTGATAATAGGTTTGTTCGTTTTTGTCGTTTTGGCACACCGCGTCGTAACACAAGAAATCGAGCCGTGTGATGTAGCGTAGTTTTTAAACGCAAGCTACTGCCGCGAAACGCTGGATTGACTTCAAGCTTTAGATTTTGTGATTGCTGTTCGTTTTGCCACCAAATCAAACAGAAATGCTTATGGCTGCGTTTCGCTGCATGACGCTAGTGCCAAAACGAACAAACCTAATATGAACATTTTGCCCGCGCATGCTTCAAAAATATAGGTCGCGAAAATTCAATATCTTGGCACCTACGAAATGTATTGTTTGGGTTCAAGAACTGTTTGACAATTAGAAAAATGTTTACATTTCTAAGATAAGTAAAACGTATTATTTATGAATTCTGAAAGGCCAAATTATCGAATATATAAATGTCGTTTACGATGAAGCTCACAAATAATCGTTACAAACTAATAATGGCCATTCAAGCATTTCTTATGGTAATAGATTTAAATATAAACACTTTCTCAATATTAGTCAGAAAACATAATGCAATAATGTTGATTCTTTTCATGTAAGTATTCAAAAGATTTTTTAGGAGATCAAAATTATAAAAAAACAATGTTTTTTAATTTTCAGATTACAAGATGTCTGTATAGTTTTAGCTCTATCAGCGTTACTTTTAACGTTTTTTTCAACATACGTATTCCAAGTAAGTAATTTACACGTTAATTTTCTAGTGATATGTATATTTTCAAGAATAAATGCTGCAATAAGATATGTTCAAATTTTGATAATGTCAAAGGTCACCACATGTCTTTAACTTTTTCTTTTTAGGCTGGATTAGTAGAACTTCTGTATGATAAATTTCGTTTTACAATAATGGTATGTGTTGTATATTTTATTTTAACAACCACCGTGTATATATGGACTTTATCAGTAAGGTGGAAAGAGCCTTTGAAGCACAATTGGTCAGTGGGATTGTATATTATGTACATTATCCAAAGATTTAGTAAGTGCTTTAATTTTTATTAACGTCCTAGGCTTATTTTCATTACCATTGTTTGCAGTGGCCCCTATATATTATTATTTTTATAAGAGAGCAACTTTGAGAATTAGTGATCCAAGGTTTTTTGAAGATTTAGAATGGGAACCCAGCAATCAAACCACACATATGAATGGAATGGTTAAATAATAGTTAGAAAAACAGTACAATACTTACATATCTCTTCAGAGAGGACAAACAAAAATATCTTGGACTAAGAAGAACTAATAAGACTTATAAGCTGTGTTCTCATTTTTATGCTTTAGTAGAATGAGTAGATTCTGTTGTAGTGTAGTGTGTATGGGTATTTTTACAATAGCACCAAATATCTTCTTTTTAAGATTAAATCAAACTTAGTTATACTTACTGACTGTTAAATAAATGTTATTAAGAGTTTTGCTTTGTTTCTCTCCATGAAGCTAAAACTGTCTGATTAATGTACACATTTTCAAGAACCAGCCAGGACATCGAATATTACATAGTCAACCGTTTTCTTACAAGTATGGACTCTTATCTAGACAATAATTTATCTTTTATTGCCTTTACAAACTTCTATAAATCCATCCGCTGTAAATAACACGGTATGCTTACGCTCATGCGGAAGTACATCAGTGCGAAACAAAAATTGCGCCACATATATAATTATTATACATTTTACTATTAACCATAAATGTATTTGGTTGTTTTTGATGTGCTCCGCACTGACGTCATCTGACCGGCCTTGATGAATTTGAGATTCAAATTGAGCATACCGTGTTATTGTACCGTGATTAATATGTTGAAGACGTAGGGCTCCTTTTTTGATTCCGATCATACGTAGCCGGTTCTCAATAGCCCATCTGTATATATTGTAGGGTCTAGTAAATTTCCATAAAAATTTCAGGACATAAATTTTAGCACAGCAAGTTAAATAAAAATTATATTTAATTTGTACAAATAAAAATGATTCTTATGTACAATGTATTTCTATATATAAACTAATAGCTAATTTACATAGTACAGTGCGTTTTATTTTATGCTATCTATATTCATAACTCAATAATAAAACATTTAAAACAACGCAAAATAAACCGCACTGCAGCAATTTCACTTTATTCATCCATGTAGTTGTGTAAGAAACACATCTAAGTTGACCGCATTCAAAATGTCCTGTGTTTTCATCTTCTTTACTTCTGAATCGCCTATGTCGTCTTTTGCTTTGCGTTTAGTACCAGATCTGAAAATTAGTGTGTAAATGGCGCAGTTATGCGTAACATAATAGAATTCAGATTTTGTTAAAGGTCGCGAATTTCCAACTAAATTATTTGAAGATATCAATTTTACTTACCTTCCCTCTGTATCATTTTCCACGCGTTCGCTACCACAAATAGCGTAGTTCATAAGATCATCATCAATTTCTCGTGGGGATGGTTTCGTAATTGGAGATACGCCATCAACATCTCTTATCTCGTCGTCCTTTTCGCTGGATATACTAGATTTTTCCGTGTCTTTCTTTGCAAGCTTAATATCTTCACTGTTTTGTTCTTTTTTTGATAATCGTGTAGAAATATTACAATCTACTGATTTACTTCTGGTAGGCTTTCCGAGTTTCGGCGCCGATTCTCTCCTGTGATCCACAGAATTTCTCCTTCTTTCATTGGATTTTAACTTCTTCATATTATTTGCCGAATATGATGCACCAGAACAATCAGAATATAAATTATATAGAGGGGAGTTGGTATTCATATCTGTACGTTTGTGTAATTTGTCGGAAGACTTTTTACAGTGGTAATAACTGTATTTTGAAGAATTATCACCTTTTCTTTAGGGTTTTTTCTAGATGTATCAAATATCATTTCGAACGGCGTTACAGACATTTCAATCTGCTGTCCATACACTTCCACAAGAATGCATCTGTTCGAAATAGGCAAATCGTAGTCCTTTAAAGTCTTGCCACAGGTATTATTCGGATCATAAACAATATTAAGAGTTTGTTCAGTGTACAATACATCATCAAACACTTCATCATTTACTGAATCCGTTAGATTCAAATCTTGCTCAATATTTCTGTTAACAGTAGCTGTGATGTCAACGTGTTGTTCAGTAGTAGGCGCAGCAATATTTTGGTTTTGCGTCACAGGTTCTGTACTAACATTTTCATTAAGGTTGATTGACTGACCGTCTTCACCTTTATCCGTGGTTGATTTCTTGGGTTCTTTATTTTCGGTGATTTTATCATTGCTTTGAGTTTGTGGTTTTTTACTGTGACCCTTGGTTAAATCTTTCTTAGGTGCTTTTGTGGTAGTTCGTTTAGTTACGCGTGTTTCTGTTGGGTTCTTGGTATTTTTCGCGCTAACTTGATTGGGCTTTTTACGATTTTGATTTTTCGATTCCGTCTTTACAATAGGATCTTTTTTATTTAAAACTTCACTGTCCTGTACGGTATTCTGTACAGCGTTTGTTTTTAATGTATCTGTTTGGTGTTGTTTTGATTTATCTTCAATGTTATTTGGCAAGAAGAGGCTATTGCATTTTCCGAACACATTTGATTTGTCGTCTTATCATCTATCTTCGTACTAACGAGGGTACTCTTTTTCTTGTTGTCTTTTTCTTTCTTTTCTCCTTTTAGTGGCTTTTGAACATCAGTTTTTACGGTAGTTTCATTATTTTGCTGTTGGGATGTAATTTTCACAATTTCTAGTTCAATGACCTGCTTTTCAGGACTAGTACCTTTCTCTCCCAGAACTTTCATAGCTTCATCGGGATTCTTTCCTACGTTTGTAGAGTGGACATGTCCATTTTCGATTTGCTCATTGTTTGTATTTAACGTTTGGTCAATTTTCTTTGGTGTCTTTTTCGGTACTAAATAAATACCACGTTGCTTAAGTCCCTCTACAAGAATCTTCGCTTCCTGATCAGAAGTAATGTCATTCGACTCCTTAGGTTTTATGTTCGACTTCAACGAGTCCAAAGCCCTTTGGAATGTCGTTAGTGGGTGATCAGTGGGCGAGGACGAACTTTCTAGTAATTGAGTTTCTACCACATCGAAAGGCTTTATCTGGTCGTCATCGGAGCTTATATGAAGAAGTATGTCTCTTTCCTGAATTCTAACTTCTCTATTGTTAGAATTTTGGAGCAGTTTGACCGGTGATTTGGATTTTCTTTTATTCACAGATTTCGTATTTTTGTTCTCTGCCACATTTGCCTTCACTACGTTTCTTTGATCTAGAGTCATTTCTAGATTTCCCACTGGCGTTTTTAGGCGTGGAATTTCTATTCGCAGTTGGAGTGGTTTTTTCAGGAGGTGACTGTTTCTTTTTTGGAGGAGGTTTCTCTCCTTGCTTAAACTTAGCTATGGTCCTCTTACGCTTTTCTTCAATTTCTTTCAGCAAGGTTTCTTTGCAACTCAATGTCGACTGTTCTAGCCTAATTTTAGTTTCACCTTGTGGCACAACCTTTGGAATTGTTTCCGCTTTTTCCTCTTTCTCTTCCTTCTTTCGTGGTCGAAGCATGTAAGGAGTTCCTGCTCTTTTTGACACAACAGTATCATTCTTGGAGTTCCAAATCGAACTGTTCGAATCCGTATCGCCGTCGGTATACGAAGAACACTCCTCTGACGAACTGCTCTCACCGGAAGTGCTGCTTTCCAAATCCTTCTTCACTAAACTTAAATTTTTCCTTGCGATCACGCTATGATTAAATGAGGAAATTTTCTCATTAATCGTCGGTTGTATAGGTACTTCCGCTGGTGATAAGTTCATTTCCTTTTCTGGGGACGGTTTTTTGTTTTCTAACCTCCTACATTCTTCCATCAGGGCCTCTAACGATTTGTTTTGTTCGGAATCGGAGGGATGGTAATACGAACTCGATGTGGAATAATCAGTGGATCGATTAGGATACGGAGACTTAGTGTTGAAAGGCGTGAAGGGGAATGTAGGGGTGAGAGGAAATTTTGGAGTTGGAATAGACAGAAGATCGACACCACGTAGCTGCTCGTTTAACAACTTGGTCATGGGAGTATTGATGTCATTACTTGGGCTATATTCTCCAGGCGTTTTTGGCAATTCATCTATCTTTAAAGATGTATCTATAAATTTCATTGGCGTTTCTAATACTGGTGTTAAATTACGATTAGCCGTAACTGGTAAAGATTTCGGATCTCTCAGCATTTCTGGCGTTATAATACTTGTGTTATGCATCTTCGCAGTTTCCACATTTGTCGTGTCGTGCTTAACATTTTCAGTATTATCGTCTTGGGGTCACTAGTTTTTGCTGGGGAAACAATCTCGTTATTTTGAACTACTTTACGCTCTTCGGTTTCTATTTTAGGTTCCATAACTTTTGGAGCAGAAATAGCAGGAGAATCGTCAACTGGAGTCGACACAAATCAACTTCTTTCTCCGTGTTATCGACAAGCGTCCGTTTATTGGCATTTAATTTCGATGGAGATAATATTAGTTTATTACTGCCATCCGGAACTATTTCTAATGACTTAATTTCTTTAACTTTTGTGATTTTTACTGTCTTGCTTATATTATTGTCAGTGTTACATTTCTTTTTAAATCTTGGTTTCGCATTGCAGTTGATAAGAGCAACAGTAAAAACTGATTGGTCTTCATCATTTTCTGTTTTTTCCGCACATTCCTGCGTCGATTCTTCATTCACTGTTTCATTGGCCAACTCTTTAGGCACTTCACTTTTTACTTCCTTTGAATCCACTTCTAAATCCATTTCTTTCAGATTCGCTTCAATAGCTTCAGCATCTACTTCTGTTTTATTGAGATTAGGTTTTGCCTTTTTCACGGGTTTCTTTGTGGGTTCTTTTTTCTTCTTCTTAACCGGACTGGGTGGCTTAACCAATCCCATTGACGCTCTTAAGTCGGCATCCCAACTACTTAAGCGATTTCTGTTTAGACCCACTAGTTTTACAATCGGTTTTCTCCACCTCTTTCAACTCGCCTTTACTCTCGTTGGATTCAACTTTTACTTGTTTTGATGGGCTACCGAATAAAGATTTTGAAATCTTTGTCGTGGAAATTTTGCTCGGACTTTTCTTTCTTGGTGACTTAGAAGTATTGTCCAATCTCTTCCCGGTTAAACTGCTCTGTCCGGGTGTTAAATTGAAATCTAAAGCGCGCACGTGAGACCCGCTTTTGGGTGTGCTTTTTCGTATGGCTTGTTTGTTTCCTTCCGGGGTGCCAGGTCGTGGTGATGCTGGTTTTTCCCTAGGTGCAACATCAGATTGTTGTTGATCGCTCTTATTCGAGACTTCCTTGACCCCTTCATCTGGGCACTTCAAAACTTCTATTTGAATAGTCTGAGCTTTCGGTACTTCTACGTTCTGTGGTTTGGCGAGAATTGTTTTCGATTTTACTGGAGATTGTTCATCTGAACATTGATATAATGTTAAATATTCCCTAAGGTTGGGTTCTGGAGTTTCTTTTGGTAGAATTTTAACCGGCTCCTTTGGGGCTGCAACAGATTTATCACATAAAAATAGTAACGATAACTCTCCGTAACTACGACCTTTAATGATAAAAAATAGTATGGAACTATTTGTGCGGCTTACTCATGCTGACTTACCTGATGGTTTTGCAGTCCAATTCGGTGCAGGCTGTTGATTATTATCATCGCAAACGATAACGGTAGGCATGTTTAAAATATCTTGTTCAGTTACATTATTTAATTTATATTGTGGAGCACTCACATTTATCAGTTGAGAATTATTCAAAACATAGTAAGGCTTGCTGTCGACCGGGATCCCATGTATTATTGGAGCAGTGATAGTGGCTGGTGGTTGTATAAGATTGGGTTGCACCATCAGAAGGTTGTTGTTGAAAAATATTGGATTGCCGGGATTAATAACGGACGTTGTGGAAGTTTTCATGTAATTATCGAGCGTTCCATCATATACAATTATATCACTAGTAGTACCTGTATTCTGTCAAATTTTTATGAATATCAACATTTATTGGGGTTGTGTTCTCTGTTTGTTTTATATTCTGACACTTTTGAAGATTTTCTGTAGTATTGACAGACTTTTCCGGAGATGCGTGCACAGCGCGCGGAATATCGGCACTTTCTTGCACGCCATCATTCGGTTGCTTTTTGGGACTGCGTAGATCGTTGCTTGATCGTCTCAGATTCCTTCTCCTGTTCCTTGTTTAAGGTCTGTTGTCTGTCATGAAGTGTTTGTGTACTGTAAATTAAACTATATTGATGTAGATATAAAAGTAATTTACCAGAATACCTTTTAGGAGTTTGTAAACAATCCTGCTCAAGCATATTTTTATCTGTTTCATCACTTTCAGCTGTCGAACCTCAAGTAAATCTTTAAATAATACGCAATTCATTCAGAAAGGAAATACTTACGAATTAAATCGCTAATCAGTTTGTCAAACATTGGATCCGCTTCTGTTTTCTCGACTATTGCTTTGATAGCAGATTCTAATTCATTATTTGCCTTCTCCTCGGCTATGCTTGGCTTGATAACGAGATTTATATTTTCAGCTATCTTTTCATGCAATTCCGTACGTTCTAATAGTGTTTGTTTGAGCACCTAAAAATAATTTATTCCAATAATTTGGAGGAAATAGAATTTATTTCAAATAGTTAAAAATCCATGCACAGGAAAGGCATACTAACTAAAAGGAACCTGAATAAACAAAAAGTACAATGTTTAATTAATTATCAATTTGCAAAAAAAAATGGCCGAGAATATATAAATTGTGTACAAAATAACTAATACTACATGTAATTGCAAATAACTGAAAAATATCATTCATTATAAAGAAATTCATCAATAAACTATCTCAATATTTGCATTTGCGTTGTCCCTCATATGTTGAATACTGCGCGAAAGAACAGAACAGAAGGTGAAAGATTATTGTGAAAGATGAAGTATAAGTTTGTACAGAAAGCGCGTACTGTAGGATTCCTTCCTTTCGGGGAGGCTTGAAGCTGTCGACGCTGCAACAGTAAGTTGTAATCTATATTTCTCATAGGAAACTTAAGTCACCATTCCAAAGATGCATATTTTTTATATCACTGATGGAACCAATTTTGGAAAATACTTTAATATTACCAGCGTAAGCAACTTTTAATAAGTGGCCGAAAAAGCAGCGGTCCCAAATTTGAGCCCTGAGGCACTCCACAGGTAATAAAGACTTGTGAATGGAGTTAATGCATAACATACTCAATTTGTATAAGAGAATATGATGAATAAGAGAGTTAAATGTGATCATCCAACTAGGATATTACAAATTTGACAATCTAAGAAAGATTAGATAAATTTTTAGAATATTTCGATAAATGGTGTATAAATATTTTAGTGCAGTTTGACAATAGTACTATATGCAGGTAGATAATTTTTGCTATTTTCTATCAGATAAGGAAAATAAATGTTTATTAAAAAGAAATCTTTGTGAAATAGGTAAGAAATTTTTGTAATATTTACCTCTATATCTTCTTCCTCCTCTTCCTGGCCATTATCAGGACTATCACCACTATCAGATTCAGCCACAATTGTATTCTTATTGGTTTTGATCCCAGTTCTTTTCTTTGGTCTACTGACAAATTCATTACTGTTTCCAGGCAAGGATTCTAAAGGAGTTGTATTTAATTCTGGCGTAATATGCTCTTCTATAATTGACAAATTTTGTTGAAAGAGACTTTTATTCCTATTTACATCTTTAATTGGTGTACTGCTTCTACTATAGAAATATAAAAATTTGATGTTACACCTAAAAAGCTTTTAATCAGAAGTACCTTCTTTGTGGTGTACTAGACCTTGTCGGACAATATTTATCCAATAAATATTTTAGCTGGTCAAGAAGATTCCTAGATGAATCTTCTTCATAATAATTGGTAGGTTCCAATCTTTCTTGCACTAAAATATTAAATAGTGTTTTGATAATTATTCCATATCGAATACACTTTTTACCTAAGTTGGAGATCTGCGCGTATTGACTCAAATACTCTCGAAGATCATAACCATGCACACGAGTAATAATATATTTGGAGCGTACCTTATTTTTGTTGCTTTGTTCAAAATGGGGTGAAGTTTTATAAAATATGTCAAAAGCTGTATGGCACTTCTCTGTTTTAAGATAACCTGCAACAAACGGGCATATAACAGCCATCGCACCACTCCAAAACGATGTTCCCGCCAAAACAAATGAGTTTTACTTCTTTATTCGCTCACCTAGGACTAGTCTGGCTATCTCTAAAGGTGTAAACTCCATTTTCGCAAATTCGAACAATAAAAATCCTATATTATGTTATATTAAAACAATAAAATGGTAAAAAATTACACAAACTTATACCACAAATATACTACAATAATATTTATAAACCATTCCACGATTCTAGTAACTACCAACTACTTTATGAAACATCCCTAAACAAATTTTAAAAGAGGAATGTGAGGAAACTTAAGAAAATATAAGGACAAAGAATATAATTACCAGAAAAAAGTGATTTAAACTTGTAGAAATGCGAAATATATATATATATATTATAAGAAAAAATATCTTCCAAAATTAAAATAAGTAGGTTTGCAATTTCTTAATATATTCTTTAAGTACACTAGATTTACATTGCTTTCCAAATTGTTTCCCGATGTAAACAGCTCGAAATATATTCTAATACATTACATTTAACATATTTTATTTATATATTTTTAATAAATATCACTCGTGCCTATGCACTTTTTAAAATATCAGTTATTATTCGTAGTCCGTGCAATAACGTAGATGGCGTGCTTCTTCAATTAACAAGGGAATCACCGATTAAATAAAATTGCATTAGATTCCTTCGCTTAAAATAATAACTTATAGCAACCAATAACGCATATAATACATTATGTATGTACATAATACATTAAGAAATTGATATTATTAAATATATAAATAAGTATCAGTTACAGTACCTAATAGTAATAAGTAAACACAGTTTGTTGCGTAAAATAATCAAGAAAATTGATAGAAAGAATACAAAGAGCTCCAAACTTAATCTCGTTATTACAGCTCTTCAATTTATTGATAAATATTAATTTTAAGTAATGGTGTGCGTGCGGACAAAATTACATATCACATCAGCTTTTAAAATAATATACATTTTGGCATTTGGGTTGTAAAATAACATGTGAACATTGCTGATATACCTCCAACAGCCAAATAATCTGCAATATTAATCTTAAGAAAAATGATTTCTTTTAACGGATCGTCTTCAGACTCGTTCGTAGCAAAAGAAGATACTAATTTTACCGCATTATTAAAAGAATTTAGAGAAAATTATCCCGTACAGTACTGGAAAGATTGTTGTTATTTCAAAGAAAAGGATATAGAACAAATAAGTGTACATTGGTTGAAATTCAAACCTCCCGGAAAGGAACATTACTACGGGCTTGCAGTAATGTACTTTATAGTTATGGTCATGGGTTTTACAGGGAATTTTACAGTGATTGTTTTATATTTCCGGTAAATATTAAATGTAATATGCACATGCGCCAGATAATACGAAACACTTGTTGGAACAAAGTTTATGTAAATACCCATATGATTACATTGTATTATTAATTTCATTTTAGCCGAAGATCTTTGCGAACCCCTGCAAATACTTTAATCGTAAACCTGGCTTTTAGTGATCTGATAATGATGTGTATGATTCCAATATTTCTCTACAATTGTTATCATCGTGGACCAGCGCTGGGAAGTATTGGTAAGATTCCACTTTGCAAAATTTAAATTTCCCACAATTATTTTCAGTAACTTCAACAAGAAAAACGTCAAAATAACTAGTAATCTAATACAAAACCATTGGTAATTTCGTGTTTCAATGTTGAAGTTACTAAGAATAATTGTGGGCAATTTAAATTTTGCCAAGTCGGTAAGATTTATATTGTACTTGAATATATAGAGCCTTCATTTTAATCCGTAAGCTGCATAACCATCAGAAACATATAGTCAACCAAAATAACGTTTGTTAACTGCTGTGAACGATCTAAATTGTTATTAAGTTATTTTTCCTATTTGATTATGCTAGGGAATCTGAAAAGAAATGAGTTACATGGTGGTTCCTATCAGATAGAGTCTTGTACTCTCTGATATTAACAGTAAAATATTAAATTTCCCATAAGTGTATAAGTTACTCATCATATGTGGCTTTCAGAGTAAAATGAAGGCATGGGAGACAAGTCATACGTTTTTTAAACATCGCTGATTAAAGGATTTTGCCAATATAGAGAAATTTTACCTGATGTGACATCTCTAAATTACTTTTAATTTTTAAAAACGAGTTTGCGTGCGAAAGTGATATAAGGTTTGTTCGCTGGTGTTACACCAATTACACTGGTGCATGTTTTATCTTTCTTAGGTACCTACAGAGTAAATCTTCTATCTTATTTTAATTACAAGCCAGTGTAGAAAGTGTAACACCAGCGAACAAACCTATAGTTTGGGGTTCAGTAGCATTTTTATTTAGTTAAGACATGCCTGTCATCAACTTCAAGTCCATTAATTTTGTACCGCTGATGTTTTTATATAAACGTATCGATTATCTTGTATTCATATTATTTGTACTCTTAAGAGTTCTTATCGTTTGATGGACATTGTTTGTAATGGAAAAAAGTGTATTAGATTTTATGTATTATATTGGAAATACGTTTGATGTCTATCTGATGACTAGAACTTCCGTGAGAAGCTATTATTATATTCAATTTCAAATTTCAGGTTGTAAATTTTATGGTTTTCTAGGAGGTATTAGTGGTACTGTATCAATATGCCTTCTTTCGGCAACATCATTTGATAGATTTCATGTAATTAAGTACCCTTTAACACGTCAACCTAGTTTTTCGCGCACTAAAATACTCGCAATCAGTTGTTGGATTTACGGCGGGATCTTTTCCATAATTCCCGCGATCGACGTTGGATTAGGAAAATACGTTCCCGAAGGATACTTAGTTAGCTGCAGCTACGAATACCTCACGGACAAAGCGGAAGTGAGAAACTTTATTCTTGCTTTCTTTGTAGCGGCTTGGGTGATACCATTCTGCTTAATCCTCTTTTCCTACCTCAATATTCTTCACGTAGTATTAAGAGGGAACAGTAACATGACTAATAACAACAATTCCTATAAACACATCAAAAGCCAAAAGAAGATTAAACAGGAGATCAAAGTCGCCATTATCGTCTTGTTCGTCATTTTTGTTTGGTTTATCGCTTGGACTCCTTACGCAGTGGTATCTCTGCTTGGTATCTTCGGCAGGGAAGATCTGATAACGCCATTTGGCTCGATGGTACCAGCTCTCTTTTGTAAATCCGCCAGTTGCCTAGATCCTTATATTTACACGTTAAGCAATTCGAGATTCAAACATGAACTTCATAAACTCTTTAAGCAAGCGCGGAAACCAACTTTCAGACTCTATTATGTAACAGCCAGTAGTTGCAGCAGAAGGGACGATGTTGATAGCGTCATTGAGGAAACCGTAATGGTTGATTTTAGCAAGTATTCTGCACGCCCGCAGCGGTTCAGACTTTCTCGCCAAGTTACGCCTCTACAATTACCTGCTGTTCCATCTTCTTGGTGGGCGAGACCTAGTTTTAATGACGAATGTAATCTAGCTAAGATACGGAGGCTAGTAAGGAATATTCCAAAAGGTAGTAGAAGTAGCCAAGAAACTGAATGAGACGGCTCTGATGGTATACCGCGCTGTCATTTTATGCACAAAGAAGGAATTTAATATTAAGTGATAATTATTGTAAAAATAAAAATTGAATAACACTTATTGGAATAAATAGATTATATTGTTAAAAGTAATAACCGTTTTTTTGTAAATCCATACTATGAAAAGGTGCGTTAAAAAAGTGTTACAAACTTTAAAGAAGCGTTTAAAGTATCGTCTAAAATAAGCATTCTTTTACGTAGATGGTACATGGTCCGCAATGAACTGTTAGTGCCAACTCGTGTCTTCAAAAGTAGGTGAAGAGTTGCCGATCATGATCGCAAATGCGAATAACTAACATATACGTAGAAACAGTATGGAGGTGCAGTAGAATGGCCGACCATCTGCGATCTTTTCCCTAGTCGGCGGCGATTGGAAATCACGAGCTTCCTTGTCGTTAACGTGACTATTGCCATTATGGCAACGGTTCACGTTCACAGAGGTGCGGTATTCACGCGCTTCACTTTTGGAATTTGACACGTATTTTAAGGCTGCATTCAAATTGGCGAAAGAATAGATTTTTCCGTTCCTGAATTGTTTGAAAAATGAAATTTTGTTATGTCGTTATGCAAAGGAATCTAACGATAACTATAATGAAGAAGACATGGGTATATATACAGGATGTATCAGATATAGCGGTAAATATAATAATATGTAGCAGCTGTAATCATATACAATCAAAAAGTCTTAATGCACAGGGGGTCTATCTGTAAGCATTAACGAGAAAAAAAATATTTTATAAATGCCGTGGGCTAGAGCCGCACTTGTGCCCAACCTAAATGCTGTCCCGAGTATACCCCACATACCACTATCATTCAGCCATTACGCTGTTAGTTTTGTGTGGATCGCCGCTCGAACATTTTATTTAAATTCTTCCCGTCTCGAAAAAACGATCCTTTTCAGGACCATCATGATTTCATATAAAGAAAATCGAAGCTTGATACATCGGCAAAAGCGCGGGAATGTATAGATTCATTTTCGCGCGATATCATAGTAAAAAGGCGTGTTTGCAAATTTTCTGTGTCTACATTTATTTCTGTGTAATTCGATTCAATTCAATTTGCGTTATATGAATAAATAAATCCAAAAGAAATAACTCAGATTTATGTGGTACCGTTTATTAACAACTAACTCTCGATTCGACAAAGCAAAAGAAAAATATTTACATTTTTTGTAACTACTGAAGTCGCATATCCGGTGAAACTCGAACGTCTTATCAGGATATTAAAAATAATACTTTGTAGATTTACGTAGAATGCTCTTAACAAAAAAGGAATGTTTATTTTATAAAAAGAAGAAATTTAAAATGCCTCAGTTTTGCTATTTTTACAAGAGCCTTTATTTATTCAGAATGGCGTTAAATGAACTTAGGCATACTATTAAAAATAATACTAAATGAGTGCAATGTATTTACACATTATACCACGTTTAGCGGGTGCTTAACATGACGTTTCCTTGCATCAGGCCCGGACTAAAGAATTTTTGGCTCTAAATTTTACCTTTTTTTTTATTCTTTAATGATGAAATCCGATTTCGGTGGGTTTGTGCTTTATATGTCGTGTAGTTAACACCCCAGCAAAATTTACTTTTTTATTTGATACACCCTGTATTATAGAGGAAAATATATTTGCCCACACACATTCATATAAAATCTACTAATTTGGACACTACCCATATCTACTCTCATCTCTTAATACACAATTTCGAAAACTCACTACTCTTGTAAATAATATGAAAAAGTTGCGATAAACGAGCAGAACAGGGATGCCGCCAAATCCGAGTTAACTTCCCTCTTTTCGAAAGAGTTTGAAGTTTTCGTAATAGAAATGCCCTGCCTCATATAAATTGCGGAGAGGGCACTTTGAACACTTCATCTGGCTTTATTAATACATAAGTTTCATATTGTTTTGTTGTACCTATTGGCAAGAAAGTGATGTGACCCCAAAACCCAGCCATTCATGTTCATAGACTTTTCTAAAAATTTTGAGTTGTTGGTATTATTATTCCCATTCAAGATTTGACGTTTTAAAATACAATCAAGCGAGCTGATTAAATGTAATATTTATTATTTGTTGGAAATTCAACAAATAGAACCAATAAGATCCATTAACGAAGAAGAAATTGCAACAATTAAAAATGTACGACTTACATTTAGACAGTAGCGTATCTTCTCTTACTTTAGACGAATTATGTACACCATCAATCGCAGGTATATTAATATACTGATTAGTATATATTAGGCATATTTGAAAGCAATATGTCAATTATTTTGACATTTATTTTCTTATTACCTATTACATATATAAAAACTTACAGGCTCTCTTGCATCTCGCCATTCGTATAATACAAGATTATCTGGTAAGGAGGACCTTTGCTTGGATTTAGCGCACTAACTAAAATAATTTTTAGCGAAATTAAAAGCTGCAAGATCAAGATTAAGTTTAGATATTAAAGAACCTTTATTGCCCGAAACACCAATTATTAAAACACAAAAACAGATTCTCCATTCTGCGTCTCAAATAGATAGCGTTTCTTCTGTTTGGAAAACATTCTTTATGCCTAGAGGACGTAATCAACCTCTAGTGGCTTGCGACCAGTGCCCTAGTTGTATGGAAAAAATTTGTTGGTATCTTGCGTGTTTTATAGCAATAGGTGAGGTAATTTATAAGAAATTGCAAGTGATTATTAATTTTTCTCATCACAGTAAGTCTGGGCGCTTTAAGTACATATTTGATGCAGACCTTTCAAGATAGCGGCGGGTCATTTCAGTTTTTTAATCACGAATTAAGCGTACTTAAAAAAGAAATGCAAAATATGAGAGTAAAACATATATGTCCTGGCTATTTTGTCATTGTGATTCATGTAAGATGCTTTCCAGAATGAAGTGCAGGGTGTCTTTCATGCAAGAGACGACACTGAAAAGAAGTTAGAAGTCATAGAATCATTGCTGATGGATTTGAAAAGAAATGCACAGAAAACTTCTGCCAGTGATAGAAAATGTACTTTAAATAGATTTTTTAGGCTAAACTACATCGCAAATATTGATTTTTTATGTAAGATTTTTTAAGGTCCGGCAAGACGAGATTCCAAGACTACTGTAATTAGAGATGAAATAAATGAAGCACTAAATCTTTATGCAGATGACAAAACGGGGAAGACAGATTTTGCTTTGGAATCAGCAGGTGTTTGTATCCCAACTTTGATTTTACTTTAGATATAGTTAATATATACATTAAGAGTTATTTAATGAAGATTATGTTTTTTTTTTTGCTTATCTTGTAGGAATGGAAACCATCATAATCTAATCCTTTATTTTTCACATTTGCTAATAGTTAGAAAAAGCAAAAACTAAAATAAAATAAAATTTATTTGATAACCTACGTAATTCTTGTTTGTTTGAGAGAAAGTCTTTCCCGATTCTTCAAAGATAAGTTCTGTGAACCCCCTTATAAATAAATTATGTACTACAACAGATTTTACTGACTTGCCACCTATGCTGTATTTCGTCCTCTTCTTATTTATGTATTCTTCCTGTATTGCCTTATTAAAAATATATTTTTTTTCCAGCAGGGAGGAAAGTGTCCACTTTTCTCCCTCATTTGAGGGAGGAAATTTGTACTTTACCTCCCTAGAGAGGAATTATATATTTGCCTGCATTAGAGCACTTTCCTCCCTTGTAGTAGTTTTTTTCTCAAAATTCACTATTTTTCTCTTCTTATTTGCTTTACATAGGTCTCAGCAAATTTCCCATGAATACTATTTGTCCTATCCACTCTCAGTTATATTAGGTGTTCCGCAGGACAGCTTTCCCGGACCTTTACTTTACGTAATTGACAGCTCAAGTATTATTAAATGTTTGCAATGTTGTAATTAACACCTTTACGCGAATTACACGTAATTGTATTATATCTTCTATCTTGAAGCTATCTCGTACATAGATATATAGTGACCTAGCTCTAAACATTTGCAGATCGAAAAAAATGCCTTAATAGCAATAGTAAAAAAAGTTCTGTTTTAATTTTTAGTCATACAAAAACCGAGCCGAGACTGAAAAATACTGAAATGAATATCAATATAATGAAGATTCCATAATATCAGATTATGTGCGCAACTTGAACCTTTTACTTGACATCAAATTTCGCTTTAAAGGGCACGTTTCACACTTAATTAGGTTAGGCTGCAGTAATCTGAAGGTTTGGTATGGAAGTAAAGTCTGTTTGGATGCTAGTTTGCGAAAGGCTTTATGCGAATTTTTGGTCCTGTCCTGATTTAACTTTTGTATGAACGACATTTCAGCGCTTGTAGGATTCTAGTCTTAAGATTTATCTATGAGGTATGTAAATTTAGCAGAATCTCACATAAATCTTCAAATGGACTGATTGGTTCAACATCTTTAATTCTCAGGGTAGAAGTTTTATTCTGTAAAATTTTATTCAGAACAGATGTATGTACATATCTCATCAGTGTGAGGTGAAATCAATTACTAACTTCTTCAGTTCACTATCTTGAAATCGTCAAAAGATTGCTTAGCTATAATTAATATTATCAGACGACTTTGGAATGGATATTTTTAATATTTTTGCACATGATTTTTTTATGTTTCGTTCAGGCGTAAAGTACTTCTTTTGTTCATATTTTCTTTCTGTTAGAATAATGTATAATTAGTGGTACAGCAGAAATCAGCGGTTCAAGTTTTAAGCCAATACTCCTGAATCTTTGACATCTTCCTTTTTACCTTTGTTTATTTATTTCTTCTTTAAGTTTTTATTATTTTTATTTTATTTATTATGTATTTATACAAAAATATCAAAGAATCTCTTTGAATTCTCCAATTGAAAGTTTTCTGGTGCTCATTTTTTAGGAGGAAGCATTTTGGGTGTTCGCGACACGGAAAGCTATCCAACTTCAGACACAGTAAGATTTTGGGGAATAGTAATTTGTAAAAAAGCTAATTCTGCCAGGGCCATTTTACAAGTAAGTTCGTCGAGAATTATGCAGAAAATCCACCGGTATTTTCTGAATTTGTATTTGGTCCTTTGCAGCCTGGCACTCTTCCGGGCGAATGTTGGGCCTTTAAAGGATCTAAAGGTTGCGCCGTAATACGTCTTTTGGGTAAAGTGCGCATTACCGGAATTACTTTAGAGCACATCAGCCCTAGCATGTCCCCTTCCGGAGAAATCACGACAGCACCGAAGGATTTTACCATCAAGGTTTGAGTTTCATAAATAATTTTAAAGGTCGTTTATGGAAATAATCTCCCTCTCTCCCTTCAGGGTTTAAAATCAGCGGACGACGAAAACCCGGATTTTCTTGGTAAATTTGCTTATAAAATGAACAGCACCAGATTGCAGTATTTTGAAGTACGTAATTGCGACAAAGCTTACGATATTATAGAATTTAAGGTCTTAAGCAATCACGGACATCCTGAATTCACTTGTGTTTATAGGTAAATAATAATGTATTGGGGTGGTATTTTTTAGTATTCTGAAAAATGATTTTATTTTAGAATAAGGGTACATGGAGACTTGCAAGGATGAGTAGTTGACATTTGAACTCCACATTTTTCTATTTTTAAACGTTATTTTTATTTATATTTAATAAATAGTTCAAAGTGTATAAGTTTGTGTTATTTTTCAAATATGCATTACTTTATTATGGGGCTATATAATCCACTATTTATTAGTCATCTTATTCAGAAAAGATTGTGAACAATTAGATACCAAAATGATGAGGATATATTTCCCAAAGCACTAATACATGCACACATTGCACACTAGTTGATAAGTTCATATTATGAGGCGAATTTTACCGGTGTGAACTTGGCAGGCAACTTTATTAAAAAAAAATAAACGTAGTACGGTTCGATTGTACTTCGTTTGTACCCGTTTGTACCAGCTTCAGTTTCGTTTGTACCTCAAAGGTTAAAAAATAGAAAGGGTTAAAAAAAAAATTAGCAAGCAAGTACAAGATATTCAAAAACGGACAACGCCATTCGAAAGAGCATTGTTTGTACCCGTTTGTACCACCTTCGTTTTCGTTTGTACCTCAAAGGTTAAAAAAATAGAAAGGGTTAAAAAAAAATTAGCAAGCAAGTAGAAGATATTCAAAAACGGACAACGCCATTCGAAAGAGCATTGTTTGTACCCGTTTGTACCACCTTCGTTTTCGTTTGTACCTCAAAGGTTAAAAAAATAGAAAGGGTTAACAAAAATTTAGCAAGCAAGTGCAAGATATTCAAAAACGGACAACGCCATTCGAAAGAGCATTGTTTGTACCCCTTTGTACCTCCATTCAAATCGTTTGTACTTCCACCAAACCGCAAGTAGAAACATTTGAAAATAAGTAAGTTAGCGAGAGAAATTTCGCTAATTTTTGAGATATCGGAAAACGGCCAACGCTATTCGAAAGAGCATCATTTGTACCCGTTTGTACCTTTTTTTACATCGTTTGTACTTCAACCAAACCGGAAGTAGTGACAACTCAAAATATGTCAAAGAGAGAAATTTGGGTATTTTTTAAGATATCAAAAAACGACGAAGGTTGTTCGAAAGAGCATCGTTTGTACCCGTTTGTACCTCTTTTATCATCGTTTGTACTTCAACCAAACCGGAACCATTTGAAGATATAAGAGAGAAATTTCGCTAATCTTTGAGATATCGCACAACGGGCAATGTCATTCGATTCAATGCGTTGAATATGCCGCTACACGACTCAATTGAATATCTTTCTTTATAATCTCCCTAGCAGAGGTCTATAATAATTAGATAATAAGAAAAGTATAATTGGTGTTAAATGCATACATTTACAACCGGTATCTGCAACCAAAAATATAGAAACATATAATAAGAGATGGTTTAAAAACAACATACATATTTAAGAATATACTTAAAGGTCTCACAAAGTAAAAATTAAATACATAGTTAATAAATAAATAGTGGTCATATTACTAGGTTGTCTGACCTAATTTGGCAAAATGCAGAATATCTATATTATGTTTTCTAAAATAGGGGATGGGAACCTTGGTTAATTAAGACAAAAATGTAACATAAACATTGAAAAGAATTACTTACGGTTTCGCTGAAGTGTAAACGATTTTAAAAAAGGTGCAAATAGTTGCAAACGATATTCTATAGAATAGCGTTAGCCACTTTGCGATATCTCAAAAATTAGCAACATTTCTCTGTCCGACATATTTTCGTATGTCTCTACTCCGGTTCCCTTTGAGGTACGAACGATTTAAAAGGAGGTACGAACGAGTACAAACGATGCTTTTTCGAAAAGCCTTGGCTGTTTTTTGATAACTCAAAAAATAGCCAAATTTCTCTCTTTGACAAATTTTGAATTGTCACACTTCCGGTTTGGTTTAAGCACAAACGATGTAAAAAGAGGTACAAACGGGTACAAACGATGCTCTTTAGAATAGCCTTGGCGGTTTGTTGATATCTTAAAAAATACCCAATTTTTTCTCTTTGACATATTTTGAATTGTCACTACTTCCGGTTTGGTTGAAGTACAAAAGATGTAAAAAGAGGTACAAACGATGCTCTTTCGAATAGTCTTGGCCGTTTTTTTGATATTTTAAAAAATACCCAAATTTCTCTCTTTGGCATATTTTGAATTGTCACTACTTCCGGTTTGGTTGAAGTACAAACGATGTAAAAAGAGGTACAAACGATGCTCTTTTGAATAGCGGTGGCTGTTTTCCGATATCTCAAAAATGAGCGAAATTTCTCTCGCCAACTTACTTATTTTCAAATGTTTCTACTTCCGGTTTGGTGGAAGTACAAACGATTTAAATGGAGGTACAAACGGGTACAAACAATGCTCTTTCGAATGGCGTTGTCCGTTTTTGAATATCTTGCACTTGCTTGCTAATTTTTTTTAACCCTTTCTATTTTTTTAACCTTCGAGGTACAAACGAAAACGAAGGTGGTACAAACGGGTACAAACAATGCTCTTTCGAATGGCGTTGTCCGTTTTTGAATATCTTGTACTTGCTTGCTAAATTTTTTTTTAACCCTTTCTATTTTTTTAACCTTTGAGGTACAAACGAAACTGAAGGTGGTACAAACGGGTACAAACGAAGTACAATCGAACCGTACTACGTTCATTTTTTTTTAATAAAGTTGCTTGCCAAGTTCACGCCGGTGCGAATTTTGGAACCATTATCTTTATATGAACCATTTGCTTGCTTTCTATTTTGCGTTCCTAATGCTCAACCAATTGGGAATTGAAAGAATTTGTATTGGCAATCTTTCTCGAAGTATATGGAACTTAATTTCTTTATGCCCTACTAAATAAATGAAAATTAAGTTTTCCTGTTTATTTTTACAAATGGGTTTCCACTTAAATTCGTTTTTTTTTAATAACTCATATTATAGTATCGAATACGTATTTATTTATTAGATAAAGTTTAGGGAGCCACTATTTTTATGCCACCCCCACATCCTTCTACTCCCGCGGTACACATATACAACTCGTACATGCAATAATATATGTTACAGTCTATTATTTATTACATAATAATCTACTTAGTGTAAGTACAAATATTAAAGCAGTGTATGTTGTCTCCTGGAAATTGCAAACACGATACCGATAAAAAAGAACTAATGTAATATTACGTAATACTTCTATCAACTTCTTATCCGAAATAACCTTGTCCCCTATAACCTCCAGAGGATCCTCCCTGACCTGAAAAAGCGTCAAAAAATTTCCCTAAATAGGAGTTTCCCAGCTAGCAGAATAACGTAAAGTGACGTTTAATTGACGTCGATATCACGTAATATCGACGTCTATTGTACGACATTTTACGTCACTTTGCTACCTGGGAAGGTTTCATCAATATGTATATACCACCAGAAGAAAATCCGTTACTTCCGCTTCCGTATCCACCTCCGCTACTGAAACTTCCCGAACCTCCAAATCCTCCTGAACTGCCAAATCCTCCTGAACCGCTAAATCCACCTGCTCCCCCGAAACCGCCTGATGATCCACCGAAACTTCCTCCAACATAAGTCCTAGCAACACCAAGAATCCTGTTATGACTAGGTAAATCCGTCCTTTCGACGTAAGAACTGGGAAACACGGTTTAACATCACTCCCATACGATTATAGCATAATATTAAAATTGCTAACGATACCTAGCTCCGGAATTTCCGAAACCGCCCTGCCTTCCGCTGTTGCCGAAATTGCTAAATCCTGCTCCGTAACCACCGCCAAAACCGCCCGAACTTCCGAAATTGCCCGAATTTCCACCTGCGCCTCCCGGTGTAGAACTGGCGCCAAAATTTCTCGAACCTCCACCGAAGCTGCTAGGACTTCCGCTGTGAAGGCCGCAATTTGCTACTGCCAAAATGGTGCCGAAAGCGATTAAAATCTGCATTAAAAAAAAACGGATGACACTACGAATTGGATAAATATGATGTAAGTAGGTACTCACTTTATTATTCATATCTGCTGCTTTAATTAAATTGTGTCGCGCCAAGAACAATATAATTTATGTTTGCTTGGTTTTAACGCAGCCTGCTTATATACTTACAGGTGGATTAGAAATTTTTACTTGGCCTATTTAAATTGATTCCGGAGTAATATAATACATGTGATACAATTGAACTAATATCAATGTGAAGGTAGATTATGTTACCTTTGGTAATGCGCCCGCCATTTCTTCATAGTTATGACATTTGCAAACGATATGAAAGAGCTTTTTTTTATTTAGATGCGAAATGCAATATAGAAATATACAGGATGTGTAGATATTCACGTAAGTCTTGCAAGTGGCGGCCTTTTTTTGTTAAATTATTAGGCGTTTATCTTAATATGTTTAAAAATCTTCTATCTTATATCCTGCGTCTACACGAAGTCTCGAAGGTTTCAATATCCAGTTAGTTAATATTAGTTTTTTTTTTTTACACTTCTTACTAAACTGATTTACTGATTTAAGCAGCTTGATCCATTTCTTCAGTTTCACTTAATCCAGGTTCAATGAAAGAACAATTCAACTATTTTAGTTGTAATTGAATTGAATCTTGTGATCCTTTTGTCTTGATAATGTTAGGTACATATGTTTCATTTATATATACGCTACTTTATATTGTTGGGATAGTGGGATATATATGTATATAAATTTTGAGACTTGTAGGGGCATTGTGTGTTTCTGAATTTAAGTTTATATAATATGATTGCATTTCTTTTGAAATAGAAGATCAATAATTTTAAAATCAGGAAAAAAACATTTTTATTTTTATTAAAAAGTAACGATTTTATACTATACATGTTATAAAAGTCACAATGCTTAACAAGTCATTGTCTTCTGCTGATATTGCAGACATTATATTTTTTTTTGCGAGGATATACATATTTAGATTGTTACACTACTAGTAATGTAACGTTTTTTTTTTAATTTAGTACTCAAGAGGGTAAATAAATAAATTAAAAAACAAACTGTAATATGTATTGTTAATTCTTATGGATTTATTTTTCAAATATATAATGAAATTAATATGTGCATTTTTTCAGTTGATATAAACTTCTACATTTTGAAAATCGCTTACCTTATAAAGAACCCTTTAATCTTTAATTTTTAAGTATTACTTGGTATTACTAGAATCATTTGATATTGTATTAGCACTTCCACAACCTTTATTTAATTGTTATAATGATATGTTATTGTTGTTGTAAAAATGAATAAGGATAAATAAAATATTATTATTATTATTATTATTATTATTATTATTATTATTATATTAAAAAAGCAGGGGAGTGAATCCCAGGTAGCAGAGTGACATAAAATGACGTTTAATAGACGTAAATATTACGTAATATTGACATCTATTAAACGTCATTTTTCATCACTCTGCTACCCGAGTACAGTGGCGGCTCGTGACAAAATTAAGCGATGGGGCCAACCACGGGCTAACTCCTACCCTCCCCTTCTCTATTCTATTAATTTTACAAAGTTAATTACCAGGCTTGTAATTTCGGTCCCGTTCAATCATCTGTCGTACGAAATTTTATTACTCGGAGTGTCCCTCCACAGTCTCTCGCGTCCCCACCAACTTAGCGATGCCACAATGCGACTAGCGACTATCGATGCAAATGCATGTGCATACAGAAAGATTGGTTTTCGTTTTCATTTAATAATTCCCTAATAAAGGAAACTTTCTTTATTTGTTTTAAGTTTTTACTAGAGATTTCGTTTTTTGTTTTATACTTTAAAGAACGAAATTCCTATTCCTAGTTTAAATTTTATTAAGAAAATATTTTCTTTTAAAACTTACCCACATGAAATAAACAGTGGTTTTTATTACATTTTCTGAGTGTACTTTAGCATTGTTTTTTGCTTTCATTTTTTACTTGCGATTTCCTTTTTTTAATTTTATATCTTGAAGGTCGAAATTCTATTTTTGGTTTACATTTTCGAGGAGTTTCTTGCAATACAAAACATTACTGCGCGATAATCGGTGAACATTTTTGTTTAAAAATTTAAGAATGTACCTAATAGTTTCTTCAAATTATAGTATTCATTAATCATTTATGGATATATACTACACTGAGTTTCATACGATTTCCCTCTAGAGAACAAAGAAATTGTAATATAACTTGTATGTGACAAACACTTAATTTTATATTTATTTTCATTGCATCGATTTTACATGCATGTTTACGCTAACCTAATGAGACTGTAGTTCATGGCAGTGCATTATACGTATGGGATGTATAATACTGCAACGAAGTCTGAAAGTAAAGTGGTGAAAACGCGCTCCAACTACGCACGCTAACTCCGCCCAGCTTGTGACGCGGCTCCTGGACACTCGCAGCGATAAATTTTCGTAGCACTGTTATTCAAAGTGGACCGAAATTTCAACCCTGTTAATTACCTAGTTAATATTACCTCATTTATTGCTAAGGGCCATTATTAGCCCGGCTGATGGTCTAGTGGCTTGCACGCTTGGCTATCAGTCGCGGGGTCCTCGGTTCGAGCCCGACGGACTGCTCTCAGAGTGGGGTTTTCGTGGTTTTCCTTACTCCATGGCGAATGCTGAGAGACGAACATCTTAAGTCGCTCCACGGGCGCAGGCGTAATAATTACTCATGGATACGCCGATGCCCCTGTATTTAGCGAGAGCTGTTGGGGATGTCAAGGCATGACTTATTATTATAATTATTACAATGGCGATTTAAGGATTAAATATGCCAAGGTCGAGTTTTTTTTTTTATTTATATCGATTGTAAGTCCAAAGTGAAGTTTAAACCGAAGATTATTGATCTACGGTTTAAACCGCGATTGTAATAATGGCTCTAACTAAAATAATACCGACACAACCAAATTTAATGTACACAAATGTACATACATTGGCCACTTGTTTACATTCCTCCACCTAACTAACACAAATAATGGATATTCTAAGCATAAGCGGACGTATTTCTTACAAAGAATAGGAAACACAATTTTTATTTTCTTTGTTTGTTTACCTAAGCAAATGCCTTGTTTTTTTTTTTTTTTTACTTATAACTCCCTTTGTATATGTAATTGATACTTTTTACCTTTTCACTCACTGGTTCTTAAAGGTGTGTGTATGTAAAAATGACACGTTAAAAACGATTTATTGATAGAACATATGTGTGTATAAACATGGCTACATCGTTGTTACCAATATGTTGTTACATCGTTCTGTTTTTAACACTACTGTATTTGTGCGCATGCACAGTGCGTCAGTGAGTTTTCGTTCTCAAAACCACCGATAGATGACTCCACGTGGTATAAAAATATATATACAAATCTTAACACCCTTATTTTATTTATTATTTCATTTTCATAAGTTTGGCCCTAAGAAAAAAATGAATGGTAATTATTCGTTTTGATTTGAAATACTATAGTTATTAAATTACGATGCCATCTTAGAATAATACAACACTTAATTGCTATAATTAATAAATATTAAATATTCTTGAACCCATTTTTTATTGCGGAGAAGTGTCTGAACCGAATTAAATCCGAATGCGACGGCTTTTTACATATGTTTCTACTTTCAATAGGAACCTTCGACGGCCGTCTGCGTCTGATGCACACCTTTGCCTACAGCTATAGTGGGTATACTGATGATGCGTGACCTACGAACGTCTAAAATCGGTGTCAATCTAGACGTGGCCCCAGTTCGCTGTTTGTCTGTATAAACAACTACAAAGCGCGTTTCATCGCATGAAATCATGGGAATTGCAAAGTTCGTTCTGTACTTAAATGTGTGTGTGTGTATTTATCGGTATTTTTTATAGAAAATTAAACCTTTTTGATGATTAATTTGTGATTTGCAATGGTGGGGCCGTGGCCCCGTGGCTTATTAAAAGGAGTCGCCCCTGCCTGAGAAGTAGCGTAATATTTTGAGGATTAGTTTTCCCTAAATAATATATGCTTTCTCATCTCATAATTTTGTTTTTAACATTGGTTTGTTAAAACATTTTTATTTAAAATACATACCTATACAAATCGTCAAATTTAATTGAGTCAGGTTTGCCGTATTTTTTTGTCGTTCGAAATAGTAATTAATTTGTTCTTGATTAATTTTAGTGTTTATTCAATCTTGCACGAGTATTTTTGCGAGTTTTTTTCAATTCAAACTTGAGAACACAGGAGGCAAAGTACAACATTAGAGTACATATTAAGATCTCCGATTAAGAAATATACAAAGAACATAGCTATTATATATAATTTTTATACAGTCTGTATACACATATAACTATACAACAAAATTAGCAGATATTTGCCGCAGAGTATAGCAAAAACTTAAAACTGTGGTATTTTTCAAAGTAAATAATAAATAAAAACGTTAAATGCTATTTTTAGATTTTATTTTTTACAAATCGAATTTTCTCTTAAGAAAGTATAAAATATAATAACAGGGAACACATTCTTCTTTAAATTTATAAGTATTTTCCCAGTAAGCAAAACTCAAATTTCCCGCAATTATATTTGGTAACTTACTATTATGTAATACAAAATCGGAGGTAACTTCATGCTTTAATGTTGGAGTTACCAAGAGTTACGAAAAATAATTGCCGGAAATTTGAATTTGGTTACTTGGTTATTACTATATATATATATGTATATAGCGAAATCAATGAATGAAAAACTGAATTGGGATATTTGTGGTACATTTTAAGTAAATAATGGTCAATTTTACGTTTGTTCAAATGCAACACATAAACAAATTACATCTTCCAATTATATTCATTTTCTTCCTCAATGACCGCATAAAAGAGCAAAATACGCACGCTGTCAGAGAAGATGTAAGCGGAATCTACACAAAAAATAGGTAAATGATGTAATAGATGTAATAAACAAATTATATTATTTCTCTCAAATATTGGGGGAAAAAAGCAAAACATTACTCCAAATATTTAAAATGTCTTATAAAAATAATATTTTTCTTGAATTTAAGTTGTACTACGAGAAAATGATTATTCTAGCTAACTTCTTGTCTCTGGTCTTGCACAATTCCGCAGTTTCCAATGTGCCATCTTATCATTCCGGTAAGATTTGACCTTTAATACCTAGATGGCAGCATATTTAAAAATAGCGGTAAAATTTGAACTCAAAACGAATTGCTTTTATTAGAACTGCATGCATGTGTTTTCCAAAACAAGTGAAAAGAACAGTAGACTAATAGTTACAATAAATTAAAATATTTACGTATCACTCAATTTTTTGATAAAACTTCAAAGCAGAGATAATAGATGCCAACGTCAAAAGTATGACATTTGTAACGACACTCTGAAATTATTTTTAAAAATGTAATATTCCAGTATTTCTATTTCATATCCAAATTGTAATTTAAGAAACATGATTTTTAAATATATTTTGGCATCTAAATGAAATACATTGAAATATAATACCCAAACAAAATTAAATTCTTTCAATATGAGTAAGCTTTATAGAGCAGTAATAGGAGTACTGGACAAACTTGTACCGACAGCGTTCAAACCAGTTTGGGACCATCCTGCAGGTCAATTCTTCATTCTTTTTTAATTTTTGTCACACTTATTTTAATTTTTATGTTCCAGGGCCAAAAACAATATTTTTCTGGGCGCCAGCTTTTAAATGGGTAAAAACTTAACATTACTTGTAGATATTTTATTTTTCTTTTCAAAATTTATCTAGGGTCTCGTCTTGGCAGGTATTGGAGATATACTGGCCAGACATCCTTCACAAATTAGTATAGGACAGTCCACTGCACTAGCACTAACAGGTTTAATATGGTCCAGATACTCTGTAGTAATCATTCCGGTTAATTATAATTTATTGAGTGTAAATATGTTTGTTGCTATAACACAAATATATCAGTTGTATAGAGCCATAGAGTAAGTAGTATATCCGCTTATTTTAAATATTAGGCACTAAATATACCTTTTTCAGTTATCAGCAGAAAAACCCACCGCAATAAAAGAAAATGTACATTGTAAAACAGTATTTATGTAATATGACTAGTAAATTTTAAATAAATTAACTACAAATTATGCTGGACAGTCTTTAAAAGGAACATTGTCTAATCTTTTTATTTCCGGCCGTAAACGAACTTCTGCAAAAAAAAATCACATAACACTAAGAATGAATTAACAAAAAATAAAGTTAATACCATATCTTCCCGGCTCAATTTCCTTTGCTTGAACAACTGTTGTTAACAGTTCATTTTCTACTGCTCTTGAATGTTCTATTAGCTACAACATATTAATATGAATACCAAATATTACATTGGCATTGACAACATTACTGCTTTTATTGCTTCATTGTCAGTTATACTCATACACTTCTTAAACTCTTCATTTATACGTTCTCTGCCTTTATCTAATGCCACCTGATCACCCTCGAAAACCTTTTGTCTAGCTCTATGAATACTTTTAAAACATTTTAAAACCTGTTGATGTGTTAAATGTTGATTACAGCGTAAATCAAGTTTTTTTTTTGTTTACTTACTTCCCTGCGTAGTCCCAAGGACATGATTTAATTTCTTTTTAGTTACATGCACCGAAATTTTTAGGTTATAAAGTTCAAATGTCATCGGGATATCGCGCCCAGTGCCGCCCTCTTTATGAACTATTATGAACTACCTTTGGACGTATTTGTGGAAGTATGGAATACGAAGAGAATAATCCGGAATAATAACAGTATAAGTCGCAACAACTCTGTAAAGGTGAAATGAGTGGATACAGGATAATTGATACTGCATGGTTAATAGTGGTTAATATCACAAAGTTGATAAAGTACGTGAAGGTGTGATCGTGATTGGTGGTGATCTGTTATTTCAGCGCCTCCGGTGTTCATTTCAGCAAATAAGTTTGCGGGTTATTTGAATTTATTTAAGAATTTCGCGGATAGTAGTTTGATTGTTTGTTAAGTGAAATTTCTTGCATTTTAACTTACATTATACGAACCATGATATTAAGCTGATTATCCTTTCGAAATCCAATTTAATGATGGAGCACAACAATTTTGATGTTGTGGTAAAAATGAGTGATTTTACTCTATTGTTTATTGTAAGTATAATAAAGAAAGAAATTGAGTTACGATCATTTAATTAGATCTTGAGAATTCCGTCTTTTAAAGACGTTATTATAATTATACCTTGAGTTATATAGTTATTAATAAGATTTAAGTTTAATATTATCTATAAACACATATATATCATAAAAGTTTATTAATGTATAGCAAAACATATTGTTACATTAATCACGGTTATTCCATTTGTTTCTTTAGTTGACTTAATTTAGTCAAGCACAAATCCCGCCAATTACGCCTTTCTTGCAACTTATCTAACGGAACTTGCTCTTCTAACTGCTTTGCGATTTCCTTAACTAACGGCCCTTCAAATTTCGGTAACGGCTTAAACGTTTGGCTAACAGCGTGTATCGTTTTTGAGTATCTCTCGCAGTAATTGACGAAACCTTCAGCATTCAAGTGAGTCGTCTCCAGGGCTCCCAAAAATGCGTACCTCATACCCAGACCATCTGACATGACTTTGTCAATGTCCTTTACATCTAAAATGCCGTCTGCTACTAAGTTCCACACCTCATTTAAAATTGCGTACCTGAAGATAGTCAAAAATAAGGTAACAGGTACATATAAACTTATTTGTAATATTACTGCACGCGATTTAAAGCAAATCCTTCAATTCTCTGCTAAAACTAACAGGGCTCTGTCCGATTTCTTCCATAATCTCCCTAGTTTTCTTGGCGATTTCTGGTTTTGTCCATGGCGCCGGAACTAACTCAACAAGAGGCACGTAATACGGAGGATTCACGGGATGCGAAACCATAACATTTGCCCTACGTAATACAGTTGGTAACATCTTTTTGCATATATTTCTTTATAATTATTTCACCGTTTGGAAATATCTTTGGGTCACTCAACAATTTTATTGTAGCACGCGCTAATTTTTAAATTTGAAATTTGGATATCTTGCTGCGCCGGCAGATGGTGATAGCTCTTTAAAGCGGAGATCACGAAATTGCTCATAGAGAGAGCTAATGTATGAAAGCTCAGAAAGCCCAGGTTAATCCAGAGGCAAGCGCGCCAAATATAAACACGCGCGCTACCGAGTCATTTTGTATTGGAGAGTGCTAATAGAAAACGCGAAGCCAGTGAGTAGCGGCGAAAGTAAATCAGTTTAAATAAATAATAGCTGAAAACGTTACATTATTTTGACCCCGCGTACTCCATCTAAGAGACACCTAAAAGTATTTCCAAACGGTTGATTAACTAAAGAAATATCTAAACAAGGGTAACATTTAAATACGATATGGCGGTAGTTGATTTTACACTTGCCTATTCTTTAATTCCGCTGAAAATAACGATGGAAGAAAAGTTGAGGTGGAGCTTGAAAATATCGTATTTGATCCTGATACGGCATCGATACCTTTCCACACTTTCATTTTTAGTTCTAAATTTTCGGGAACGCATTCTTGCACTAATATAGCGTCTTTCACGGTCTCCTCTAAGTTCGTGCTACCTAATAAAGACGAAAAAAATAATAATAATAAACACGCGAAATAATCTGCATGGTAGTAAAGAAAATTCAAATTTTCCCAATTATTTTAGGTACAAAGAAATTAAAATACTTTTAAGAAGTTTTAGATCTGAAATATATAGGTTCCAAGAATAATAATATCTAGAATATTTATTACACAATGAATGAAAAAGTGATCGAATAGATACCTTCCAAACTGTAGATATAGGCATATTAAATAATGATACTATAAATATTTTGTAAGAATCCTGCATCAACAACTTGGATAAGTATTATAACTGATGTAGATAAGTAAACTATAATTAGAACAGAAATTACAACTAACGTTTTTACTTGAAATTAACATCAGATACTTATTTTGAGTGCACTCCAAAAGCTCCCAGTGATATCAATATGTGCAGTGCTGTCTATCTAATTCAATATCTAAATATTTAATTAATTGTATTAGAAACGAAAATAAAGAAAAAAAAAGAGATAGAGATAGAATTTATTAGATAGCCAAGAAAGTTAAAATTCCTAGCAATTATTTTCAAAAAGCTTAAAATAAAAGACGTAATATACATATAGTATATATGTATGTACATAGTAAGTCACATAAATTCAAATGGTAATTGAGAACTGAAAATATTTGGCGCAAACTTGAATCATTTTATCAAGTAAACCCCGTTGCTCCTCCCGGTTTATTCACACAAAGTCACTACCTACAACTTGCTACAACTGAGTCGTTTATCGTAAATAGTAACAACCTGCAAGTTACATTTTAAAATGCGTCTATTCTCTTTTTGTAGTTATTAGTAAGCGATTCAAATGCAAGTTACATTCCTGTGTGTGACTATATTACCTTTAATGCATGTAAATTGCTGCTCAGCTGACAATTTTCCTCTCAAAAGTCCTGCTTTTTCTAAGGATTTTAATTGTTGTTGTATATCTGTTAGAGCGGTGTCAATCTGTGACTTTTCTATATCATATAAACGCACTTGGTAGCCGACACTAGCAAATAACATAGCCCATGATCGACCAATTAAGCCGCTGTAATTAAACGTTGAACATACGGCAAATCCCTGGGATATACGTGGATCAATATTTATATACGTTACCTCCCAACGATCCCTATTTTTTCCGTTTTAAATGACATTTTCTCTGCCATAAATCGGTCACGAATCTGTTACTAACCCGTTCACTGGTCACTTGTGAATGTCCGATATTTCACTAATCTTTGTACACGTGATAATTGATAATGAAACAGCTTACTTTTTGTAGTAAACAACTATTACTATGTTGTAAGAGATATGCACTTAATTATGGTTATCTTTGTTTGTAATGAAAGGCATTTTTATTTTAATTAAATTTTGTGTTTGATTTAAGTTTAATGGAGGTCGTCGCTATATTGACGGTTACATAATAAACTGGAATTTTTTTTTCTTTCTTTCGTTTTGACCTTCTCTGTTATAAGAAAAAGTTTTGTGGTTTATACAACGATGTGCGAAATGAATATATACTCACAAATATGTTAGTGAATAAAAATTCGCAGTTTTAAATGAATTTTATAATAACATATAGCGCCATACATACTATACGTAGAATAAAGATTTTGAAATTACATAGGTGTATTTTATTTTCCACAACAGCACATGTAAAAAAATGCTAATAAAATATGTAATTCTAATCGGCATTATAAAACCTTTTTATCTATGTACCTCCTCTAGATTATTAATGTTACTTTTATTGTATACTATAGTTCTTGTTAAAATTTGCTGTTATAAAATATTATAATGTATCCAAGTAGGTATATTAAAAAAAAATAATTGAAATGACAGTCAATAAATATTGAAATGTTTTTAGAGACAGATATGTGTTTATAAAAGAGTCCATAAAATGTGGATAACTCAGTTTTTTTCATTTATTTCGCTTGTAATAGGTAAGTTTTCTTGTTTAAACTCGATTGAAATTCAAAAATCACAAATATATTTTATACCACCAGTTACTACATCTTACGCACACCCTACGACCAATTTGCGCGACGTCAATCCAAATGCCATCGTATCCGTCGTCGCTGACGAAACCGCCACTGAGGATCATGGAGCCGAAATTAAACATCCGATGGTAGTTCAAAGCAAACCCAGAATCGTAGTCAGTTACGGGAACGTCTATAAGCAAACCCCGGTCGATCCCATACAAAATCTTTTAACCTACTTCTTGATGAATGTGGCGAGAGATTTTGCCCAAGATCAAGACCAATTCGAAAGACGGCGTTCGCCCGGATTCTTTACTGATGCTAAGACATCGCTGACCGATTTTGGCAACAAAGTAGTGAACGAATCTGAGAATATTGGGCAGAAAGTGGGCGACGCCTTCAAAAGTATCGCCACGAGAGAGATTCCAGCGCAAACACGCTATGAAGAAGCCCATTTTTATCCGCACGTTGACGGAACTTGCATGTGCTTCAACAGGTTAATAAGACATGGAGCTGTGGAAATGAAAAACGACCTTCACGTTAAGGAGAACCGGATTAATAGTGAACAATTTAATGAAAATCTACCCATAGAAAGCAGAAGCAAAGATGTGATGACGATGGGACAGATAAAAACGGATAAAACTATAGATTTTAAGATGGAAAATAACAATGTTATTAGTAATAAAGAGAAAAACGCAGCGGCATTAGCGGAGATTCCACCAGAAATGCAACCGCCGATAATTAAACAAAATAGTACATCATCTGTGAGAGTATTAAAGGTTTTGGATTTGGATAGTTTAGAAACTAATAGCCCGTCTGTTGATACAACAGAGTCAAAAATACAGCCCGAGCAGAAGGTAAGTAGATTTTTTTATTGTCTATATAGTGATGCTTTTTTGGTTGCAACAAAAAAATTGCAAAATATATAGATATTAACTTTTTTATCCAAATGCTTATGCATTTAAATGCCAAGTAAAATATATTCTTATGCGTTAATTGAGTTCAAGTGAAAATATTTAGAATTACAATTATAATAATAATTACCCAATTAGGAATAATTATAAGTTGTAACTGATGTTTCCAACACCACACTTATTGACGTAATAATAATGTTATAGGCGTAGATGACAGAAACTATTGATTATAATACTTACTTTTCCAATCTTCTATAAAATATATTCATCTACGAATAGAAGTAGTATATTTTACTTGGATGCAAAAGTAGTGAAAGCTAAATAAACCTAACTGGCAATAACATAGTATTCTATTGTGAAATACAATTTAATTATTCATATAGAGGACGAATATTCATTACTACCACCGCTTTGAAATGAAGCGTCATAAAAATAGATTAAACAAAATTGAAATGAAGGAATGGGAAACGAATTTTGATTTTATCCAATATACATATTCCATTTCTTTGACATATTTTCCCTTAAAATAGGTCGGTGGCAATTCAATGGTCGAACAGAAAGCCCCATCCTTAGTACACGTAGAACTTAGGCAGGACCCTCCAATTGGTAAACGTCCGTTTATAGGCGAAGGGTTAATTAAGAAAGAAGATCCGAGTAATCATAAAAATAGAACTGAAGATGACGGCATTTATTTTTTATCGCTTAGCGGTGGTACCGACAAACGTACCACCGCTACTGATTTAAAAACATTAGAAGATGGACATTATGCAAACCTATTACCAAAATATGAAGATAAGTTGCCGCATTTAAGAGAAATGAAACGGAGAAGGAGACGAAGAAAGAGGCATCACAAACACTTACCTTATAAAAGATCGAGAGACCGAAATCATAGGCACGAGATAGAAGTTAAGAAAGAGAAGTTTCGTACACGAAATAAGCGATATGAAGAGAATAAAGGCAATATTTTATTGGGAAGTAAACTTGCACAGGGTTTTCCAAATCTAACGCAACAAGATATGTCGTTTATATTGCCGAATTTCTTAAATGCTGACCAAGATATACAACCTAGGGCGCATGAAGAGCAAGCAACTCAACAAACCATGTTCTTAACAGTAACACTACCAACATTTATAGGTATGATTTTTTTCTTTGGTGCATTACATTTTTTTAAATTTTATTTAGTGTATATTGTCAGTTTGGTTTGTTCAGAAACTTTCATTTTTAATTTAAGGCATGAATACCGTTAAATTATCCATTATTAATATTTTAATCATTTGTAGGTGTTGGTTTAGCTTTATTGGCACTATGTTATTTCCTAAGGACTACAGGGTGGTGCTGTAAACTATTTTTGGATAAATCAAATATTGTAGTTATGGATGTTAACCAGCCTGCCACAACACCAGAGACTAGAGAATAATAAATTTTATTATATTTCTATACATATTTTTAATAAATAAATATTTACAATGATATATTTTCTATTTGTTTAATTAAATCCATATGTTTAAACTTATCTGGAGTTGCATTAAATTCTTCAAGTAGTTTTGTTTTCTCCATATCCCTGTTGTTATAATACAGCTGCAATTGATTTGCTAAACATTGCGCCTCCTTGGCATTAATAACATTATTATCAAATTCCCCACGCATTAAAACTATGCCTTTATCTCTGTATTCAGTGTAATGCTTAACTGTCAGACACTCAGGTGCGTTTTCTTTATGTACCTATCAAAATTAAAAATAATCGATATACAAATAGTGAGACAATACAATTACCTGATAACATATTAGTGGTGTGAAATGAACAGTATTGCTTTTAAATTCAGACATAATGAATTCAAATCCTTGGCTGCGAGGAAGTGGAAAAATAAAAATGGGATACTTTATTGACTGCTCTAAAATCACATCAAATTCCTTGCTTGGTATTGCAGCTGCTATAATGTCTTTCTGCATATGATATTGCTCCCATATCTTCTTGATTTCCTCTGCCTCCTTATCCTTGATTAAATCTGTTTTCATTATTTTATCCAATGGTTCATCAGTGGAATCTTTCGGTGCATCTAATGGTTTCTTTGGTTGCAGCAAAGATGTATACTGCCTATTAATAAATTTATTAGATAGGATATTTAAGTAACTCTGCTATATACCTTTCGCTTGATGGTGTAGACTTTGTTTTATTCTTGTATTGTTCAAATCTTGATGTTAATTCTTCTGGAGAGGTCTGCTGTAATTGCGCGATCTTCTGTGCATATTTCTCAAAGTATGGATTATTATGCAGCTCTTCCACCACTTTATCACAACGCGCACTGGAAGTCATTATAGTATTACTTAATATTCGCCTAGCATTAACAATTTGAAAAGCTCTTATTGCGGTTTTACACAGAACTTCCATAACTTCTAATTTACATATTTTAGGGTATTTTAGGTTACTTAATTAGTGATGAGCAAAACGGTGATTCTTAAATCACATCGTGAGTCGTGAATGTGATTTTATATAACGGTGATTGCGATCACTGTATTGACTCATCGGTATCATATATCGTATAATCGTGTACTATATATGCTTTATCCAATATAATTCTTCTTGTCTAGAGGTTTTTTGTTTTGCAATGATGGTAACCAGCATCCTAATATTCCAAAAACCCAAGAATTCAAAGAGGTTATTTTTTAGAATGTGGTGAGTATTTGCATATTTGAACAGTAAAAAAATATATTTAATGTTAGTTCTATATGTGTTATTTAAATTACACCTATTAAATTGCGAGCATAAGTTTTTTTTAACTAAGCAACAATGTCTTTTTGTATGGTACTGCTAAAATTAATCTTGTTAATTACTGTACATATTATGTTAATAATTTTAGAAACCTGAATCTTCAAGCACACCAACTATAGTCCCTTGTATACAAGCGCGACCACCTATATGCCGTAATCATTATTTATTATCTCCAATAACGAATAAAATGAAAAACACTTCGGAAAATGAGGAATCTGAAGCGAGCGATGAAGATATTTCAAGTGATGAAGAATGTGAATTCTACCATGAGGAGACATCAGAATTATTGCCAAATTGTGACAATGATGATAGCGAGGTGAAAAATTGTACACAGTCAATAGAAATACATAAACAACACCCAAGAACTGTAAAAACCTCACAAACTGTTTCCAAATCAGGCAGTATTTTAAATACGTCTAGATATCACTTGGAATATGTAAAAGAATCCCAGCCAAAAGATACAGTAATTTTGCACTCTTCAAAGTCAAGCAGTATTCCAAATACTTATATAGTGCTCGTTATAATGATAGCTCTGTTTTCTGTATTTATGTATTTTAAACAACGGGAGGTGGATGAAAACAAAAGCACTCTAGATCTAAATATACTAAAGAATTTTTTTCCACAAGATGAAAAATTTTGGTTGTCTATTAACTCTGGAATTTCTGAAGTTAAAAAATTTGAAAAGCCTTCAGTCATAATTTTAATGTACAAACACAATATGCATATTGCAGAATTATTAAATAACATTACAATGTATGCTAGTTGTATTTTAAGTGAGGATTGTCTGACAAAGCCAATCATTTTGCAAGGAGAAGAGTTAAATACGTATGAGCTAATAACTGATTACGGTATATTTATCAATCGTTATAGACCTTTATTAGAAGAAAGACATGTGATGGTGGTAAAAAACCTTAATAAAATCGTTGGTTCTGTTGCCCAAGCTTTCCATTATTTTTGTGATGAATATACACCTTTAGTAAAAAAATCGCTAATTCTGTTTACTATTGCTGTGAATGAATATGAAGGAAAACCACTTCAACAAGCTGTGAATATTTTAGAGAGGAAGTGGAAGGATATTGATGCTGACAAATTAGACGCTTTAATTACAAGGGTTTCCAGTATGGTTTTACGTTTGAAATAAAATTAAAAGTGCAAATATTTTATATAATTTTTTTAATCTAAATACATTTTACAATTAAATTTGCATTTTTATTTAAAGAATAATTACATGACAATAACCGCTTACAATTTTTGTAAATAAAGTTGTTTGGATCATGCAAAAAATTAAATCCATAACTTCTTAATGTGACTACTTATTTGTAAATAATTTATTATTACAAACACTTTTCAAAACTAACACAGTTCTGCACAACAAAATCATAAATTTATTTATTTAAATATTAGCAAACCATTTGTTCTTCCATAATTTTTACTATCCATTCTGGTTGATGTTTTGAGATCACTTCAATAATTGAATTTACTTGATAACACAAAGATTGTATTTGCTTATCCCATTGTGGTAAAGTTTCTCTAGTCTCAAAATGGACAATAGAATCAATTTGATCTATGTAACCATTCATCCTTCCTTCTGTTATCATCTGACTGGCAATCTTCTCAGCTTTACTTGGATGAATTTCCAAGAGAGCTCCCAATTCTTCAAAAGTTATGTTATTATACAATTTACTTGCAGATAAAAGGTTATGCTCAATAACAGCTCTATCTAAAATAGTTGATCCATCTATCTTGGCTTGTTGGTGAGGTTGTAATAAAGCTTCAAACTCAAGCAATTCACTTTTTCGTATTATTCTGTCTAAATACATTTTTTCCAATATCGAAACAGCAGGCAATTGTTGACAACGTTCATCTTTAAACAAGGTAGCTAACATACGGGATCTTTGTTGTCCAGCTGATGCTAGCACAGTACATATTAATGCATTTCTTAAAGCTCTCATACGCTCCTCTTCGTGAATTATATTGCGATAGGATAACTCATTATAACGTTGTGCTGCTTCAATAAATTTTCGTCTATAATCCAACACACGTGCATAGCAAACCTTATAATAAATCTGGAGCTGCTCATTCTTTGATTCGGCTTGTAATATTGAAGCACGATTAATAAATGCTTCTGCTTGAAATGGATCATCATCCTCCAAGTAGAGACGTGCTATTTTTAAGTAGGTATCCAGTTTATAATCGACAGTATATTGTTTTTGACCAGTTTCCAATGGGATCCCCACCAACACTCCAGCAGCATCTCTCCAGTTTTGATTTCTTTCATAGATATCTGCTAGATGCTGTCGAATATTTGCAACTTGCTCTTCAAACGATATCACTCTAGGTTGAACTTTGTCTAGAGTGTAATGAGATACAGCTTTTGAAATTGGATCTTTTAGTCTCACTAATTGGGTACTTATCTCTGTTAATATCTGACGCGATATTACGAGACTTACATTTTCATTAACGATAGCTTCAATAAACACCTGCAAACATTCAACGAGGTCGGACTCGGGACCTGTTAAAATTGCTTCGAGAATAGCACGGTATTTTTCGGCTTGGTCCTTGTGAGATCCGCCGGAGTTCACAATTGCTGTTAATTGTTGGCGAATCGCCTGTGCTCTTGTTGCCATTATCACTATAACTACACCAAAATATCAATATATGAAGTTGATTTAAAGTTGTTTTTCTTTGTATTGACAATTTACATTTATTAAATGATCAAACTGTCAGATTTCTGGGGAATTTCTTTTTTGATAGATTGTAGTCATTTTCAATTGAAATAAACCATAAATCATTTATGCCCATTTGCACCGATATGTTAAACTTGATTAATTTTGTGTGATATCCATAATTAATCCGTTAATTAAATTAGCAAAAATTAAAGCTGCAAGAAACTTCTATAACAAAGCACTTTTATATTTTACTAGTGATCTTTATTTTTACTATATTGACATTAGATATTTTTTTGAATTATTTTGATGAGTGAACCAGGAGCGAACTTCACGGGACTTAAGTGTCAAGTGTGGTTATTTAAAATTACGTTTATCTAAAATTATTTTGAATTATATGTAATAGAGGCAAATATAATACAACACTTAAATACCACAAAAGATTACAAAATGGTAAAATGTATTGAACATTTTTAAATCTATTCTAATCCTAAAATTTGTAGTTATTTTATTCCTTTTTTAAATCACTGGTGGGGAAAGACGTTGTTGTGGAGTTAAAAAACGATTTAAGGTAATATTCCAAAAAAAAATCTTTTATGTATTGATAATGTGTCTTTTAGCATTTGTGGTACCTTGCATTCAGTTGATCAATATTTAAATATTAAACTTAATGATATAAGCGTAACGGATACAGAGAAATATCCACACATGGTGAGTATATGTCTTCTTTTATTATTAGTATAAAGTAGTTCTGTGTATTTCAGTTGTCTGTTAAAAATTGTTTCATCCGTGGATCTGTGGTGAGATATGTACAGCTGCCTGCCGATGAAGTAGATACACAATTATTACAAGATGCAGCTAGAAAAGAAGCAACAGTACCATCAAGATGAATTTATTTTTATTTATTTTGAAGCTAATTAATATTCATTAATTTGGCACTTACAATACTACAATGTAAGTAGGTAGTTATTATATTTTATATGTACAAGCCTGAATTATAGAATTTAATTAATGTGTGTTTTGTTAATGTTTAACAATACTTTAATTCTAAATCTATATTTAAAATGTTGCAAATCTGTGACTTGTTTGAGCCAAACAAGTTTATACACAAAACAGATATGGCAATAAGAATGAAAAAAGCTTTTTTTATACTGCTTTCATTATGTTTTAGTATTAATTCTAGGCCAAAAGATAATTCATCAAATAACATAACTTCTGCAGAGTATAACGTATGAAATCCCATTGCAAATCTTTAGATTGTATATTGGTTTCAGTTTTTTATTTGTTATATATTCTGAGATATATTTATACTTGATTAAACAGCATTAAAACTACTACAATTCTGGGAGCACATGTAAAACAATACTAAACTTTATTAAACAACTTTATTGTATAGTACAAACTATAAACAATTATTTTAAAGCTTGAATTTTATACATGTATACTAGCCTTCCTTTCACATTTATAAAGCTTGCCATAAATAATACAATAAACATTTAAAAAAGGAACTATTATAATCATCAGCCATAATTTAATAATAAGAATTCAAAAATGACTGATTCAAAAAGATGTAGTACACAATTAACAAATTGATAACGCACACTTAAGGGAAACGAACAGTTTAAATTGATTAAGAACTTTATAACTTATCGTATACATCGCATAAAATTCATTATAAATCATGAAAAAAAGTCTAGCTGATTAATTGTTATTGAAAATATCCTGGATGCCAGATTTGTTCTTTCGTTTTAGGTTTGTGATTTTATTTCGCCTTTTGCATATTTTTCTAAACAGTTATTATTATTATTATAATGGTCACAATATTATAATGACGGTAATAATAAGAATAATGATCCTAATTAAGATGACTAAATTTTCTTGTCAACACATAAATTGTATGTGATAGCAAATTAAATGTACAATTATTTATACGTTATATGCGGCACTTATACATAAATAAATTGTAATAATTTAGTGTCAAGTCAGTTAGATTCAAAATTGGAATCCACCCATCGGAACAGATTGGTCTGCACTGAAATTGTATTGTTGTTGTTCCACGTCAACTGATGGCGCCACTCTCGCATCTTCTTCTTCAGTTCCGAAGTAGTGTTCGATTATATCGAAGGCTTTTTGATATATTTCCATGTTTTCGTGTGATTGTAAAAATTCTATCTTGTCTAGGCCTGTAAACAACAATATATAAACATGAATGCGATAATTGCATTTGAGACACTTAAAAATCAGATCAATTAAAGCTGGTGTAATCAGATTATTTATTGGGACGGACGGAGTTTTTGTGCTCAGGGGTTTCGTTAATACTAGAAATGGTCCTTTCTAACATTATAATTAATTGTTTTGAGTATCTTATTTTTAGATTATTTTGTAAGATGGAACTTGTTTAGCATTTGCATTGTTCATCACTAAGGGCATGCATGGATTAGTGGACCAACAAAACCTTTGAGGTAATAAATTCAATGCCTGCTTCCCTAATATGCTGGAAGAATCGTTTTGTAGTGGAATACTGTGTAGGTGAGAACAAGGTATTGGTTTTGCGAATAATTATACAAACCTCATAACATAATAAGGAAAATCAATCCGAATTACTATCACAGCTTATGGAACATAATTCATGCCGATTATGGTGTCGGGTTTAACCTACATCGGTGCACTAAAGCGCTATATCGGCCTTACTGTTTCAAAATTACCCTAATGGAGCCGTTGTAGGATTGTAATATTATTTCACTTTTTTTTTTAATAAAATAAAAATAACATATGAGCCAAAATGAAGTAAAATATAATTGGGAAGACTTTCTAAAGTAATATAATGTGCAATTTTTGATTGTGCAGTCTTTAAGAATCCCTTGATAATTCCCAGTTTTACCATTAGAGGAGACCGCATTAGGGTCAACTCTAGTATTTTGTATTTTAAATAATACGAATTTATATGCTGATCTTTCGTCTATAATTTGGTAAAATTAATGATACTTGAAGTGTTGAAATAAGTACTTCCTAATTAATTCGTAATTTATTTACTATAATTTATATCCGAGAATACACTTCCATCGCAAACAATGGAATTGGAAAACAATAGTCCTTATCAAGGCTACCCTGATTACGGCAATAGAAGCACTGCCGAATTTAAACAATCCAACAGACGATTGAAACAGCGCAGACATCTAGTAATCAATTGTCAAGAATTTCACGTCATGAGTTATAATTTGCCTTTTTCAGGTGTATAAATAGAAATAACTGCGAATACAAAATAATTGTGCTCGCTTGTACTTCAAAAAATTTACTTATAAATTAACCAAATTTGGAGAAATATTAATTAAAAAGTTAGTTAAGGCCTGGAGCTTCCAAGCGAGGGTCAAAAACCAATTCTCCACCCAACTTATTATGTTGCCTAATGCAAAACGCTTACCATAGCACTCCTCCACAAGCACTGCATATCTATTTGTTCCCGAATTCAATTTAGCATCTTGATCGCCAAGCCTGAGGATATTCTCGAGTCCGTTCAAGGCAACTTGTACAATTTTGATATCCATCACTGTCAATAAATCACACAACGGTCCGATGCAGTTCTGATCCACAAGGTACCGAATTTGGTCCGGGGTTCCACCGCTCGTTGCATTGGTTATTGCCCACGCAGCCTCCTTACGAGTCTTGAACTCCGCCTTGCTCATCAAATCTATTAAAAGGGGAAAAATGTTTGCGTCCAGCACAGCCTGTAGTAAGGGATAAAAAGCTTAGATAAGATGAATTCTGCAATTAATATGTAATTATCTTAAAGAGATCACTACCGGTTTTTGGCTAAATATAGTATATTACATGCGCGGTGGAAAATGTTTCCTTACAGATCATGTTAAATCAGTCAGATCTCGAGACTCGAATTAATATTATAGTATAGTATTTTATTCCCAAGCATGTTAAATATGTTTGAAATTGGAATATGTCGAATATTGTAGTAGCTTTGTTTTATAATGTACTTCAGTTTTTTTTATGTATTATTGTGTTAAATTTTTATACATTACTTTTCGCAAAAAGGAATATGTGGATACAACGAGTTCTAATAATTTTGCGGGATATAATAATTAAACATCTTGCTTTATTGAAAATAAATTAAAATAGTCTACTCTCCATAAATAAATCAAAATAGAAGTAGGCAAGTAAATGGACCTTGTAATAAAACAATTATTGGCAAATATTATGTCTGCATATAATATTCATGGCTTTAATTACTAAAGACTAAATGAATTTAATAATTATTATTATCAATATTTAGCAGTGGTACATAGATCAGTTTGCTACATTGTCTAATAAATTTTTAAACTTATCCGATGAATATGTCTTATATTTTCTCTTTTAAATATATAATATTATAATACTTTTCGTTTAAACTTAGTATTGCTATATTTAACTATTGAATAGATCGATACCATTAGCATATTACTATAATTAGCGCAGTTTTTTTCGGCTTATCCAAAGATTTACATTCGCAGAACTTGACCTTCGTAGTTTCCGCCAATGGTTTAAATGTAGAAACAATGGAATTTTTATTGCTTATATTAAATAGAGTCAGTTTCTTACAATGTACTCCGCAAAAAATTATGTTCAAGTCATATTTCTTTTTACTAGCAAGCACCACGGCTATTTTATTCTCTTGATGTATAAACGTTCTAGATTAACAAAACCACTATCAAGTTTTGTAATGCAAAAATAAGCGATAAAATAGTGGAAATTCGAACTTTCACACAAAATTGGTTCTTCTGAATAAATTTACGCTTTTTTTCCGTTAGCTAATATTTTTTCTCAAAACTGTTAGTGATATCAGCATCGCATGTTTGTACGTTGTACAGTAATTACAGATTTTTTTCACAGCCTGTGATTTTATAAAATATTTATTATATTCTGACAAAGAAAAAAGAAATTACTAGAGAGATAGAATTTTAACACCAGCTTTGCTGATTGATAAAACATTAACCACTAAATATATTAAAGAATCAGAAGCCGCAAATATAAAATTAAGACATTTAGAGAAATACAATAAAAAAAATGAGGCAGATCTGTTGCCTACTTTTAAAGAAAACTATAATTAATGCTTTTTGCCGGTGTCAAGCATCATTAAAGCTCACTAAAACTTCATTATTTTACTAAAGAATTGAAATTTTGAAGGAACTACATAGTACAAAAATTTCTGAATAATATGAGACTAAAAACAGAAACAATAGTTAATAGAGAAGATAAGGTATTGAAGTTGGATGAAAATTAGAGACTAATTAAGACTAACCTGAATTTGCTGTCGATTACCAGCAGTAATATTACTTAAGGTCCAACAGGCTTCTTTCCTGACAGATTCCTTAACAGAACCTAGGAGATGATGTAAACAAGGGAGAGCACCACAATTTAAAATCACTTGTGTTTGCAGGTCATCGCCAGTCACAATATTACCCACAGCCCTTAAAGCAGCGGATACAACATTGGGTTGTTGATGCATCAAAAGTTCAACCAATCTTCGGCAAACACCTGCATCTATAACAGCCTAGACAAAATAAAAAAAGCAATTTTTGTACTCATTCCTTTAATATTTATTTGAACATACTTGTATTTTTTCATTTGGTCCATCTGAAAGATAACTAAGAGCCCAGCAAGCATCTGATAGAACATCGGGATCAGTATGAAATAATAGGCGGGCCAATACTGGTAGGGTGGGTTGCACTTTAAAAAACTCTGGAGGCGGATTCTTCCCTCTACAAAGATTAGATAATGCCCAAATTGCGTTTCTAGTCATCGACAGCCGGTTTGAATTCCCCAGTAATCTGAGAACATCAATTTTTAAACAACATTTCTTAAACCAGTATTGAATTTTGTTTAAACTGACTGTAATAGTGGTGCTAGTATTCCAGAATCAAGAACATGGTCTCGACATTCAGGCGAGTCCCCAGCGATATTTCCCAAAGCCCAAACAGCTTGCTCTTGTACATCTTCATATGAACTCCCTAATAATTGAATGAAAATAGGTACTGCACCAGCTTGTATCACCATACGTGTCTGTTGGGATGTACCCGATGCTATATTCGTTAGAGCCCACGCCGCTTCAAACTAAAGAAAACAAAATTTTAGAGTTAACACATCTATTTATTACAAAGAATAATATTATTGAACATACTTGTAATGTGCAATTCGTCGTATTTTGCAAAAATTCAACAAATCTTGGAACAATTCCTGTCTGAATCACTTCATCTATAGGAGGATTAGGTTCCCTACTAAGCAATTTCCTAAACTTTTGAGTGGCACTTAACTGATCTTCCACATTCGGACTGTATAAGGCCTGTAGCATTTGCGGAGTAATGAATGGTGAATTCTGTGGTAAGATATCACCTTCTAACTAAAATCAAATGTGATTAAGATAATGTTTCTTCATAAGAGGTTATATCTGGTTTTTGCCTCACTTGTAATGGATCTGAATCATCTGGAGGCAAAGCTACATTAACATTTCTCCTCTTGTATAATTGCTGTTCACGTTTCTGCTTTCGTAATTGTAAACCCTCTTCTTCTCTCCTTCTTCGTAGTTCGACTGAATCAATAGCTGAATTTTTATACCTGTGCTTATGTGCCGAGCCAGACATCTGAAATTTTTTTAAAAAATATATAAAACACAACAATTTAAGTTGTTAAGGTAAAATATATGTATCTTGGATATATTATTGATGAATTAAAAACTATAGAATACGCTTTTGACAACGTCAATGAAATATTTGACAGGCTACCTACCTGTATAATCGTTCTTGTTTTTAGAATGCTTAATTATCTCATATTAAAATAAGTTGAATAAATGTTTTAACTTACCGTAAAATATATTATTGTTTAAACTGTAGAAAAAAAGGGTATTTAGGCAAAAATTTCGCAAACCATCACCTTACAATTGTACTGGCTGAACTTAGTTATTTATGAGTCATTCCACTGCTACCAACAAGAAGGCTATCATGCGGCTATTAAAAAATACATTTCCCTAACCTTAAACGGATTCCAAAATCTTTTTAACCTCATTGTATTAAATAATATGCCGGGTGCTATAATGGAGTGCGGAGATTTTAAAGATTTCCAAGTACGATTTATTTTAGTCATTATCATAATATCCCTCCACGCACTGAAAAGTAAAAGTTATATCTTATAACCTAACGGACGTGCATGGCATTTGTTTGATAACCTATCATTGGTTTTTTTGCAGGATGCTCTAAAGGAAATGAGAAGGATTGATGATCTCATTATAAGTACCATAAATACTGTTATCCCTACAGATTCCTTTCATCCAGATGCGAGAAGCGCTTGTTTAGATTTACAACAGCAAATACAAAGCGGTAATAATAAACGGGAGGCAGCCATTAAGAATTGCATTACTATATCAGCAGACAAAGTGAAATCACTCAAAGGCCAGCGAGAAAGTAATCTCAGTGATATCCAGCTTTCAAAAGATTTGCGAGCCGAACAGACTAAGGTGAAATACTTGATTTGAAACCTTTCATTCGGTTTAACTTTGACAGTTTTAGTTACGTATGTTGCAAGTGGAATTAAGTGTCGAGGAACTAGTAAAACAAAGAACTTCACAGGTGTTTAACGAACGATGTAGGAAGTATATGGTCTGACACTTGTATTTCACACTATAGTGCCCATTTAGTAAGTCTGAAATTTATGTTTTTATATACAATGTATGATGGATGTTACTATATTTTAATGAAGAGGAATAATTGTTGGATATCTGTTTTATTTCACATCTGGGATTCCAAAGCCCCAAAGTCCAGCTATAGATAATTGAAGAATCAAATGTAGATGTAACTGATTTACGATCTGTATCTATATGAACTAATGATATAATCTATTTTTGCTCAGTATTATTAGTTTTTTTTTTATCTCTCAGTACAGATAATTGCATATTAGGTGTAATAATGATGGAGTCTACCTATAAATTGGTTTACCTTTTCATTTATAGGAAAGATGTTCAACTTTCAATCATTTATATTAGCTTTGTTCAAACAGTGATATAATATTAGTATCCAGGGAATTTAATCTGCGTGTTTCATTTCAACAATGTTATTATTTGAGAGTAACCTTAAGCAAAAAAAAAAAACAAACATTCGTATGCAACACTATCAAGAAAAAATGTTCTGTTTCCAAAGTGAGGTTCACTTGTTTTCCAATTATTTCAGGTAACAATCAAGAATCAGCAATAGGAGAGAGAGAAAGACTTACCAAACGAAAAGAATCTTATTTTTAAATTTTCTCTAAAGTCTGCGCAAATGTAAATAATATTTAAAAGTGAAAACGGTTGTAATTCGGTTCTGATTCTGTATTAACAGATAAAACTATTTAATCAGTAATAGTTTTCGTTTAAAAGCATATTTAATATTTACTTACTGTAAGACCTTTATAAATCGTAAAAGATTATACTCGATCTTAAAATGCTTTATTTAGCTTACAAGTTTTGAAATGTGAATATTATATGGAAAATACTAAAGACAAGAACTCGCTTGGAGAAAATATCTTATTAGGTTTGTTCGAACATACAGTTCGCGAACGGTTCACGATCATGTGAACCAATCAGACAACGCATTTCAGTTCGCGACATGTACCTTTGGTTTTGAAAACAAAAAATGTACTAAGATTTTTTTTGTCTGAAAAAATACGATAGCTGAAATCTATTGTCAACTGGTTGGGGTGAACGTAGTTTCATTCCCTTGCACTACGAAGCCAGAGAATGAATGAAATTGATTCCCAAGGTTACCTTCACAATCTGAACGAATACATTTCGTGAAAGGCAGGAACAAACCGTTTCACACAGATTATATTTTAATTTTTAAACAAATAACTTATTGTTTTACATAGTACATACAAGACTTGCTTCATATACAAACACTTCATTCACGCAATGAATGAAATAGACTGTTTGAAGTCCCCTAATATCCACAAATTTAAATTCTCCGCCAACATTTTTAATGATTACAACGTAAAGGCATTAAAATAACTATTGATGTAATACAAAACGGTGGGTAATTAAATGTTTTAAAGTTGACGTTACTGAGAATAATTGCGGGAAATTTAAATTTGGCTATTAGGGTCGCTGTATAAAACGAACGATTTACTATGAATGATAGTGTGAATTAGTCAAGAATTGAAAGTCTTCTCATCGACACTGTTGCTTACCATATTTACAATATGCGATGTTTTGCTTCAAAGAACCATCAACTTTGTTTTATTTACATATAGTAGTACGATTCAGAAAATGCAATTTGGTTGTTTTTTGACTTGTACAAAAAATAGTATAGTTTTAAATTTACGAGTATGAAGTAATAGGAATGCTTAATCTTTTAACAAGCATTTGATGCGAAATATCTGCTTGTTGCCTCACTAATATCTACGGTAAAGCTCTTATTAAGGAAGCGAGAAACAATATTATTCTCTATCTTGGGGAAAAATAATATGGTACAAATATATAAAGATATAAACTATGTAGATTACTGCTTTATTGTCTAAATATATAATATATTCTTGCACTTCAAACATTATAGACAAATCGTTGCCCAACATCAACACATCTATATTACACTGAGGTCACTTATTATTATCTCAACCAAAGGTACTTTTAAGAATTTTCATATTAAGTAGACTGCATTCCATCATAAGGTATTACAACGACTTTTATTTGTCAAGTTTTAATTACAAGCGAACTCAGTGTAAAGGTATAAATAAAATATAACACATAAAAAATAGTTTTCGTCGACTTTATATACAGTCTTTTTTGATGGAATCACTGTGCAATCGAGATCCAGGAATTGCTTATCTCAATTTCATAGAGATTCAGGATTAAAGAACAGCCTCAAAATTTAGGAAGACGTAGCTGCCTTCTCTTTCTCCGCATCCTCCTTTATTTGCTTATGCCAGTCCAAATTCATTTGCATGACAGATTCTCCGCGATCACGTGCTCTCCTACCACTGATGGATACGAGAATGCATGCAATCAACGTTGCTGCCATCATGTAATTTGCCAGGCGAATCCTCATTCTGTTTCTGGCTTTTTCTACCATTTCCGTCCTGGAAGCAGAAATTTTGTTTCACTTATCATTATTGATAAGACTTAATGGCGAATTTATTTATAATATTTACATTGGGTAACATTTGGGATATATTTTTTTAATCTATCACAAAAGAGAGCCTATTAATTATTCCTGCTATAATTTTAGGCGACCTTGAGAACGAATAGATGCAATTGACTGCTTATTAAGTATAATAGTATATTATTTAGAAATTTATTTCGTTTTATTAAAGTTAAATACATTTTCTAACATCGAAATTTTTAAAGAATTGAAGTTGTATAAAATAAGTAACATTAATATGGAATATAACTTGAATGGCACAAAATTGGAAGAAATACAAAAGTTATAATCATTTTACATTAAAATCTTTGAACTGATAGTTTAAAATAGGAAATTTTCAACAATTTAAAAAATTATATTTTTATACACCAGGAACGTCTCTGTTTAATTGCTCCAGTGTTTCCCAATAAACTTTACTTTCAGAGGTGGCAAATTTCCCATTAATTTACTATTGAATTTCAAAGAAATTGAGCACCTCCTTGAAACGTTTTATCTCTCCGTGATAACGAACCGCAAAATGTTACATATTTTTATTTAATTCAATCACAGTTGAACATTTTCAATAGAAAATATTTCTAGGTGAATAAAATATATTCTGTAAACAAGTGACAATTTCCATTTGATCTCTATATTAGAGTAAAATTACCACTATATTCTTAGCTTAGACCTGTCCGCCGGATCATTTTCTTTAATTTAAAAATAAATATAACATATAGGTGTGGTTTTATATACAATACTTTCAATATTGCACAACACCCAAGATTCATATTAAACTTATCCTCTGATTATTTGTGTAAACATGTGTATTCTGAAAATAGGTAGGTATATATGTATGTATTTGCAATACATGTTCTAACAGACAATTTGTTGTATTATTGTTTCTATGCTGCATCATGCCAATACATAGTGGCAATTGGCAATGGTTTTAGATATTTTAAAATTTAGGTATTACCTTGCTTTAACGTTTTTTTATCAAATGACTTTTCTTACATTTGGTTTTAACAAATTTTGCGTAATTTTATCTCGTGTAAAGACAAACTACATGTCTCAAAGTAAATAAGTCAAAACAAACTAAAAATAGCCGTATGTTGCAAAGAGTATATTAGATTGGGGTTGTTTACATACACAGAAAAATTTGCATTACATGCACTAAGTTTCTTTTTGTAAAAAAAAAGGAACAGAACTATAGTACCTATATAAAAACAATTCATAGATTGTCAATTATTTATAATTATTTGGACAATTTTGCCCATATTATGACTTTAGATTTAGAATATCTAAGTTTAGGACTAATAGGGATTTTAAAGTACATAGGTTATTTATAGAAACAGATTCTTTTTTGTGTGGTTTATATTTTTTTTTTTGCATCTTTAGTGATAACAATAAGACAATTAGTTACTTACGGTACCATTGCTGGAACTTCTTCTACCGACTTAAATTTCTTCGTCCATACTAAAAATTTCTTCTCAAGATTATTTACTTTGTGCAGATTAGTATGAATTCTATTTGATTCCAACCTAACACTTGTGCATAACATCGATTTAATGTTTTGCGTTAAAATACCGGCTCGCGGCGAAAGAAATCTTACGAAATTGGCCATTTTGGTAGATTGCTTGTGACTGAATATTTTCTGAACCAGTAAACATATAAACAAAACACACAACTTATATAACTGGTAGTACGACGCACGGGACACCAGGCAAATGTCTTTATCTCAAAATGTAATTTATGGTAGCACACACCGAAATAAATGCCATTCAGTTGAAGTTGTTATCACGCCTTATATTTGTATCCCTACTTTAGTCATTTCATTTGTCCTGCTTTCCAATCATTTTCCAATTTAATTAGTCATGATACAACATATGTTGAAACGTTACCCCTGGCAGCGTTGATGCGCTCTATTGGTGGTATCGCGTACTACGTAATTTATATACATGAACAAACTAATAAAAATGTATTTACTTTATATAAAAGCTTTATATTACTGTCGTCTATTACAATAACAAAATTAAACATTGATTTATTGAATTTTTAAAAATTGTGCCAATAAACGAATTTTATTATAATGAGGCCATCTTTTGTTCAGGATACAAAACATAAAATAATGTGTGGTGTTTGAAGCGCGGTTTTTCGCTACATGTTTTACCGTATTCACTTTTAAAATGCGAACTTGATGGCGGTCAGGTTTTACATGTCTCACTTCTTCACGATAAATTTAATACCTTGCGTGAAAGAAGTCACGTTTTAACAAAGAGAGAACGTGTTCAAAAGCGCGAAATTTCTCTCAGCAATTTTCAATTTAGGTGTCCTTTATATTCCAAGAAAAACTAAAATTGATTTTTAAGTATATGTACTTTTAGAAATATAGGTATACTTGTAATTACCGTATTTATAAAAGTTAGAGCTATTAATTCTCAAATAAATTATTAATCTAATAAATAAATAAAAAATAATATATTCATTTTATGATTTTATATATTTAATTTTTGTCTTCATAAATATTAAATGTTAATTAATTTAAAAAAAAAAACGCTCTATCATAGGATGGAGTCAATTGGAAGATTTTTCAATTGAAGAATATGGTTTTTTTAATTTTCCTGTCATTTTGTTAAATTGATGATGAGGTTATTTTTAGAACAAAATGTATATTGAAGTATTTTTAGATACGCACAGAAATGTTTTTTTTACTTTTTTTATTTACTATATCGGTAAGTATAATATATCACTTACCCTTACCTAATTGATTTAAGCCCAACATTATCCCCAATTGATTTCCGATATATCCAAGATGGTTTTACTTCTAGGGCTTTCTATTTTATTTGTTGGACATATTGTAACTTTTACCTTCACTCGTGTTTGTTATGATCTCTTGTCAAATGTCAAAAACATACGTTAGTTTCAAAATGACAAGCGCAAATGTTTATTTAGGAGTTCGTTTAACTCAGAATGATTTTAAGAGGATCGAAATGGATAACACCGACTTAGATATGAAGGTAGATCTGTTTAAGGATAATGTAACCAAATGTGTCGGAATCGAGAAGAATTTAATAGGTCTCTATTTTAATATTTAAAGTTGTCATTACAAACAATAGCCTTTGTTTTCAGAACTAATATATTGTGGAATAATATTAGAAGATGAAAAATCTTTAGCGTCATACGGAATTAAGCATGGTGTTATGGTGCATGTATTAAAAAAGCCTCCTCCTCCAGAAAGAATTATTCCCAGACCAGTAAGAGATGGCGATATCCATGAATTAGCACATGCCTTTCGAACTTTTATGATCTCACCAATATATAGAACAGCTTTACAGGTATTACTTAAAGGAGTTATCATGGTTTTAAGTAAGCATTCACTTTTCTTATAGCGGTTATCAAGGCCAGAAGTGTTGGAAACAATAAAAGCAGCCACACCAGCCTTGGCAGATGATCCTGTCGCAATTGCAATTATTCAAGATCCAGAATTGATAGTACAGCTTTCGGATACAGAGACTGTTAAACGGATAGCATTTCATCATCGCCAAGTTTAATAGAAGCAGCTAATCACATCGCTGCTCATGTTCATGAAGAAACAGCTTCTGTTAATAATTCCAGGGCAGGCACTAGTACAGGTTACTCTTATTCATTGGAGGCTCTGTCTGATGACGACGATGAAATGGAATCTACACAAAGTGAACCACCACGTGAAGGTAATCCATTAACGAGAAATACTTCTTACGGAGCTATAACGGCTGCACAATTGGCTGATGCTATATTTAATTCAACTTTGAATTTAAATTTTGGTGGTAATAATGCTGTTCCAAGTACAACTACACCTGCCCCACAAACAACAAATCCTCAAACTACAACACCGAATCCAAGCGGAAATGTTATCACAAATGAAATGTTTTTAAATGCAATCCAACAAGCATTTTCTACAACACCTGCTAGTGGAGGTGGTGCCGTCGCGAATGCTTTTAATTCATCGAATAACACAACAGAACCTACAGAAAGTTTGAGAAATAGAATGCAACCTCAACTTCGCCAAATGCGAGAAATGGGTTTAACAAATGAATCTCTTAACCTAAGGGCTTTGCAAATTACATCTGGCGATGTGCAAGGCGCTGTAGAACTTGTGTTTAATGGAGTCATCGAATAAATGTTTATGAAATTTTGAGTTTTTGAAGTTCTTATACTTTGTTGTTTTTTTTTTTTAATATTTCTCTAGTTATTAAGATGGAAGAGAAGCAAGAAAATGTAATTTATTTTTAGCTTTATTAAATAAATATAAATGAATACAGTAAACATCAGCTAGATTCTTTTATTTTTTCAGCATCTTTCAATATTTTATTCAACCGTTTTCCTATTAATTTAGGATATGTGCTATTTTTAATTCTAAATTCCTTGCTTTGGTGGGAAACAGCACCATTTTGTAATTGAAAATTGCATAAAGCATGCAGTGGTTTAACTAATTTTTCCTTAAATATATTATCACATTCTAAAATACTTAAAGCTTTTGCGGCAGTTTCCAAAGTACTTAAACAACCATCAGTTGGTTGAGTTCTAATTGTGTAATTACTAACATCATGATCAACAAGCTTGACTTGCTTTATAGTGTGAAGTAATGGACTACCTGTGTAAATAGCTTTTGCTTGTGGCCAAGTCCCATCAATAATGATGATATTAAAATTGTCAAACTTATTTTTATCAATTTTTGCAATGTCTATAGCATCTGTACTGGGATACAACAGCAATGAATTTGGTGCTGTCAGTACATTTTCTAATTGTTCATACTTGCCAGGAAATTTTTTCCCTTTGAAAACTAAACACTTTCCTTTCTCTAAACCTAAACTTAGCATTGGTGCTGTTCTAAGACACCGTTTTTCTTCAGCTGGATGTTGCAGTAAAATCACAGTACTGCGAGGGCACAAAGGCACTTCGGGCAAGGCACCACACCAACATACAGGAGATGGTCTCCTTAAAAAGGATAGAATTTTAACAAATAATTCATTTATTGTGATGATATCCTTACCTGCATGTATTACATAAACTCCTCATTTTCGGCGGATCGGCAGGAAGTGACCCTAAATCGTTGAAAATATCATCTTCGTTTTCCATTTGTTTTAGACTTTAACAAGTTGTGGCAAGTTTTATTTATATTGGCATTGCTTAATTAGTTTAGTCTATGCACTGTTATGGTTACTATACATATTTTATAAACTATTATAGTTTATAGTAGATATTTGTCATAAATTAACGAAATGATAACAATTAACATTTGACAGCCATTTGACAGTTGAAGATAATAGGCACAGTGATGCCCACAGACAGTAAAAATATTTCCCTTCTTATTTTGATATTTATTATTTAAAGGGTACGTTCTTATACGGTACAACCCCGATTTACCTGCAACAAAATTTGTAATTTAAAGATGCAAATAACGGAGCGGGAATACAAATGAGCTCTCTTGTATTTAAAAATATACACAAATAATCAATATACCAATAAACAACGCCCAAATCTTGTTATGAAATATTATTTAATTACAGAACGAATCTAAAATAGTAAAAAATAAAGTAGTAAGTGGTGAGGGTGGTGTGATTTTTGGAACAACCAAACCCAGTCGTTGTTTTTTTTTAACAAAGCAGGGGTGCTAATTGGCGTGTCTGAGCGTTTTCCCAGTAAATAATTGGCTAAATTTTAAATGGATTTGTGCAAAACTCTATGAAAGCAGTGTATATTCTGTATTATAATAATTACCATAGACATGTCAACTTCCCAAAAGACAGAATTTTGCTGATAGTTGTGCCACGATTTTTAATTTGCTTTTAATAACCATAATTGTTGTGGGAAAGATGTATTGTAGGTTTTGCACCTTTTTAAATAGAATCTTTGCGTTTTATAGATGTATATTATATATATTATCTAAAAAATAAATAAAATAATATAAATAACAGCATATAATAATATCCTTTTTGTAGTAGTAATATGTAACTTTGACGAATTTATGTAGTGATAAATAATACTCCAATTATAAAATATATTATAAGAAAATAATGCTTAAACAGCAGGATATGTGCAAGTATAAGATATGTATGATATAAATTGAAGTTAAATTTATTATACTCCTACATAATTCATTCATTGTCAGGCATATTTGGTAAATAAATTATTAAAGCGTAATATGCATAACTTATCAGCGCTCAAAACGCGCTATGGAATAAACAGTATCATTTAATCCCATAATTTTGATTTTTCTTTCATTAGAATATAAAAATTATAGCATTACCTATTGCAATTACATCACACAATATATGTAAGTTGAAAGTATTGTTGTAATAGTACTTAAATATATACAACTTTAAAATCACTCTGTATAGTGAGTTGCCTAAAAGAAGCGAATACAAGGCAGATTTGGTTCGAATATAAGCTGTATATTTATAAATTATCTTGACTATTAGTTCATAGATGGCGCCACGAGTATGTACAAACCTAATTAATATGAAATTGTGGCAAATAATTTGTTACCGTTTTTATTCTGCTTATTAAGAAAGAATGAAAATTAACAAATATTAATTCAAATATAAAAACTTATTTGTGATTTTCTGGTTTCTAAATTTTAATTACAATAAAACATTTTTTGTTCGATTCTATTAAAAACCGAACAGAAAAATATTGAATAATTTAAAATTTATACACCAATCAGAACTTTATACGATCAGAAAAGTATTGAGTACGCGTACAGATACAAACACAACTCCTGTGTATTTTTTTTTCAAATCAGTTGAAAATTTCCTTGCCTGATATACTAAAACTATAATGAAAATGTATATAATATATTAGACTGTAAATTTAAGTCCGTTAAGTTGTTGTTATATGTAATTTTTTAATTCATAATTTTCTCTGGGGATTATCTTGAATATGCCATATAAAATATGCTGTATTAGGCAAGCATTTCGTTGATGTTTGTAACATTTCAATTACAATAATTAATATTGCATACCTACCCCGTCGTCCAAGTTTGCATTACCCGAAGCCGTTACGGTGATCGTTTTCTATTTGTCACGAAGCGCTTTGTCTGATGTGGTAGCGGTTCGAAACAAACGAACGACGACAATCGAAACGCCAGTGTCGGCGTAACAAAGACCGCGTGACGAGGTCGCCATTGTTGGGTTACCACCGAGCCATCACCAACCGTGGCGAATGTGTATAGGTGCAGGGCAGTATCTGGTGACATATTTCATCGATGCAATAGGTTGGTTGGGCAATCATCCTATTGTTCGATTGTTTAATCGGTGCGGTTGAATTAAACGCGTCAATATATTTGTTCTTCAATATCAGTTCAAGTATATCTTTCACCTAATGCTAGATGGCAGACATATCGCTAATGTTTATTCTGGAAGGAAGAAGAAGACAATGCGAATGTATTTAAAGAGCAATTTTTCTATACTTGATCACTGTTAATATTAAACGAAATAAAAACATCTTATAGAAGGAACTGGTATATAAAAAATAATTGTTAGATTTAACAAATACATTAAGAAAGGGGTGGCTGTGATCAGGCGCGTATACAACTTGAGTTTATAGGGGGGGTAATGAAGATGATATTTATATATATATTATAGGTCCACTCTTTTTCGATACAATTTGAATAGTGTCATCATGGGAGGGGTAATTACACAAAAAAAAGAAAAAAAGAAGGATGAATGTTTGTCTTTAAATGCAAAATTTTGATTTACAAGTAGGTTTCGTTGACTCATGGGGGGGGGTAATTACCCCCATTACCCCTTATATACGCGCGTGGCTGTGATTAAAACTATTTAGTGGTAACTGTACCATACAAGAGGAAACTAACGAAACCCATATCTCCCCATTTTGAATTTTATTGCTCTTTTGGAGATGTTATTATGCAAAGAAATTTGATTTAGATGAGGTTGGAAATATGGTATAGGTGATTTAATTATTTGCTTTATACCACAAATATTGTAGTTTTTGTATTTGTGATAAGGAAAACTACAGAAATACCGACAATTAAAAGAGTTATTTGCAGTAGATTCTGAAACACTTTGAAGGACTGCTTACAAATTTAACATCAGATTATCTTGATTTTATGAAAACAATGAGATAAAAAAGAAAATTACGTATTTGACCTAAGTATACACTGTATCTTTATAGAAGAATTTGTACCCTCAAAAAGTATCCAATAGAGGTGGAACTCAAATAGTATTTATTCATAGTATAAATCATTTGATTTTTTGTTAAATATTTTCAAATTACACAGTTTTACAATTATTACAAAATAACTTCTTATTTCAAGAAATAGAGGATTACGTCTGTAATCAAGCTGTACAAGACATATTACATCAATGATATTTAATTTGTATTGTTACATTATAAAATTTTGCCTGTTCTGCTTCCAATACTAAGCAAATTACCTATACGAAGGAGAATTCTTTCCGAATGAAAGTAACAACAACATTGATTGAACCATAAGTGGAATGAAGTACATGCTTAACGCAATGAAAGCTTTTTTCTATTAAATTTAAACTTCATTACAATGTTTTAAAATCAAGCTCCATCTTTTTGATAATCGACTTATAGCTGTAAATATTAATTGCTTTTAACTCGAATTATTGTTTACTTATTCATTAGTTATCACATATTTTGATATTTTCTAGTATTTTGAGAAACGAATATTGTTAAAATTTTAGGAATTAAGTGGGGTAACTAAAAACTCCTTCCTAACCATGCAGGATGGCCCGACAGTGACGCATTCCCCATATACTGGAGTAAATTCTCTTTTATAGCGGCATATGACTTTGGCTATCTAGTTATAGTTTATATTTCTTTAGTGGATAATGTCGATAGTGATAGTGGCAGTACACTTAATAGAGTGAAATATTTTTTTTATTCAAAACAATATTCTCCCCGCCAACCAATTAAATAAAATCAAATAAACATGTTTTCTCTAAAATACAGAAATATTCACTTCAAACTATTTCTTTATTCCAAATAATATTGCCTTTTAACAAAAAAATGAGTTTTTTTTTATAAAGAATTCGTACAAATTATATTTTTTTCGCAGCAGGGAAGAAAGTCACCTGAGGGAGGAAAATTATACTTTTCCTCCCTTCCCTAAGGAGGAAAAGTAAGTGACATTGACATGATGAAACGGTACATCTTATAATATGTGACATTATTGATGGATGACCTTAGTACATTCGACCCAGTCTGAGCCCATTTATGAGATAACTGCTCATCATTAGGTATTAAATTTCAATTAAACTATTAGTAAACACTTTTAAAGGATGCTAACTTGACAGTACTCGAAAAATATTTGACAGATTAAGCCTACTATCTATCATGTCACTCACAGGTATGTCTTTATTATTTTTAGATATTTAGTTAAAATTGGACTGGTTGGGAAAAAAAGTTGTATTCAAACTGCGTGAGGAAAGTGCTATTGCAGGCCTTGGTTTGAAATATACTATTACAATGTCGCACACACTTAAAGAAAAGATTTTATTATATTTAATTTTATAAATTTTTTTTTTAAGAATGAAATTTTAAGTCATTATTTCAAACAGAAATATATTTAAACATTTGAAGAAACGTTATGATATAATAAATTTAATTTGGTTCTATTGGTACGTCTAATGGTGTACCATATTTTCGATAAAGTACAAATTATTTTTGATAATTATACTAACCACAAGCAAAAGCCTTGCAAGAAGTGAATATTCCTGAAACAATGAGTGTCAAAAATTGCATTAAATATTTTTATGAATTCAATCGACAGTAAAACGCTAATAATTTGCTCAAAGTTAATTTAACTTCAAGAGCGCATTGTTCGTATTTAACACAAAAATAGTGTGCACTTGAATGAGAAACGGATAATTGAAAAATTTCTTTCTCTCAAAGGGATTTCGAAGATTATGCTCATGGATCTTAGATTGATTTTTTTTTAAACTTTCTGCAATATTTAAATTTCGTAAAAGCCATTAATTAATCATATGGTTCGTACTTTTTAACACACGCTGTACATATTCTTACAGTATCTAATGAAATAATTCGTTGATTCATTATAGTTACAACACCTTCTCCTGGAAACAAACCTCACATAACTACAGCTACCCACAAAACCGCATAACATTCAGCGTTTTAATCCCTGCTTCCGGCTTTGAACTAATCAAACGTGGAGGAGGCAACGTCGGACAGTGTCGGACTTGGTCGAGATGATCGAGGTTGCGGCGCGGGTTTGCGGTCGGGCGCCGTGGTCTTCGATTTTGACGTTGACGCCTCGCTCGGTTTCCAACTTTCCTTCAATTTTCTTAATCAATTTGCGAGGGCGGCCCAGGGTCGGTCCAAATGCGTCGGATTCCCATTTTAATTGTTAATTATAAATTTACACTTCGCTGATTAAATAATAATTCGGTAACCGAGGAACTCGGACAAGGGATTTCCGTCCGTTATTGTAATCCTGGCGGCTGATAATCCTTGAGACGACATTAATAATCAATAATTATGTATGGCAAGAATAACGCTTGTTGAACTTGTTAAGAGGATATGTCGAAATCATGTGGTTTGATTTTATTCCCAAAAGATTGCCTTACACACATGATAGAAATATTATTGTCCCAATCTTGCATATCAGCTGTTTGGTTGTTCTTGCAATTTGCGATGCCCCATTTCTGCGATTGCCCAGTTTCGCCAAATGAGAAGAGGGAGAAATAGGAGTCTTCATGCTGCTGTAGGAGTAGTCCTAATTGCTTCTGTTATTCCTAAACACTCAATCCTCTGTATCTTGCTAAGTTCAGTTGTAACAGTTTGCTGCTGCACCATAGCAGTAGAACAAATACTGCTAAAGCACCTAAAAAATAAACAAGCTAAAGATGTTTATGGTATTTCGGTAAACTGGCTAATAGAGGAAATTCATAAAGAAATATTCGTACCCTTAGCTATAGCTTTTATAAATCCACGGAACAAGGAGTACTTCCCACTATGCTTAAGGTGGGAAGACTGGTTCCAATATTTAAAAAGGGCGATAAAAATAAATGTGCTTTGCTTTACACATGTTTAATCTTCAAAAAGTCTTATCATTCATTGAATTCTGGACAAGAAATTCTTTGTCACTTTCCATGAATATAGAATAAATTCAAGACAATCAGATACACGTGTGATACTCTATTTTCCACTTTTTTTTGGTTTATAAAGTGCACATTAATATCTACATTTACCAGTGTGTGACTCCGGACTGCGCCCCTATTGGCCTCCTGGTGCATTCCATGATACAATCTATAGAGACATCTCCTTCATGGAAGCAGCCAAGTATTCTATGCTAGTCCTTGGTCTTCCCTTTGCTTCATCCTACCTTCTCTATCTCTTTAGTCTTCATGATTTGGCTTATCTTGCCATGTATTGCCTGCCAGTTATTCGAAGACTCCAACATGTGTTCGACGAACTTTGTGGTTGTTATCTCAATGTCTATAGTTCTTGCGGTATCCTCTCTCATCCTCTTCTACCCATGGCAATCAAAGATGGTATGGTCAACAGTATCCCTTTTCCCACAGTACATGCAGGCATCACTGACTGCTTTATCTATCCTCTTCCTGTAATCTCTAAGCACTCTGCGGCCGGTGAGTATTTGGATAAGGTGGTAGCCACATTTCTGAATACGATACTATCTACTGACAATAACGATTTATTTAAATGTGAAAGTCATAGCCTACCAGCTAAAAATTATTAATTTTTGTCTGATAAAAAACAACATTTCACTGCCAGATTCGAACCCTGGCGTGCGGATTACACGGATTAAATCAATAAAACTATATTAGGGTCTAAAAAATAACCTTTGGCCATCTATTGTTAATATTTTGCATCAGTTAGAATGTATTGGAAAATAGTATGAAAAAAAAGGAGGTTTCCAGAAGCTAACTACACTTAATAAATATATATAGTTTTGTTTATCTTTTTAATTTTACTTACTCTTCAGAAGAAAATAATTAAATTAATTTTATTAAATTCAAAGCTGGCTTTAATATTTTGATTCACCTACTGTTTTCTTTATTTTAGTTTTTTTTTTTCGTTTCTACAACTAATTGGTTAAGCACTTTCATTTAGTTGACCTGCTGTGAACATTCAAGCCTATTTTATTATCCGTTGTGCACTTGATTTCATTTGTGGTCAATTTATTTATGCATTGATTTAATATTGTATCATAAACGAAGAGTATCTTTTATGTAAACGCCAGCTGAAGTTATGTAATAAACGGTTCAAGCTTGATGTCTGGGACAAGTTTGTCAAGTGGTGGAGCGTAGATAGATTTCATCTCACTATCATTTTGTAAATACCTCATTCCAGCGTGAACACCTTAAACATTGAAGTTATTGGATAAGAAGTTAGTTTCGAGAAACATTTCTTATAACGTAGAAAAACTGAGGAAACTTTCATAAGAGCACTTTATAGCATACATAACAGCATTTTTTACTCTTTTTAGAACCGATTACTGAAACTGAAATATTTAATATCATTACGAGCATAAAAAATTCAAATCAACAGAGTTTTGATGAGATATGCGTTGAAATTATTATAGCAGAGGGTTTGCGTTATTGCAAGGCCTTTACGCCACATTATTAATGAATTGTTTGTATTTGGTTTGTTTCCAACGTGTTTAAATCATACTGGTTTATAAATGTGGAGATATTACCGATATTACGAATTATAGGTTAATTGCTTTGCTATCAATAACTTCTAAAATATTTGAAAAAGTTACGTCCGAACGAATTGTTTCGTTCTTAAATATCGTTGAATTACTCCTCAACAGCATGGATTTAGATCTGGTTTTCTTGCAGCAACAGCGTTAATATAATTTCTACATGAAGTGTGCAGTGAAGTAGATGAAGAGAATGTTGTACTAGCATCTTTAATTGACCTATCTAAAGCTTTCGACAGGATTGACATTAATATACTTGAGGCAAAGATAGAATGTTTAGAACGATCTAGCAAATACACTTGTTAATGGCACAGTTATACGATACGCTGATGATACTAGTATTGTGAATAGTAAAGAAACTATTGCCGATTTAAGCATACATTGCAGTAGTCAACTACATCTTTTATGTAAATGCCTCCACAGCAATAAAATTCATATTATACGTTTCGCTCCGTCAGTGGTACAAACTCATACGAACGAGAGTATTTTAATTACGCTAAATGGTAAAGTAGTTCAACAACTGGCTTCTGTTAAAGTACTGGGCTTAATATTCGATCATACATTATGTTGGCAAACTCACGTAGATCATTTAATCAACAGCATTGTGGGTTATTGTTATGCACTAAAGGCTACGTAATTTAACGGATATTGAAACATATTCTATTTAGGTCAATTTCTGTCGAAAGGTACGTAAAGTATATAAAGATCACCACGTTTATGAAACTAGATGTAATACTGATGAGTTGCTAATTCCCAAACATAGATTAACATTTTTTTATTCTATAGTCATTTACCAAGAGATATAAAACAAATATGTAGTCGCATATTTAAGTTAAAGTATTCATTGCAGATAAAGTTTATTATTGGATCAGTGAGTAGAGTACCTGAATGATTGCGTGTAAGATATTTAATACATTTATTATTAATTAAATATACGTCTCTTTTTTCCATTGTAATACTTATGTATTTTATTTTGACTTGTCCCATATTTTGTAATCACTGGCATAAATAAAATTCATTTATTTATTTCACGACGGTGTTCAGGAACTGTTTTCCAAAGCCCATTCCCTAGGTAATTCTGAAATGGTAAACGATTTTTACCTCACTACCTTCTAGATACATTGCATCTTAAGTAAATACGTCGCGAGAAAAAGCCTCCAAACAAAACTCGACGCAATTTTTTACTCAACGCGACACAAAAGCACCGATAAATCTTCACGTGTTCGCTTCCCCGTTGCCGCGAGGAGATGAAATCGAACCTGTCCATCCGGTGGAAAGGCTCGCCGGAGCGGAGGGGGCTTTCGAAGGTGTAGAGGTGAGGAAATCGGCCTCCCTCCTGCCCCCATTCTCGACTCCGGCTCCGTAATAGAACGTTCCGGGCCCACGCGACGGACGTTCGCCATAAATTTGTCGCCCATTGTCCCCTAGTGGACGGGAGAATGGCGGAAATTTTTCGGAATTACGTCCGCAGGACAAATGTTATCCTTTGTGACTCCATTGTGTGTACGGAGCGGCACGTCGTCGTGGGGACCTATTTACCGTAGGCGATGTCGCAGACGGAAGAAATAAACATCTAGATTTAGTGTTGCTGGCCGCTTAAATCAAATTTCACTCCAATCCGTGGACATCAGATCGAAGATCAATCGAGTGACTAGGAAACCGGATTAAATTATCTTCTAGGAACTGGTAAATGCGTAATTTGCTGGTGGAAAATTAATAATGAACGTGTTTCTGTGGCTACTTTTATTTTCTCAGTGGAATTTCGAATATTATCATGAAAATACCTAATCTGCTAGTTTTAACAGTGTTACACATTGTATTAATCGACTTATATTTTTAATTAATAATTCCTTTTCGCTTTCTCCTTTCGAAAACATAGACAACATCAGCGGTATAAACGTTAATTTGAAGGCAATTTTAATTTCATTTTCCTTACTGTGGTTCTGGCAGTTACAGATGGGATATTTTTACGTCACACAGATTCAAATTTTTAAATTCATTCATTTAGTTTACGCGCCGAAACCCCAAGACGCTCCGTACCGCAGTTTTACGACCTTTTGTGCATTATTCAACGTCGCTGTTGGTTCGTCCTTTTGTTACCTACCTAGCGAGGCTTTATAAACGCTTCGGGCACTATGCTAAGTCTCTTTTTACTTTTCCGATTCAACGAACATTCAGTCACTACGACCCGTTCCGACTCGAAAAACACAAGGACCACGTGCTCTCACTTGGCACATACACACTAGCTTCGAAGCCCCTCGCCTTCAAGCTACCGCTAAGTATTTTTGCTTAGTTTATTTATAATTTACCATTTTCTTTACTCATTGTTTTGTTTCCTTTTATACTTTTCCTCACTAATCGCTCACCTCGTGCTTTGCATACAGGGTGTATCCGATATAGAGGTAAATATAATAATATGTAGCAGCTGTAATCATTTACGATCAAAAAGTCTTAATGCACAGGGGGTCTATCTGTAAGCATTAACGAGAAAAAAAAATATTTTGTAAATGCCGTGGGCTAGAGCCGCACCTGTGCCCAACCTAAATGCTATCCCGAGTATACCCCACATACCGCTATCATGCAGCCATTACCGCTGTTAGTTTTGTGTGGATCGCCGCTTGGAGTGCAAGCCACTTCGAACATTTTATTTAAATTCTTCCCATCTCGAAAAAAACGATCCTTTTCAGAACCATCATGATTTCATATAAAGAAAATCGAAGCTTGATGCATCGGCAAGAGCGCGGGAATGTATAGATTCATTTTCGCGCAACATCATAGTAAAAAGGCGTGTTTGCGAATTTTCTGTATCTACATTTATTTTTTGTTATTGTTTTTTGTAACTACTTAAGTCGCATATCCGGTGAAACTCGAACGTCTTATCAGAATATTAAAAATAATACTTCGTAGACTTACGTTAGAATGCTCTAACAAATAAGGAATGTTTATTTTATAAAAAGAAGAAATTTAAAATGCCTCAGTTTTTCTATTTTTACAAGGGCCTTTATTTATTCAGAATTACGTTAAATGAACTTACGGCATACCATTAAGAATAATACTGAATGAGTGCAATGTATTTAACATGATGTTTCCTTGCATCAGACCTGGACTAAAGAATTTTTGGCTCTAAATTTTACTTTTTTTTATTTTTTTAATGATGAAATCCGGTTTCGGCGGGTTTGTGGGTGTATTAGATACACCCTGTATAACGCAGAACTCATAATTGCCAGTAACCCTTTCTTCTACATTAATAACCGCTATATACAGTTTTACCTAGTAATTTTAAGAAAAATAATTGCAATCCTGGGTTGTCAAACCACGTGTCAACATTAAAAGTTTTTTTCTTTTTTTTTTCTGTTGCTACAAGTGGATTTGACATTTGTTCAAATTTATTGATCAATTTCTAAGATCTTAAAATTGATCAATTTGTAGTCTTGAACTAAACTTGTTTGCCGTTTTATACTTGTCAATAAATATTAGGATTCTTCATAGAGATCAATATCTATTTCTTAAAATAGAACTTGCTGCTGTATTACATTTGTCAATTAATAGAACTTGAATCCGGGAATATAGAATCGGTTAGTTTCTTTTTGTAACGTTCGGGGTGGTAGCGTTCTGTCACAACAGGGTATTATTATTTCTTGGAGTGATCTGTTGCATACTTAAAACAAAGGCGGGTAAAGGTTCGAGGTTAAGTCATTCTATATTTATATGTATATTATTCATCTGTATTGCGTATAACTCAATTTAGCGTGGCTACGATTCTTACAAGGGCTTTTTACAAAACAAAAAATTCATGTACAATGTAGATACCTTTTCAGAAGGAATCAAATAATCACTGCCAATAAATTATTAAATATACAAATAGTAAATATCGGCTGAAATATTGACAAGTGTAACCAGCTTGAGTCAATGATTTCACGAGTACCAATTATTACGGAAATTCTACAAAATTGAAGATAATTTATACAAAAAATAGAACATGTTCTAAGTATGTTAGTTTCTAGAACTTGATCAAGTTCTTGAAATCAATCAATTTCTTGACAGATGTAAAACAGTTGGATGTCATCTTAAACTGAACAGAACTTTAACTAGAAATTGAACTTAAAACGAACTAGAAGTTGGACAAGTTGTTAAAACCATTATTTGACATCAAGTCTCAAGTTCTAGTTATTGATCTAGAAATTGACAAGTGTAAAACCAGCTTAATTTTATTTAATTGATTAATAATAAAGCGTTACTGTTACAATTCTCCCAACCTTTTATTCTCAATATTACTATCGCGACCCCATCAGTACACTTCTCACAGGAAAAATCGGGACACCAGCAATTCAGAATTTTAAAATTTCTTGATTGTAAATGCAACTTTCGGAGGACGTATTCACTTATCATAGCCATAAATCACTTAATTATGTATATTACTGGGATCAAAGGTAACGACTAGAAATTTAAAGAGAAAAATAAATATATAGGGATTATAGAGAGAAAAAGGTTTATGTATAGAATAAACAAATCAGAGTTTCGGTGGCGGCGTTTCCTTTAGAAATGCCAATGAAAAAAAAATACATAATAACAAAAAGAACTCTTGAATAGACGGCTTCATTTATAAATATATATGTGTTTAACTTGTTTGATGTTATGTAGAGATAATTCTTTTTTAAGAAAACATGTGGTGATCGGATTTTATTATTTAATATTGTTTCTTGTTACTGCTGCTTTGATATTAGTTACTTACTTCGATTTATGCTCGCCAGTATTAGTTTAGCAATAGACAATATGTCAGTCAGCCTCCTCAGTTTTAGGATAATGTGATTTTCACAGATTTATTGACTACACTATTATTGATGTATTAATTACTATTGTTGTTTAATATTCTTAAATATTGTATTACTATAAAGTTTCCTTCTATCTATAAAAAATTACCAAAACCAGGTTTAAGATTATTTATAAAATTCTTAAATAAAGCAATTAAGTTCGCAAAGAAATTATTTATTTTATGAACCCTCTGTTTATTGTATTTTCAGGAAATATATTTCAGCTATCGCCTGTGTAATCTGACGTCGTTGATCTATTTTCTTGAGATATGGCCAACACTAGATCTCTTTACAAACTATCTTTATGTAGCACAGGTTTATTAACAATTATTTAAAATATTATTGGATTTATAATACATAACGAACATTGTAAGAAAGCATATTGTTCGTCATTTATTCTTGAATTTGATACATTTAATACTTTTTCTTTGCTACTGCCCAAAGCTGTGTTACAGACCAAAAGTGTTAGCTATATTTCAATAAAGTAGAACGACATTGGATTACACAGGCGATAGTTAAGATATATTTCTTGAAAATACAATAAACGGAGAGTTAATAAAATAAATAATCTCTTTGCGAAATTAATTGCTGTAAAAATTTTGTAAATAATCTTAAACTTTTTTTGGTAATTTTTTAAAACAGAAAAATATTTTGTAGTAATACAATGTTTAAGAATACTAAACAACAACAATAATAAATACATCAATAATAGTGTAATTAATCAATGTGAAAATCACATTGTTCAAAAACTCAGGAGGCTGATTGACATATTGTCTATTGCTAAAGCAATACTCGCGAGCATAAATCAAACTAAGTAACTAATATCGTAGTAATAGGTAACACAATTTTAAAATCCCACCCCCATATGTTTTCTTAAAAAAAGAATTATCTCCACAAAACATCAAACAAGTTAAATACATGTATGTGTATTTCTAAATGGTGCCGTCTACTCAAGAGGCCTTTTATTTGTTATGTATTTTTTTGCATTAATATTTCCGTATTCGGTATTTCTAAGGAAACACCGCTACGAAATTCAATGTGTTTATTTAATGTATAAACCTTTTTCTATATATATTTACATTCTGTTTAAATTTTAGTCTTTACCTTTTGATCGCAATAATACACACAAAAAAGTGATTTATGGCATTGATAAGCGCATATATCCTCTGAAAGCTGCATTTACACCTGAGAAATTTTAAAATTCACGATTGTTGGTGTCCCGATTTTTCCTGTGAGAAGTGTACATTCTTCGTGTGTTTACCGCTATTTTGCCAGGTTACCACAGGTGAAACAGTGTAGTGCGCCCGCACGCCCGCACACCGCAACGTAACAATAGGAATAAATAAATAAATCAAATATGATATCAAATATCAAACAACAATTGTATATATTCTACATGGCTCATAGGCTAGAGCCCCCAACTTTGAAAAATAATAAATAGATCTACTATAATACCGGGTGAAAAATTACAAGTTGTAGGTTGCATTTTAGGTGACTGAAAATGGGATGCACTTCAGCTGTAGGCGTGGCTACGCACGAGGCCACAGCACAGATTCATTAACGTTCGACAAATCATTATAGCTCAGCCGAAGTGAAATGAGCATGATAGTAGGGGTCGAAATATAAACGGACACGCTGTACGTAGTCATATATACATTTGCGAGAAACGGAGTTACATCATTCATATAAAGATTAAAAGGAATCAGATCCAGAACACGACACTGATCAACACTATACGTAGCAAATAGAAAGTGAGATTTAAAAGTCACCTTTCCCGCCGTATCATCTGAAGAAGTGAATTTTACGAAGTAGTAAACCAGTTAATATTTAAATCCATATGGTTTAAGCTTCTTAATAAGCTTGCCATATTGAACACAATCGAAAGATTTCTGCAGATCATAAGCTGGTGCTTCTCACTTTTAAATATAGAAAAATAGGTTATTGTAGTACTGGAATCTACAATGACGTGAGAAACATAATGATCACTTAGCAAAATGTGCCATATCTTTCAGGTGGGAATACAATATTAGTACAATAAGTACCATAATATTACATTGCTCAACAATAACAATCTGGTGATCTATATTACAACGGCAAGGAGATACCGAGGGCACCAGTGAAACCTAAAATACAATCAAGACCAGTTTGGGAATGTATTCGAGAACTAACTGCCTGACGGACAGCATGATGACTTAGCAAGGAAGGTTTTACGGGCTTTATATGCAGGTCCAGAATCTGTTCCAGGAGTGTTCAAAAACACAACACGAGAGCAGGTAAGTAGTTAGCTAAAGAAAAACAGAGATTGCTGGTATAATATAACCGGGCAAACTTGTGGAAAGACCTTTATTAGGAGACATCAAAGAAGAAGGGAAGGGAGTTGATGGTTTATCATCTGAAGTTCAAGGTTATTGGAAAATCTGAATTTATTTTTTACAAGATTTCTTGTCAAGATCTTTAGCTTCCAGAGAATTTCTCAACTTTAGGTAAAATTTTTGTAGTATATGCAAATTTTGCTTTTTTTTGCAATCCTTTGATACTCCTCGTTTTATGCAGCAATTTTGTCTGGTTTAACGAAAGTGTTTTTAGTTTTCGCAGGTTTTGCTATACTTTATATCCAATACCCCAGATTTCTTACCTTTTCTTTTACTGGTTCTTAGTGCCCTGGCACCATGGCTAGCATACTTGACTTCTTTGGACACTTCTTGAATTCAATAGTAGTAGATACTTTTGCTTACAAATAGGTGTTTGTGTCTGCGCTGTGGGAAAGTCATTTACAACACGCTACTAGTGACGATTTTCTTCGTGAATTGCAAGGCGTTGATGTCTTTCAATCGGGATAGGATCAGATCCATTTGTCCTTCATTCAGTGTTTTTTTTCCGGATGACGTTTATCCATTACCATCATCTATAATGTTATTACTCTCCAATACATCTGCTGATGAATAACTGGGGAAAGCCCATATGAATAGAGAAGGTTTAGATTTAGATTTATTTTAGAATTGCACATTTTAGTAAAGAATTTGAAGCGAAAATGAAGAAAAACAGTGGTGGCTGGTACTAAAGGGCACAAGGGCACCCAACCACCAAGATAAATATAGAAAGAAATTTGCATGTAATTCAGTGCATTATTTTATTTTATTATTTTTAACTATTTTTATAACGATGGTATCAAAATTTCCTTCCGCATCGCAGACGCCAGCGTATATGCGAACGCTATGCGAAACGAACTATGTTCCGGGGCACTCTTTCCGATGTACCTATTTGGAGTATGAATCGGACGGCTCCGTTTATCTTCGCTATATACGCTTATACCGTCGCTTCGGGGCACGCAATGCCGTGTCCCCAGTTAACGTCTTACATTCGTTGCGACTGCATCGTTTTCAACGCGTACCGCGCAGGTGTGATTTCAAAGGCTTGAAGTGACGTTTATTATTAATGATGGTTGTGTGTAGTGAAGTTAATTGAGTGCAAAATCTTAAAAAAAAACCCGCTCTCATTTGAGAAAAAACTTTTAATTAAGGAAAAAGGAAGGCCTATTCCTGATCTTCAAATAAACTACACTTCCACGAGTAAAACTCGAACTTACAATAGAGTATTTAATAAAAATATGAGTGGATGTGCGAATGTTCACTAACAAATAAACTATTTTGCTTTATCTGCTTGATTTTTAAGAAAGAGGTCAGTGCGTGCAATATACAAGGGTTAAATGATTTAAAGCATATCGCAGAGAGGGCAAAGAAACACGAAAATTCCGTTTCTCACATGAATGCATGCGTTTTAATTTCTAGGCAAAGTGGCCATACGTGAATAGTTAGATTGTGCTTATTTGTGACATAAAATTAAGTACAACGAAGATGTGGAAAAACATCGTCATATTTTGCGTAGGTTAATTATGTGTAAAAAAAAATGTGAAATCTTATCCTATGTTGGACAGCGTAAAATTGGAAAGTGAACTTTCAGTAATTTATGAGCGCGAGGACATGTGTGACGTAAATGCAGGTGGTGTTTTGCCGCTTTTAGTGTTCATAACACACAACAACTTAAAAACAGTTTTGACGGAAACATATAAACTGTTGGATATTATTTGTACAACCCCCATGTCGACAGCAGTATGTGAACGATGTTTTTTCCACCCTCAAACGCATTAAAACTTTTCTGAGAAGCACAATCTCAGAAGATTGACTGAACGCATTTTACCAACAAAGTCATAGACGTCTTTTCCAGCATGAAAAATAGGAGAATGGATTTTATGTACAAAAAATAGGCAAAGTTCTTATATTGTGCCCACCCTCTTTCATAACTCACGAGCCGGCACTGAAGGAAAATGACGAAGCAGCAACTTTTGACTTCAAAATCCGATCAGGTTTAGCCAAGAGATTGCAGAACAATTTGGTTAGATGGAAGTCTCTCCTCTATTTTGATTAAATTTTACTAATAACAAAGTTTTGAATGTTAGTTTAGCTTGTTTAACTTTCATACAACTTTATTGTCTTGGGATTCTCAAGGATTATTCTACTTATATTTATTAAAATCGCAAGATTCGGCTTTCCAAAAACGCCTTCAATATTTATAGACAGCCGTATTGCATTATGCAAAGTTTCCTCTTACCCGCTTCCAGCAAATTACTTTGACGTTATTCACCTACGCCGAAGAGCTAAATCCGGATTCCGTTTAGGAGGAAATCTGTTTATGTTCGATTATACACGACATCGCCCGCATCGTAAAATCGACATTTATAGGATATTTTCTTTTAATAAGCGCTCCTCCTGCAGTCGTGGGTGCCACTGCTCGAATCTCTAATTCCGATAGGAAATATGCCCCTCGACGAGTGGATTCTTCCTACGTCGATTTTCTCGGCGAAAATACCGAATATCGAGCGAGTTGGCTTATCAGCGCCGCGACAGTTGATTGGTTGGGGAAGTATATAGGCGTCGACGTTCGGTGGATGAAATAAATTTGTTTTTCATTTTTTATCGACCGAATGTTAGAGATGTATCTTTCCATTTTTTTCGAAAAGAAAACCAATCGAGCGATTTTGTTTTAATTAAAAATTAATAAAAGTGAAGTTTTAAAGAAACCGTTTCCTAAGATAATCTTGACAAGAATAAACCGTCAACCAAGAGCTAAAAAGAAAATAATTTACATTAGAGTGCGATAGGTGTCATTTACAGCGCAATAATTCAGATTCGAGCGCTGTAAATGACCTAAGCCCGACGTTTATATTAGATTTTCTGAAAAATATTTATTTAATTTAATAATTAATGTGCCAATGCGACCGTCAATAGCTGTACAGGGTGGGCCAAATTCGACACTTTTAATAGGGAATTATAGGAATTAGACAAAATCTGACCTATGTTTCTGGAGTTCGATTTCAAAGAGAAATCGATTAGTGAAATCCGTATTTTTGTATCTTCCATAGATAAGAGATACATTCTCGTAAAATATGCACATTTCAAAAGCCCTTGCAACTTTTTAATTTGTGAAAATGCTTGATTTATATAAGAACTTTATTAGGGCATTTTTTGACGCAGAATTTAATGCTCTAATTTTTTGTTTTTTTTAATTCGTATTTTTTGAGATATTATTAAAATTTTTGTTTTTTATATGGAACACCCTATATATTTTTACACTATTGAAAAGCACATAAAACTACCGTTAACATGATATAACACACTTGATATTTAATTTAAGCAGTTTTTAAATTATTTGACTTTTTTTTTGCAATTTCACAGTATTTTAAGATTATTTTGAGTTCCTTATTAAAAGTATCGAATTTGGCCCACCCTGTATATAGATTGGTACCACTGCATTTCACTGCATAACTCATCTCAACTTTTTAAGTCTACTTCTATTTTTTTATGATGATTCTTTGTCAATAACAATTAAATGTAATTTAATTACATTGCAATTTAATTAAAGAATACTGGTGTGTTTGTACTTGACAAGGGCCAAATAATATATTTCAAACCAGGTGAGGAAAGTGCCCTACTGCTGGCGGCGGGCAAATATTATAAACCGAGCCGAAAGCGAGGTTTGTAATTGCTTTGCCCAAGGCCGGCAATAGCACTTTCCTCAAGTGGTTTGAATGCGTTTTTCTTTGCCAGCCACTCCAATTTTATCTAATTAAATGTCTAAAAATAATAAAGACATACCTGTGAGTGACATGATAGATAGTAGGCCTAATCTGTCAAATATTTTTTGAAAATTGTCAAGTTAGCGTCGTTTTTATGATTCCATAATAGTAATTAAAATTAATTTAATTGAAGTTTAATATCATATTTATTATAAACATTTGCATACAATATGTCGAATGATATCACAGACAATGATAATCTGTCGTGCACACCGTCTTAAATTCGTACAGCAGCACTTGAATTTATTGCCAGAGAAATCGAGAGAGAGATATAATAAAAAGACTGGGTCGAATGTACTAATGTCATCTATCAATAATGTCGCATATTATAAGATGTACAGTTTCATCATGTCAGTGCCACTTACTTTCCGCTATAGGGAGCAAAAGTACAACTTTCTTCCCTGCTGAGAAAAAAATTAATTGTTGGTTGTATTGCTGAAGTTATTCCTAAGTAATTTACCAGTGTTAATTAATTAAGCAACTCATTTCAAAGATTTTATTGAAAACACCAACTAGGATAAAGTTATATAAAGAAATGTGTCACAATATACCTTTGCCACCAGAACCTGTATTAACACGATGGGGTACATAGCTAAAAGCCATATTTTTTTTAAGTCCAACATTTTCGTATTTTAAAACCTTTTGTATTAAAGTTAAAACGAGATGCTTCCAATTCCAAACTTTCTGAGATGCAACATTATATATGCAGCTGCTTCAGAATAAAGAAAAAATAGCCGCAGGGCTTGGGTAGGTACTTAAAACATATAATAGTCATTTGTACTAATTAATTTTAATGTATTTCGTAACTATTACGTATAAATTCTAATTTAATAATCCTGTTATCTTGCATCTTCAAACAATTTTAGCGATACTATCACCTCCTAATTTTATTCAAAAATGTTAACAGATAAAATTCTTTTGTTTGAACGAGAAGTATCCGCTATCTTTTTTAATATCGAAATGTATCATAACCATAACATAACCTGTACTAGGAAACTCTACAAATGTAAATACCTATGACGTCGAAATACTCATCCACTATCTCTACTGCTAAGCAAATATTATTATTACACCGTCCAGGTTATATATGGTTGAAGCATTCATGTGAAATTTACAATATCAATCACGAAATAATAAAAAATGGATTTTTAATGTCATTAATAGAGATGGTGATTTTTGTTGGCACGCAGTAGTGCCGCACACAGAGAAAAAATAATTCTTTAAACCAAAGAAATGTTTCATTGCAACTATTTAATAAAGCAATTTTTTTCAGTCAAAACATATTTTCTTCAATCCGAAATAGTGTTTTGTTTTCGTGAAAGGAATACGTATTAACTGAAGGAAATAGTTCTTTAAATATTTAAATTATTTCTTTTTGTGTGTAATATTAGTACATCCTCCCCAGGTAAAGCGTGTGAATCGATTTATATACATACATATACTGCTGTGTACAGATTGAATTGATTATGCAAAATGAATATTAAAAATGAAAAATTAAATTAGCTAGCTCAACGGATAAAATTTTAAAGGGTGCAAAAGAACAATTAACCTCAGAGTTACCCTTGCGAATTAAAACTTGAATCTAACCACGAAAAGTAATTTGTGAGTGAAAGAAATCTGACTTTCTTATTTACCCCAAAAATTGAAAAGGTTTAATTAAAAATAAAAGAACAGAATTTTTAACCCAACGAAGATAATTAACAATCAAAATTTATTCAAAAAGGATTAATTACAATTTGTGCAGAAAAAAAAAACCGTGAACTGAGGGTTCTGGCCTAAATTTAAAAACTGCACTTGATTCTAAAATACAATAGGACAATGCTATTTTCTATACAAAGCAAAAGATTAGTTTGTTTAGGAAGATAATCCTAATTCTACCAATACAATCCACGTGGTTTCAACAAAATTAAATAAATACGTAGACAACCACACGAAATTATACAAAAATGAAAACTAAATGCAAGAACAAAGCTTCTATTCACCCAACCGAGGTGATTGATAATTAAAAAATAGAAAAACGGAAAATTTAACTCTTTAAACTTATAATGAGAAAATTACAACTGAAAATATATCTTCCCGAACAAAAATAATAAATAATCTTATATCTAAAAGGTGCACACATCAAAATAATAACAATTATTATAAAGCGAATTCCTTGATGGACAAAAAATTCACAGAAAACAAAACTCTATATCAAATGAATTAACAAAATGGCAGCAATGATTTAAAAATACAAGTACTCACGTTAAAGCCAACCAAGAAACTGCCTGACAAAATTCTACAGTTGTTTTTCTTGCAAAAACAACGCAGACGTAGAACCACTACCCTAACATTCAAAAGACAAATAATTGAATGGAATTAATTCAAAAACTGAACATTTAATTAAATAAATCAAACACTAAACTCATTAACTTAATTATTAAATAAAATAATCTACATTTGCGAAAACCCTCTCGGAGCATTGATAAATGGCTGACCGGAGTACAAACAGAGAAACAAGACAAAATCTATGCAACTAAAAATACACTCGCGAAGAACGGGGTGTCTACCACAGCAATACGTACAATATATACATAACGCCGACCGATCATATACAGTCTGAGCCACTGCGTGCCAACAAAAACACAAAGTATTTTGTAAAATGTTTAAATTTAATTAAAATAGAAGAATTAAGACAAGCTGTGTCTATAATTGATACAAACACTTCGCTACTCTACAACTCCTTTTCCAAAGCAATCTTAACTTTTAACCTCAAACTCAAAAATAAACAACCGTAAAGCTAGTATGTTGGGGTCCTTGAATTATCTCTTTAAATCTTTAACTGTCAAAGTTAAACTTTGTAATGTAACAAAGTTACATTTCTTATAAAAAAACTTTGATGCACTTTGATCGTGTCATACAGGCTTTAGACAGAGAACATAACCTACCATAGAGTAATCTGTAACCTACTAAAAGCTTAACTGTCATACCCTAACTGAAACTGCGTGTATCGCCCCCTATTACAGTATGCAAACATGTTGGAAGGGCTATAAAGAAGAGGCCGGTTACCGGTGATTACTGAATACAGGACTATATCCACTGACGCAGCTTTGGTAGTGGCGGGTATTTCGCCTTTTTCCCTAATGGCCGAAGAACAGTAAAGGATGTTCTGGTGGAAACCAGAAATCCATAACAGCAAGAAAGGCCGAAAGAAAGCTCAGGACACTCATACCGGACATAAGCCCCTTGGTGCATTGCAAGCATAGGAGAACCGACTATTACTTGACGCAGTTTCTTACCGGTCACGGGCACTTCCGGGCTTACCTGAAGGGGTTCAGAATAGTGGACGATGATGCCTGTCTACACTGTGGTCAGGAAGATACTACTGAACACGCCTTTCTACAGTGTAATAGATGGAGCGCAGAACGGAAGACCATAGAGGGTCAACTAAAATATTCCCTTAACAAGACAAACATAGTAGGACTAATATTAGAAAACGAAACGAACTGACGGATCATCCTGGCTTTTATCACCTCGGTCCTCAAAGTGAGGGAAACGGAGAAAGACATGAGAGAGACCAACGATCTGACATTCTGAAGTCTGGAGAACTGTCACCTTTTTACCTCCGATGATATGCCATCCGCGGTTCCAGAGGTCTGAAGCGAAGAATAAAAGGGGTTTTAGTGGGTATGCCAAGATGGAGAGTCCTATACTACCGGGCCGATAGAACCATTTAGAATCCATTAAAGATTTCCCCCTTCCAAAAAAAAAAACATGGCTGTGGTGGCGCCTTCTCTGTAAGTGCTGCCAGGTCGCTAAAATCGTGCATGTGGACTCACGAAAAGAGCAAGTGGCCGTTTTTTTATTATCTCTTCGCTGTGGCACCATTAATATTTAATAAAGCGTTTGATATCTCTTTGGACTGGTTTATCACATTCATTTGAAATAGGTCGAATAAGTAAATAAATTTCAGGTTTTGCAAAATCTCACGGGTACTGTATCGCTTTTGGGTAGAATTTGTATCTTCCAGAATACACTGCGAACAAGTCTAACGCGAGGACGACATCAATTGCATTACATTCGAAGTGAAACGAGCAAATTTACGTGACGAATAGAAGTTTAATCAAATTTAACTCGACTTATCTCCCACGTCTACCCATCATAACTTCTTCTTCCTCTGACACCTCCCACCTTAAAGCCCCTCGACGCCCACATCGACCGAAAGACCTTAAAACGTAATTACGTAATGTCCCAGGCGGTTTACAACGAATATAAAGGAAAACGCCATCTGCAGGGAGTCGGGTAGTTGAGGTCGACGTTTTCTCAACCACGCGAGATTGATATTCCGCATTTAAATTTCTCCGGGTGATGAAAATGCATCGGTTCTTGCATCATTTCCTAGGCAGGCAATGGCGACAGATATTTCGCTCGCGACAATCGGGTAGATGTAAAGAGAGAACTTTTACGTGAACGGAAAGAAAAGTAGAAGCGCATTATACAAAGTAGAGATGCGCTATTCACTTCGGTAGTGGCGGCAGTTGGTGCTCGCACATCGGTGGTGTGATATAATGTTTGAAATTGCAATCTCTCTAAAGGAAGAGGACTTTTTCTTTTAATATTCAGAAACGAAATGGGTTCATCTAGGAAATTTAAACAGAAATTAATGTATACAAATCGAAGTTTCTCGGTTTTGCAATATATGAATATCGACAACACCTTTTTGGGAAAACATTTCCAATATAATTGGAATTTCCAGGAATGGTCTTCGAAAAATGAAATTAAGTATAAATTGGATGACTATAATTGCATAAATTAAACATTTGGCCTACATTAAAATGTGAAAATCTGGACGTTATAAATGATTGGAGGTCTTACGATGATTTAGCCTTTTTGGCATATATGAGTTTAATATGTATATAGGTATAATTTGTATAATGCCAATAAATGATATTATTATTATTAATTAATGCAAGAAATTATATCCAAGCATGTGTCAGTAATAAAAAGTATGCCAAGCCTACTTTTTGGAGGGAATTGTTCTAATAGAAAAGGTATCAAAGTTTGAAAATATTTATTTCGATTCGAATAAATATTTTAAGACTTCATTGATTGACTTTCGTAACTACACTGACAGAAAAAAGTAGAATAATTAGGACAGTTTTGGTGCAATATTCCCTAAGTTTTACATACAGGTGATTCAAAAGCGCCGGACAACCTTCTAGGAGGCTCTAAAGAATCATTATTTGTCGACAAAAATCGGGATTTCTATAGAACTTTTAATTTTTTAAAACATGGTATTTAAAAATGAAACAATTCGGCAACATTGTGTAATTCATCTTAAGGTAAAACTATACGTTAATGAACAACAAAACTGCAGCCATTAGAAACCAAAAAATTTGAAAATTTCGAAAATTCAAATCATAAAACTGATGTTGTCAATTTACAATAAATGTTCGAAATTTTGTTCATCCATTCTAAAGCAGTTTTCTAAGCTTTATTTATTTATTCATTTTATTAAGTTAGGGTGGACACCTAAAGTCCGGGCACTTGGCTAGGTGCTCATTGTACCATCCCTATTAAGTCTCTTATTTCCACTCGAGCAGATTGGGGCTCTCTATAAAGCCCAGTGTCTTGCCCAGTGGGAACTTGAGAACCATCGAGGGCTCCAACAGATCTCTTCAGAAATATTTCTGCCTGAGTATCTTCAATTCCTCACATGTGCAAATTACATGTAAACTCGTTTTCTCCTGTAGTTATCATCTTCTGCACCACGGGGGGTCCACAGGGGACAGTGTGCAGTTACCAGCTCAGTAATAGTTTTAACTTCTTTCTTGCTGCGCCTGAGTAGGTTACCAGATAATCTAGCATCCCCATCCTCTATTAGCGCTTTGGTACATTTCCTTGTACGTTCTCTATCTAACCAGGTCCCAATGTCTCTCTTTTAGCAGAGTCCTTGGTAATTCCACATACGGGCTCTGGACCTATAACGTGTCTTTTAGAGCTCTCCGCTGCTAATTCGTCGGCTATGATATTGCTCCTGCCTTGGTATCCAAATCAGAGACACCGTGTAGTCTCGTGCTACCGATTAAAAAAAAACATGGCTTACTCTAACTAGGAAAGTATTTGGAAGCATAGTATTTATGATGATGACTGATTGCTCCAATTGCTGATCACAGTCGGCCTTTGATATTCCCAATATAAAATGTTAGCTTCCAATAATCCGTGCATCATTTTTTTCTGTTCCTGCTTTCGCGGTTTTGTTTATACCTACTTGATTCTTTCACACCATTACAAATAGAACACAAAGGTGTATGTGTTGTATCACTTGCGTATTATATTAAAATGTTGCACATATAACATTACAAGTTTAGGTATGACCCATAAATCTAAATAAAAAGTTTTCTTCATCAAAACCAGCAATGCTTCATTATATAAATTCCTATTTGCAACTTATTAAATATTTCATGACTACATTAACAATGCCCATAACTCGTTTTCAGCTAAGGAGGTCGATATAAAGTAAAAGATTTTCAAACTCACATCATACATCCACGTGATCTCGAAGTGTACGCCATAAAACTTTCCCAATCTCGATTCCCTTTGACGAGTTCAGGTACTTCTCCTAAGAACCACTATGTGAACTTCGATCTCTTCCAGCGCCCTCGAGTGTTTGCCTTTTTAAAACGCCTTCTTCCTGCCGGCAGTTGACAGCCGTCGTTCCAACTTCTAGCGGATAAAATACAGTGCCCTCAAAAAATGACAGGTCTTAACGTTTAAATTCATTTTTGGAAATTGTTTTTATGAATTCTGTTTTATTAAGTTGTTACTAAGTGTATTGTGTGTGAAATATGTATTGTAGCTCATCATCTGAAAGAGATTTTATGATCTGTTTTTGATAAGTGTTACCACTGGTAATAAATAAACCATGTTGCAGCACCGAAAAAATACAGGGTGGGGAAAAAGTAATGTATATGCAATGTATAGGAGGTCGTAATTTTCAAGAAAATGATCAGAAACCTTTATTATTCCAAGCACAGCTTGATTATATAGTTTTTCTTTAAATATTAACATGGCATAGAATGGAAAAAAAATGAGAATCTGTTACGGGGTTCGTTCGCCTTCAAATTCGCTAGGGTTTTCAAGTTCTGATCGGATCGAAATAATTCATTTAAAACACAAATTTTTGGATGACACTGTTTATTTGTTGCAAAAACAAAATAAAAAAAAATAAAGGAATAATAATAATAATACAAGAAAATACAAAAGTTGACACATTCGACGATCACAATTTGTGTTCGCTCTTAACCTCTAAAGTAGACTGAGCACTAAGTAACTACACCTAGCGATGGCCTTAAGGATACAGCAAGAACCCCCAAAATTTAGTATTATATTCGTACAAACAGCTGTTTATGTGGATCAAGATTAAAGGGGCAATGACTTGGCGTTACACTATTATTGGTTCTCTATTTCTTTAGCTAGTAATCTAAATTATATGGGTAAATTTACTATTATCGATGGTATTTAAGAAATATAACTTCCAATATTAACGCAATAAGTATTTCGGCTTTACGACGTGATAGGATTTTAAAGGCGAATTCAAATTTTTAATACGGTACAAGAGAAAGAAAACAACAGTAAAAAACTTAGCTGGTAACTTTGGTGGGTGTCAGTGTACAGTGTGTGTCTGGGGAACATGGGACATTACTTTTGACTATCACGTGACTAAAGATGCGTTGGAACCAGCAAGAAGTACTAAACTTAGCTGCTAGATGGCGTTACAGGGTTTAATTCTTAATTTAATTAAACAATAATCTTTAACTAAGATACCTAAATGAAACGATCGCAATCTCACGGCAACAAATCATGTGTCATTCGATAAAATTTTGACATTTATTCGGCTGTAAAAGTTGCATTTATGTAACAAATGGAAAAATTATCACATGAAAAAAAAGAAACTGAAGATTTCATTGTGGTCAGTTACGGTGATACTAATAATTATTGACGGCACTGTATGTACTTTTTTACAATTCTGCTGTATCGACTTTCATTGTGAACTGAGAAGGGTCCGGTGAGAAATAACAGGATTATTTCGCTTTTTAAATCCCTAGAAATTTCCGGCCAGCGCATCGCTGGTGCGCAATACTTTTCGGTTACCATCTGTGCCATTTCGGTCCGTTTTGATACAATAAGGGAGCGTGTTTATGTTCAAATAGCCACCCCCATGATATACCGAGAGTTTGTCGTCCCATTTGTAAATGCTCTTGTCGCTCAGAGGATCTTTTTGTGTGGGGAGACGTCTATTATCCTGGAAATTTCCTCAAACTCCGACCATTTACGTGTGCCAGTAGTATGGTCACCGTGGAACATCACTACCGACAACGATATCTATAAGTTTTATTTGACGGTTCATGTCCTGTGATTTTCTTTGCTCGGCAATCGATGACTCTTGCAGTAACGGTAATTGCATGGAATACAAAATGAATTGTGTCGAAATTTCTTTCGACTTTAGTCAAATTTCATACTTTGTCATACCAAAAAAGCATCAGACGAAGGAAAGTATTTTTTTTTCGGGGTAGATAACGCCTAAGTAATTAGTTGCTTATCTGGCATCACCGTGGAGCCTCTCTCTCTCCCTTTAATTATTATTACGGCCTCGAAAAAACGGATTACCGTAATTGACCAGAGTGAGATTCGAACCCGCGACCCCTGACATTAGTCGACACCCTTTAAGATATTCGGGTAATATTGACACAAGGAATTAATTTTGGATCCACCCTATTATTGTTATTGCAACAGTCATGTATTGGTCCGGCCAAACAAAATCACAGAACCTGAATTACAGATTTATATACTTAATGGTTTACATATTTAATGTTGCGATTCTTATAAAAAGATTGTCTTGCTTTTTCTTAATAACAAATATAAACTTTTATATTTTAAATCGTTTTTTCTTTACAGGCACCTATCCTTCTACGTTTAATAGTATTTAGAGATACAATCCCCCTTTGTTAGATGTCTAAGAGCTTATACATATGCCTCGAATTCACTACTGTAGGTCATGCGCATTAGTAATCTTCCTTCTTATTAACCAATGAGTAATATTTTTTTTTTTACCAGTAGTAAGTAAGTAGCCGACGAGGCTGCATGTGATGTGTCTTCTAAATCATTAACTTGTATAATATTAGACTTTTACTTTGTTAAATGCTGAATTTACAGTTCATTTTAATCATTTTAAATGCAATCATTTACATGCTTTTATATTAATAAAGACAGTGTAAATATCGATAACATACACAATTTATTGTATAATGATGTATCAATATATGTATATTTAACGTATTAATTAATTGAAAAATTACAATTTATCAATCCAGCGTTGAATAGATTGATGAAAAATAATTGTTATGAAATGATATTAAATGTTAATGTATACTTAGTTTGTAAAGTCATAAAACCCCTCTCTTTGGCTCTAAACTATCCCTTTCTATTTAAACTAAGGGTTAGAATCGCTTTGATATTGTAAACACACCTTAGTCAAATTCGTTTACACAATTTGAAGCGGCAGCAGACCTTCTATAATATTATAAATTTAACTATTTTATACAAAATATTAATGGAATGACTTACTCAACTATATTGCTTGCATATTAAAATAAACATTTGTGGGATGCAAACTTCTACTAGACCCCTCACCACAAACTGCACTAAACTGGACGTACGTTTCGATAGCAGAGCTGCTGATTATCATCAGCAGAAACACTCAACTGAATAACTACAATAAAACTACCCTAATTTATACTTAAAAAGGTCATGGTACAATCTTCACGGTTATGATAAATTGAAGAACTTCAATAAATTACTAAAATCGCTGCATTTAATGGTTCTCAGAAGACGTATATAATACCATTACAAAACATAAAAACAGAATAAGAATTAGAAATGTGAGTACTTTAGAAATCAGTGACAGGAAGAATAAGAAATGTGTTAAATTACTATTTTATCCAAGTTACACGAAAGGTCTACGATTTTTTTTCTCAAAATTCAATCTTGACATAGCAACTACATCAAATAATAGTCTTAAAAAAATATTTTAGGTAACCCTAAAGATCAAGTAGATAATTTGGACAAATCAGGTACCTATAAAATATCTTGTAAAGATTGTGATCATGTATATATTGGGCAAACTAAAAGATCAATTAAAACGCGTTACCAGGAGCATTTGGCTCATCTTAAATTTAGAAGGTTTGACAAATCTAGTGTAGCTCTACATATGCTTGAAGAAAACCATAAAGTTGACAATGTAAAGTTAGTTAAGAACATAAGTAACTATGTGCAATTAAATTTTTTATGAGGTATGGAAATACAGGGTGATTCTCAATATATGCGACAAACTTTAAGAACTGATTCCTGAGGCTATTTTGAATATAAAAGTTCATATGAGTATATATCCAAAACGGTTTGGTTTTAAAGTTATTGAATGTTTAATAATAAATTATGAACTATGACCAACACGATATAATATCACAGTGGGTTCTTCAAAAACTATTGTGTTGAGAGGGAATTGTTTATTTGTCATTTCAATATTTGTGAGTAGTTGTCAGAGTATTCATTCAGTTTATTGCCAGTATCTGTTTTCTAAAATGAATTACACGAATGCTGAGATGTGTGATATGCATTTCGTGTACGGTCTTGCCAATGGAAATTCGCGTGCTGCTAGACGTCTTTATAAAGAACGATACCCGAATCGTATCATCCCGCATTATTTAATATTTGCCCGTCTTCACCAACGTCTTAGTGAAACGGGAAATTTTAAAAGACGGACGACTGATAACGGGCACCCATCTACAGTGAGAACACCACAAGTTGAAGAAAATCGTACTAAATGAAATGAGGAACATCCTACTACAAGCACCAGAAAAATTGCGTTTGCTTTAAACATTAGTCAGGTCACAGTTTGGAGAATATTGAAAGATCAAATCCCCAGGATACGTGCTACCTCCCGGATATCCCCAGGAAACGCGATTATTAATTTTCATAATAATCACATATGGGCCGTAGAAAATCCGCACGAACTAGTGCATGCCCGTCATCAACATCAATTCTCTGTCAATGTGTGGGCCGGAATTGTTGGAGATCACTTGATAGGTCCACATTTATTACCGATGCGGTTAAATGGCGAGGTATACTGCAATTTTCTTGAAGAGGAGCTACCACTACTGCTGGAAGAAGTTCCGTTGTAATTAAGATTACAAATGTATTTTATGCATGACGGTGCTCCAGCACATTTTAGTTTAGCTGCTCGCGAGTTTTTGGATAATACGTATCCAGATAGGTGGATAGGACGGGGAGGTCCACAACCGTGGCCTCCTCGGTCTCCAGACTTAAATTCTTTGGACTTGTTTCCTCTGGAGTCACCTTAAATCATTAGTGTATACGACTTCCATTGAAAATGTCGATGAAGTGAGAAATCGTATTATCGCAGCTTTTCAAACAATTCGAAATACCCCCGGTATTTTAGAACGGACTCGCCAGTCAATGCGACGGAGGATAGACGCTTGTATTGCAGTTGGGGGCGGTCATTTTTAACACTTAGTATAAGTTAATTATGTTTTAATAATTATTTTGTTAATTTATAATAAAAACATTAATTATGTTAACTTGCTATTAAACATTGTGTAACTTTAGAACTAAGCGATTTTGGACATAATGACCATAATTTTTTTTAGGCATAAATTAGGGTGGTTTTAGTGTAGTTATTCAGTTCAGTGTTTCCGCTGAAGACGATACTTTTGCTAGCGAAACGTACGTCCAGTTTAGTGCAGTTTGTGGTGAGGGGTCTAGGAGAAGTTTGCAGCATTGGACAAGTTTGGAGTATTTTTGTCATTTGTGGGATATTGTTAATAAAATGGATATGTGAGAAAAAAATTCTGGTTTTAAAATTTTTTGAAAAGGGAATGTCCGCAAGGTTTCTGTGTATGAGCATTGACATTCAAATTTTGATGTCAAAAAACAATAAATGATTCATAAACATTTTCTATGGATTACTATTATATCTAGGCAACGTTTTTATCGTAAAAGAACTAAATAGACCGCTTCTATTTTAAACGATCGTTACATGCAAACGATAATTGCAACCCCTTGCTATTATTTTAAATAACAATTTCGTTATACATACAAATACAAAACAATTTTCCAAGTTCAGTAAAGTTTACAACACCGACTATAGGAATTTACGTTCGCGAAACGATATGGTGGGAAACACCAGTTAGTTTAAACTTCAAATTAATATTCCCAAGTAATTATAACATAGTTTGGAAGTTTATTGATCTCCTAAACTCTCTCAACTTTATTCGCCTATCGCAACTTCATTCGAAACTAATGTATGACGAACTGATTTCGGCACGAATTAGAATTATCATATTAATGTAGTTTGCGCAATTTATTTTTGTCGTTATATTTGTGTAGATTCTGCGATTTTCCAAAAATATGACAAAGACGATTAAAACAATCATAAAATTTTGTTTTAAATTCCCTGAACGTTATCAATAATGATTTACTTTAACGCCTGTCCAATATTGTCTACAAAACAAATATTTAATTAGTAGTTCAATTTGGATTTCAGTATATAATGAAAACGTCAGGTTTACGTTCGGAAATATAATCTATACAATCTCTATCTAATTTCCAAGTACCGTTCAGGTGCTCCACTTTTATCCAGCAATTGTGTCGATAAATCGATTAATTTTGACATGCCATTAGCAATCAGATAAATATACAATAGTAACAAATAAAAATGTTAGTCTGTTGTCTCTAGTTGTTTTGGTAGTGTCGTTCCATTCGTAATTAAAATGAATCTTATATTTTATTTATTGTTAATATTCTGTTTTTCTGCGCTGACGACTTACGCTGCTGATTGCCCCACAGGTAAAATACCTACTTGCATCGCCTGCATTGTTATAAATTAATTGATTTTAGATCAGAAGGCTGTTTTCTGTTATTATTCCAATTGGGCAATTTATAGACCTGCAGAAGGAGCCTTCGCCGCAAAAGATATTGATGCTAACTTGTGTACACATCTTGTTTACGCTTTCGCTGGTCTTAGCATATACGGCGGTATAGAATCGTTTGATCCAAACAGTGATCTTACTCGAGGTTTGAATACACAGAATCTTTCTTATATAATATAATTGTATACATTATGCAGGTGGATATGCCGACTTCGTTGGACTTAAAGAGAAAAATCCCTGCCTCAAGACCTTGTTAGCCATAGGCGGTTGGAATCAAGGCTCTAAGAAATATTCTGTGGTACAGAAATACCTTAATAGCAATTTGATTCTTTTCATGCTTGTTATGCTTATTTCAGATGGTTAGTGATCGGGAGTATAGGGAAGACTTTATAGGCAGCGTACTTAGATTCTTGGCCGAATACGACTTCGATGGACTGGACATAGATTGGGAATATCCGGCAGAAAGAGGAGGCATTCCAGCGGATAAGGAAAATTTCGGTTTGCTCATGAAAGAATTGAAAGAGGCATTAGGGAAGTGGAATATGCTTCTGACTATTGCCGTACCAATATCGATAAGTGTAGCAAACCTTGCTTACGACATGGATGCTGTTAAACAGTAAGGTCGCAATCCTATTTTGCTGGATCTTCTTTAAAAATTCTGGCACTAATTACAGATATGTAGACTACGTGTTTATCATGGGTTACGACTACACTTCAACCTATTCTACCGTAACTGGGTTGTTATCACCATTCACACCAATTGTAAGTGATCTCTGTTAATTATTGACTCACAATAATTTCTCTCGTTGAGGTGAGGTATATTTCAAATAGAGTACTATCTTTAGTAATTCCATAGGCTAACTTTTTACGGTTTTCAAAAACTCTAGTGAAAAATGTCATACAATATATCCTTTTCGGTTGTAGCTGTTTTAGAACTAATAGCAGATAAAGAACCAAAAAATGTGCTTTTAGAAAGCATACATTTTGCCATGCAGCAATTTAGTGGACCAACTTGAGAGAAGAAAATGTATTCCGTCAACCAACATCGCTTTGTTGGAAAGATATTATTGCATTAACAACATTTTTAATCAAATTGAAAAAAAACTCGTTCTATTAATATAACCATATTACTATTATTCTGTAATATTTGTTCAGCTAACCAAAATTTTAGTTAATCTTAGAGGGAAAACGTATAATGAAAGCAACCATATTGTTTTATTAATTTAACAAAGTCAACAGATGCACGCGTAAAACAGTTTTCTTCCATATAGTAGCAAATATATGTATTTCAGAGATCGCCGTGAAGGTGGCGCTTCTTCTATTTCACACCAATAATGATGCATAAGGGTTATAAAGCATAACGGTCAGAGTTCTCAAATATTAATCTAGTGTATTTATCAGTCAAACATTTAAGGGTTTTAAATATATCTCGGCTTAGAGATACTTTACATTTTATGTTATGAATATGAAGTGATAAATGTACAGAGCGTCCCATCAAAGATTGGCTCTCTAATTACAGCTCTATTTTTGACTTTAAGAGAAAGTCTTTTATACAAAAGTTATACAGAATGCAATAACCTGATACTGTTAAGGAAAAATATGCAAAACAGTAAGCAGAAATATGAAGTTTCTAAAAAGCAGATATTTAGGTAAACCAATAGGATGTGCTTAAAATTAAATTGACAGAAAATAGAGCAAAGTTATATTAAAGGAGAACTTTTACCAGGAAGCAAAAAAAAAACTCCGCGACGATTTTAACAATAATAATACACCTTTTCTAAAAAAATAAGAACAAGGAATTAATGGGCACTATTTAAGGAGAGAGTTAAAGATAATGAGAGAATATCTCGAGAAAGTGCTTAAGGACAAGACGAATACGAGAAATGGGAAGCAGTAGGGAGGTATGGTATAAAGTACAACCTTATTAATAATGTGTGGAAAATGAACAAATGTCTTTGGCTTGGCATAACACCATACTCTTCTTTATTCCCTAAAGAAGCCTAATGAAAAAGACTGAGGAATAGCTATGTTGGGTGAGTCACATAAATTTTTGGGACAGCCAAAAGCAAGTAATAGCGGAATGACAAGGAGGTCTTAAGAACTATAGGGACATGTAACACAAAACATTACTGGAAGTAAAGGTGTACGCCAAGGGCATCATCTGTCAACGGTAGTTTTCGATTTTATTCCAGAAACAATACGAATGGAATAATTTATCGACAATGCTGGCAGGTAGTTGCATATGCTGATGACCTGATCGTAATTAAAATATCAAAGAGAGAGTTTGAAACAGTATTTGGCAGATTGGAAAGTACAGATAGAAGTTATGATTTAAAAATAAATTAAATGAAAATAAAATGTATGGAGATGGATCAAAATTATAAATATTACAAGTTAAGAATTCACTACTTTTAAGGAGAAAGCAAATCGTGAAACTGGTGAACCCTAAAATACAATCAAGATTGGTTTGGGAATGTATTCGAGAACTGAATGGTCTGGCAGACCCCAATAAAAATCACTTTGGTGTGGGTACCCGGATATTCGGTGCAATCGAAGTTAGCAAAGAAGGGGATCATCGACTTTATATATAGGGCCGTACTCTCTTCTCGAAGTGCCTAAAAACGTAGTGGGAAGCTGGATAAAAGAAAAATATAAACGCTACTGGAATAAGACAATCAGGCAAACTCACGAAAAGGTGTTTATTAAGGGGCCTGGCAGATGAGAGAACCTGCAGATTCTGCCAAGAGGAGGAAGAAATGCCAGTTCATGTGCTGCGTCAATGTGAAGACCTAGCGAGGACAAGGTTTCTGGTGATGGGAGTGGAGAACCTCATAGCTAGCCGCTACACAAAGAATCCGCTCACAAAGACGATAAGCCTAATTAAGAGGGCAAAATTAGAGAGTGTCATCTAGGAAAAAGGGGCTTACAATAGATCTAAAAGGTCGTGGTGAAACAGGTCCATAAGCCACCCCAATCCTAATGTAATCTAAGGGGCCATGAAAGAAGAAGACCGAAGAAACACTGCAGTACAGTAGGCGTCACCTTCACATCACAAAAGGTCTGCTTACAGGTCACCGTAGACTGAATGCACATTTATAGAAAATTGGGGTCATTACTGGGGATACTAACTGTAGACTGTCTAACAGGATGACAGGGACCATATTTTATGTAAATGCGAGGCTCTTGGCGCAAAAACAAACAATTTTTGGCAAGCCAACCCGGAGAATTACTTTGATTAACCAGCCAGAGACCTGTTCAGATTAATACAGGGTACTAGGATATTGGGATGGCTAGTGCAATTTAATAGTTAAGGAATGCGAGATTAAATACAAAAAATGCCAAGGATCTGCAGCCTTTTTGAGATTTCAGGTCAGACGGTTCTCACAATAACAAAAAAAAAAAAGACAGGGAAGAGATTACAAATTGGAGAAAGTCAATTTCTTTTGATGGAATTGTTCTTAGCCGATTATGTAAAATTATGTTTCTTCTTTTTTCTTGAGGTAGCGACTTTTTTGTTTAAAAGTGATTTTTTTTTTTCCAATTAAAGCATTCTTTGACGTTTCGACAAGTTTTATTCTTATTGTCTTCTTCAGAAATGTTTTAAATACAATTTAATTTTTTATAACATTTAACGACGACACAACATTTTAAAATTACTTTAAAATTTACATTTTTACAACAATACTAACATAGTTATTTGTCACATACAATTATTGACTGATTGTGAAGCATACTACATTTAAAGACTTTAAATAGCATACTACATTTAAGTAATTTTAAAATGTTGTGTCGTCGTTAAATATTATAAAAAAATAAATTGTATTTAAAAAATTTCTGAAGAAGACAATAAGAATAAAACTTGTCGAAACGTCAAAGAATGCTTTAATTGAAAAAAAAATTAATTCATTTTTAAAGTGTTTAAATGTAGTATGTTTCACAATCAGTCAATAATTGTATGTGACAAATAACTATGTTAGTATTGTTGTAAAAATGTAAATTTTAAAGTGATTTAAAATGTTGTGTCGTCGTTAAATGTTATAAAAAATTAAATTGTATTTAAAAAATTTCTGAAGAAGACAATAAGAATAAAACTTGTCGAAACGTCAAAGAATGCTTTAATTGGAAAAAAATTTAATTCATTTTTAAACAAAAAAGCCGCTACCGCAAAAAAAGAAGAAACATAAATAATTTCTAGTACTTCAGGGTGACAAAAACAAGCAATATAGGGTGGCAGGTGCTAACAGGAAATCAATTATTGTATAAATATTATAAATCAAAAGCTGTGAAATTTTCAACTCAAACTTAAGTACTAACATAATCAAAATACCATCAAATAATATCGGAAATTATGAATTTCAATAAATTACAGATCCTTAATGGCCAAAACAGCTGTGACGGAACTAACAAGTCATTCAATTAAGACTTATTCAATTTTATCATTTTTTGAGTTGATTTTATCCTCGCATATAATAATTAAACCTTGTATTATTTTATACCTCAGCGATATGCTAAGACAATTCTCACATAATTTATTGCTGGAGTGAATCCTATTGCTTCTATTTGATGAGGGTAGTATATACTAAAACATTTGCATATTCAGAAAGAAACAATAGCATACTGGAGCGCGAATATACCGCCAGCGAAAGTAGTACTGGGTGTGCCCGCATATGGAAGGACTTTCAAATTGAAAGATTCAAGCAAAACTGGTCTCGGAGCACCGACAGACGGTCCAGGAGAGCCTGGAACCTACACACAAGAAGCCGGTTTCCTCAACTACTTCGAAGTACCTATCTTTTAGATCTACTCATCTTTCATTTAAATTTATTGTACGTCCTTTTTGTTTAGATAATGTCTAAAGCACAATCTGGTTTATATAAAATCGTTTCGGTACCAAACGAACAAAATTTTTATGCTTATTACAAGAACGATTGGATAGTCTATGAAACTGCTCAGAATCTTCAGGCCAAGGTAAGTTAAAGTTCTGTTATTAGGTATTAAGTTGTAGTACTAGATCACTTAGGCGACAACTGCCACTTCGTTACAGATTTAAAATGTTTCCAATGTCCCCAAAATCTTAAAATATCCTCATTTAAGGTTGTGTATCTTAAGCGAAAGAGGAGCTATTGCTTTTGGCTGAAAAAATAATTGAGAACCATTTATGCAACGTAATCTGTGTTACTAAAATGTACTCCTAAACACTCAACGAACATCTGATATAGTAAATGATATATAATTACAATTGTCAGGATTTGACCTTCTTCACGTGACTTCAAAATACGCAACTGCAATAACGCTTTCTGCACTTTTTGTTCGAGGAACCACTTTTACTGACGTGACTTTTATGTCGGAAACATTTTTAATTCCATAGCAAAGTGGCAGTTTCCGCTTACCGATCCCAACACTAAAATTGTTATTTTTAGGCAAAATATGCGGTGGATAACAAATTGGGTGGAATGATGGTATGGGCTATCGATAGCGATGATTTTGCTGGGCACTTAAACAGTTCTTTCGCTGTAGTAACAACTATAAAAAACGCCCTAAAATGATGACACAAAATTTTAACATTAAATACTAATGATTTTAATCCTCACCTGGTTTACTTTAATATAAATAATAATCAATTGTTATGGCTAAAATTAAAAAAATAGGAATGTATACCTTTACAATAACAAAAACTTTTACAATGTTTGTGTCAATATAAGATATCTTTATCACAAAAATTTGTTTTACAAATTTTCTGTAGGAGACTGCTTGTTAAATATATGTCGAAACGTCAAAATACGTATTTTTAATTATTGTGAGACACTAACATCTAGAATTAGAATAACTGGATAGTAAGAAATTTTATACAGTGACCATTTTGGCATATGTCACGTGACCACTTCTTTTTGCTTGGTAGGAGCCGTCTGACATAGAGTTTCCGATAACACTTTATTTATGAAAAACTAAATAATTACAAATCATCTTAACCCCGTGCTCCACCTAAAGGTACTAACGAGGCTCCGGAAGCCTCATGGCTTTTTGTATTTAATTCTTTCACTTTGTCTTTGGTTGGCATTTAAACTGTTTTTGGCAATTCTTTCTTAACTGACAGCTAAAACTAAAAAGTAAGTTTTCACTATGGCATTTGCTGTTACAAGGAACTGTATCCAGGAGAAATAAATTTTATAACTACCTAACTATAGTATATTTCAAATCAAGGGAGGAAAGTGCTTTATTGCAGGCCGCGGGCAAATATATTAGTAATAAGGCCGGTAATAGCACTTTCCTTACGTGGTTTGAATACGATTTTCTTACCCAGCCAGTCCAATTTTACTAATTAAATGTCTAAAAATAATAAAGACATACCTGTGAGTGACATGATAGATAGTAGGCTTAATTTGTCAAATATTTTTT